>OX104068.1:13614791-13735883 GCA_944474145.2 Dicrocoelium dendriticum | reverse complement strand
GGGCTGTGATCACAACATTGTGCTTTGTGATATGACTACTGATTCACCTAAACCATCAAGTAAAATGCTAACACCTATTCGTAACCTTTATCGTGTGGACTGGAACTCATTTAATAACGTATCAATACACTGAATTGGGATACGTCATTCCTAAGTCACAACCCTAATGTGGTTGCAAATGAGTTTATTAACAATATTGCTTTTTGTGTGGATCTACTGGCAACCTACCTTATGGAGAAATACCTATATAGTATGCTACATCTATGACATCTAACCCAAACGGCCAAAATCAAAAAAGAAAGTCGGGTACTTAGAAATCCTGAGAAAGTACGTACCTTGATGCAAGTAATCAAAAGAAGGAACTTTAAACCACATCAGGAAATTGGAATGTTGGCTCTGGACGATGGTTAAATAACGCACGACATCACGATACCAAGTCTAGTTTTGCCACCTGCTTTGTCCCCAACCCTCCACTGTTTCATACTCCACATCAAAGAAGAACGAACGAGCTATGCTGTCACATCCATGTGACGTTGAGCTGAAAAAGTGCCATCGAATTCATAAAATCATCAACCAGTCCAGGGCCAGATGACATCCCCCTAAAGGTTATAAAACTCGGAGGAAGAACCTCGCTCTATTGTGATCAAGCATCCCCACACTTTCTCTCACTGCCGGCTGCTTTCCATCACATTGGAAGCAATCCATTATAATTCCTAACCACAAGAGTGGCCCGCGAAATGAAGTGTCAAGCTACCGCCAAATAAATCACACCTCTGCTGCTTCCAAAGCCCTAGAGCGAATAGTCAAGAAGAACATCGTTCAAATTTTTACAAAACTGGTTCTGATCAACCCCTCACAACACGGCTTTCTCTCAAAACGCTCTTGCGTTACCTACCAACTACAATGTTTCGATCATGTCACGACTATGACTGACAGAAGAATGACAATCGTTATAATTCTGTTGGTCATGCGAAAGGCGTTCGACCACTTGTCACACAAGCCACTGTTATCTGTTCTAGAGTCATATGGCATTGGAAATCTGCTAAACCGGTTCGACTCATACCTAAACGGTCGAACGCAGGTACTTCGAATCGGTCAGAAATGCTCTCCCCCGAAACAAATAACCAGTAGCGTCTTCCAGGGAAGTGTGCTCGGACTCCTACTTTTCTCAATCTACCTAAACAGCGTATGCGACCGAACCAAACGTGGACGCCCATTTCTGTTTGGGGATGACGTCAAAGTAGTCTATTCATTTCATCCAGACCAACTACAAATGTGCCTGAGAAGCATTTGTGAAGACCCATCCGCACTATAAATAGCTAGTGAACCTTTATCAATGAACTGCTCCGCAGTGAAATCCCAAGTACTTGGGTACAGATGCCGCATCCCAGAATGTTCTAGCACACTTGCTGGAAACGTGAGCCCAACACCTGATTCCGTTCGGGACTTAGGAATTAGGTACTGCAATTCTTTCAATTTCCTCGAACATGTGCTGTACCAGGTTACAAAAGCGAGGCAGCTATGCGGATATATCACCAGGACTTCCTCCCTGCCTGAAGCATGACTTGAGTTATTCGAGATAGTATCACGACCGACTCTGGAATACTGGACTATCGTTCACGGCCCGTTGAGCAAGGAAGACAGAACAGCTCTGGAAAATGTTCACCATTATTTACCAAGCTGGTCATTGGGCGCTGCTCAAACCTGAGTTATTATGATCGCTGTCGAAAACTCCAAATGGATCCGCATTGGCTGAGACGCCTAAAGAACAACCTTCTTCTGATCTACGACATTAGTAATCAACGAATTGACGCAGACAGCACCGCACTTGAACTACTGAAGCCTGCAGTCTACCCCATATGAAATGGCGAGCATTTGCTACGCACAAAGCCTACAAGTCATAAAACCCGATCGGATTGCTTCTTAGTGAGATACACCGGTCTGTGGAGCGAACTAGCCTTCTAGGTACGCATGAGTTCAAACCATGTTACATTTCGAAATTCCATACAGACGTTGCTCACTATAACCAATTGCTGGAGATCATTGACTTGCAACAAACTCTAGAACCATTGACGGAAGCTGGTGCAAATGGCATTTGAGCAACTAGTTGCCTACAATCAGCTTACCCACCCCACGTCATTACCTACAAAACTAAATCCTATGTCTTTGCAACCTATTACCCCCTTCCTGTTGTTATCTACTCCTGAGCGCCATTAACTACAAAATGGTGATATAAATATTAGTAGCTTTTACATATTAGGTGCTCGGGTCTAGGACCCAAGGAAAAATTCATGAACTGCAATTTTGTTAGTTAAAGTTACTTAACTATTTTGAATTTACTTTGCATAAAATATGAAACCTATTCACTACGCAGTTGATGGCTCCCGCTTGTGGGGCCGTGTACTGCTGTCTGTAAATATACAAGTTTACTTATTTATTTATTTTAAATTGGTCCGATTAAATGTAATGCTGTGAGAAAGCAAAACGGAACCCTTTCTTAATACTTTCTTTCCAAATGTGTCACCCTACGCCGTTATCCACGTTCAATGATGAAACTGTAAGGCAGAAACAAGCTGACGCCATCTAACAGCGAGCTTAAACGCATTGTGTGAGCTCAATTAGACGCGACAACGGTACAATTAAGAAGTCTGATGGAGACACATACTCGCCTGATGCCGGTTATGGTGAGTCTGTCCCTATGCTGCCGAATAGTCTTCTCAGTATTTTGCCAAAGACTTCGTGCTCGCACGAAAGGAAGTTGCAGAAAACGTCCACTGAAATCCCTGATGGAAGCGAATGACCAAACAGTGACCCGTGATCTCGGCAAGTACGTCTTGAATGTGTCAGATGTACAACTTGATGATATGCAAATGGAACCGTTAGTCTTGCGGATCGATTACAAAATTACTCCCAATAAGGTGAATCGATTGTTTGTTGTATCACAGTTTGAGCATCTTTTCGATCAAGTAGCTGAACTACAGTCAACCATCAATTATGCTATCAGCTGGTTTACGAATAAGCTGACCGAGATTGCATATGAAGTCCTCATGGTACCGGTAAACGAAAAGTGTGCACTTACAAGCGGTCAGTTAAAAGCGCTAGGAGAGTTGAGAAATAAGGAAGTGATTGTACTAAAATCGGACAAAAGTTCGGGAGCAGTTGTCATGAACAAGAGCAAATCATTCTAAGTGACGAAAGCATGTTTTAACGTACCGACCGAATAGAAAGCTTGACAGTGATAGAGGCACGTATAATTCGAGACCTTGAAACGCTTCTCCTATCTCGTGTGATTGACGAAACCCCCTAATGGCACTTGAAGTGGAGCAGCTCATCGACACCACAGCTGTACGCGCAACAAAAACACATTAGCCCCAACTCACAACTCACAATACCCATTTTGTCGTTGGTAAATTCCCCGGAGCACAAATTGGCTCGCTGGTAAGTTCGGATCCTTGCGCCACTGAGGAAGCACTTTAATTTGCACAACATTAAGGACACATATGAAATAATCGAAGACTTCGACCAAATCAGTCTAGTTGACAAGGTTATGTGCTCAGTGGAAATCCATTCGTTATTTACTAATGTCCCTTTGCTAGAGATAGTTCATTACATTTGCCACCTGATAGAAGAGGAGAATTTTCGTCTACCAATAACGTCAGACCTCCCGAGACAGTCCCCTTTACTTTGCGCGGAGAATGTCGCTTTCTGATTCCAGAACACCTCATTTCGCCAAACTGATGGAGTAGCTATGGGTAGTCTTTTGGGCCCGGTACTCGCTGATTTTTTTCACGCCGATGCGTGTGATGAAACTAAGTGGAGAGGTTTCGCAGCTACCTACTTACAAACGATATGTAGATGACATTCTTTCTCAGTTCTAGGAGCATGCAACTCGGAAGACCAACTTAATAATGGCTACGCCAACCTGAAGGTGACTTAATTTCGAATCGAATGGGCCTCTTCCATATCTTGACATTTTCATGAGTCGCGGGGTTTAATGGGCCCATTAAGCGATCGGTATGCCGGAAGCCAACATGGTGCGGTCAATACCTTCACTTCACCAGATTCCCACTGATAGCACACAAGCACGCGCTGATGAAAACATTGTTCACTCGGGCCAGACGTGTCTGCTCCAATGACTCTAGACTGGAGTTTGAGCTGATCACTGAAACGTTTATCATCATCATCATCATTATACATGTCAGCTAGAGATGGTAAAACACCTCCGCTATTGTACCGCAATACATAAAGGAAATACATACATACATACAATACATAAAGGAAAAATAAATACGACAGTTGAATGCCAGCTGAGCTACCAGCAACGGATACGCATCGTTCCGGTAAGCTACTAGCCGGCTACTAGGCAAAAACAAAAATTTAATTACGTTTTACCCTACGAAATAAGATCGTAGATGGAGGGGGAGGCTAAAGGGATGGGGAGGGACAAAGAAACTCACAGCAGGAACGCCACTGAGGTCGGCTCCTTGCCATATCAGCAAGTGTATCCAGCCAAACGTGTTCACCGTCTTTTGGACCCCAACCAGGGAGCCGTGAAGCTCCAACTGAGGCCAGCTCCGAAGTGAGGGCCTTCATTCCTCTGGACCAAGTCATCGCTTGGCCACCTCTCCTCTTCTTCCACCCACATCCCCGGTGAGCAAACAACGCACGTCGAGGGAGTCGGTGGGCTGGCATGCGCAACACGTGGCCCAGCCATCGGAGCCTGGTGAGTGAAATGACGGTGCTGAGCGGTTCATTCCCTTTTCCTAGGCCGTAAACAAGGCGTCGAACACGCTCGTTACTCACGCGGTGTTCCCACCAGATGTGAGCCAAACTGCGAAGGCACCGATGGTCGAACGTAAGTAGCCTCTTCATGTCCGCCGATCTTAGGGGCCAGGTTTCGCAACCGTACAGTAAGGTCGAACGTACCGCTGCATTGTACACTCTACCCTTCAGGGCGAGAGTAATGTCGCGCCGTCGCCATAGGTGGCGAAGGTTAGCAAAAGCACTTCGAGCTTTCGCTATGCGGTTCGTGATCTCGTCTTCGATCCCAAGGGCGCTGATACAACTTCCCAGGTAATTGAATTTCTGAACGACTTCTAGCTGATCCCCACCAAGGGTCAGCACAGGGGGCGAACCCTGCCAATCCTGGAGGAACGCTTTGCACTTCGGTGGTGCAAAGCAAAGCCCGAAGCGACTGACAGCCAGTGCTAATCTGTCCAGCGCGGCTTGACACGTCTGGGAGCTGTCACAGATGAGGGCAATGTCGTCTGCATACTCTAAGTCAAGAAGTCGTTCTCCTGGGAGTAGCTCCACACCTTCCAAGTCATGTCCTGTAAATGCAATCTCCATGACTTCGTCAATAGCGAAGTTGAATAGGAAAGGTGACAGCGGGCATCCTTGTCTCACACCGCTGGAGATATTGAAGGGTGGCGACAGCCTGCTGTAAGCCCTTACTCTGCCCGTGCTACGCGCATATAATGCTTGGATAATATTTACATATTTCTCGGGCACACCTTTCCTGAGTAGACAATTCCAAAGGGCACATCGATCAACCGAATCGAAGGCACCTTTGATGTCGAGGAACACGACTACGGTGGGCCGCCAATATGTGTGACGGTGCTCCAACAACTGACGCAAGGTGAAGATGTGGTCGATGCAGCCACGACCCCGACGAAACCCGGCTTGCTCCTCACGAATCTGGCTTTCACGAGCGCCAGTCAGTCTGTGGAGAATTATGGACGCGAGTAATTTGGAGGCGATGGAGATCAGACTGATTCCTCTATGGTTGCCGCATTCCGAGCGCGAGCCGCCTTTGAAGATGGGAACAATAACGGAGCGGCTCCAGTCGGTTGGGACAGTTTCCTGCTCCCACAGTTTCACTAGTAATTCATGCAAAGCATCAACAAGAGCAGAGCCTCCAAATTTGAAGAGGGCTGGAGGAAGATCATCTGGTCCCGCGGCTTTGTTCAACTTCAACAGTCCGATCTCACGTTCGACTTCTGAGCGAGAGGGTGGATCCAAAGGGACAGCCCACGGAGCAGGGCGATCAGTGACCGGCGAATCGAACAATTCTTGCCGATTAAATTGCTTTTCAAAATGCTCAGCCCAACGCTCCAGACGTTTTGACAAATTGTGGATAGGCTGTCCACTCTCGTCACGTATAGTTTCACTAACACCAGGTCTCCTGCTGCCCGTTTCCCGTATCAGACGGAATAACTCACGATGGTTGCCAAGGGCAGCGGCCACTTCCATCTCTGACGCACGATGAGACCACCAAGATTCGCGGTCTCTCTTCAGGCTAGCACGGAGTTTTGCCCGGAGCTCTTTGCGAGTTTCATTGTGCTCGCTTCCAGCCGGGATTTGCCGGCGAGCATCTATAAGTTCCAGAGACTGCGAAGAGACCCAATGTCCATGTTGTCTATTAGACATACCACATGAGGATTTGCCTGCTGCTAGTAAGGTCTGGCGAACATGTGACCAGTGACCATCAATTGTCTCCTGTGAGCGCTTGCTCAACTCGCATGTTAGCGTACTTCGATACGCATTCAGAACAGCTGGTTTTGTCAGTTGGCTGGTGTCAATACGCTCACAGCGTCGTCGTGGGCGTCCGCCAAAGCGCATCCGCATGTCGGCGCATACAAGTGCATGATCGGTGTCCACACATGTGCTCCAAATCGAGCGACAATTCTGGATGCAGCCTCTCCAGCGGTAACTTATCGCAATGTGATCGATCTGCGTGCAAGGCTGGTTCGAGGTTGGTGGGCGCCAAGTCACCCTTCGGCGGGTGCTGTGTCGGAAATTAGTGCTCGCAAGAAATAAGCGAGCATCTTCACACAAATGAAGTAACCGCTCACCGTTATCATTACGGGAGCCTACACCGTGTTGACCGCCCAGATGCAGTTCATCAGTGGACAACTTTCCAACTTGTGCGTTCATATCCCCCGCCAGCACAACAGTGTCCGTGCTTCTTCTGTGGCGAAGGAGCTGGGTCAGTTGGCGGTAGAAGTCGTTCTTTACCGAATCATCGCTACAGTTTGTGGGCGCATAGGCAGCGATGATGAATAGACGTCTATTAGTCCCGCGCGACTTCGAAGCTTTAAACGAGCCAGCCAATCGGACCGCACACATCCGGCTACTGATTGGAATCCAATCAACCAGAGCAGCTTCAGCCCGGGGACTCAGGGCAATACCAACACCGGCTTGGCCGGTGCTCGAAGCTGCATCGTCACCGGATAGGCGCAAGGAGAAAATACTGCTTGCGTCCCCTGAAGGGGATCGCAGAGTGAGCACAGTGCTCGAGTCTTGCAGGCGAGTCTCTGATAAGCAGCAGATATCGATCGAGAGGGTCTCCAATGTTCGGGCAAGTGCTGCCTGTTGACCGATTTGTAGCAGTGTGCGTACATTGAGGCATGCCAATCTGAAGGAGGATCGAGGGCTCCAAATGGAAGCCGATGAACTGGATTGGACCGCCTGGTTGGACATGGGCTTGTCGACAGGAGAGGAGTGACGCTCCGCGTTCACGTGTGAGTTGAAATTAGAAGGTAAATGCCTAGCAATGCATGTTGGGGGAGGGCCAAGAATCGGGGGTTGAAAACTGGGGGGATATAAGTGAAGTTGGAATGGGACGGTAAGAGTGAAAAAGCGTAAGAGGGGGAATAAGAAGACGGGAAGGCTTGAGCAGTAGCATCCAAACCCCTATCCACCCTGCTCGATGCAGCAGATAGGGCACCGTTTATTATCCTCTGCGGTGGCCAGAGCATCAAGAAATTGATTGAAGGAAAATTCATAGTATTGCGTGGGCAGGATACTGTCAGGTTGCCCAGGCCTAGACAGGAGAACGATTAGGGTTCTCAACCGAAGCCTTTGGTTCAAAAACCTGACCGCAAGGCAGCGGGTTTGGCGTTGGGCTACAAGGAGTCCATTTTAAGGAATAAGGTGCCACCCTCATTCCAACCCCCAACCTGGAGGACCAGGAGGCTGAGTTTGTCTGGCCTCTAACCATTGACCAATCTGGTATGAGTGACTCTGAAGGTGCAAAAGCACCACCCAGCGTAGCTCAATGGATCGCTGAGGCACACAAACCATCGTACCACGGTAAGGTCCAGCCTCATTGCGATGGATCGTGGGCGTCCGCCAAAACGCATCCGCATGGTCGTGGGCGTCCGCCAAAACGTTTATGGAGGATGGCTACCCAAAGCCATTCATAGTCAAACATAGCCAGGTTAGGCCGACTAAAGAAATGGTGTTGACAGCCCCAAAGATAAAGGTATATATCGAATTAGCAATTAAGGATGACACCAAAGCATGAAGGATAACTAAAAGCATAGTCTCGGCCATTCAGCGTACTACTGTGCTGCGGAAACTGTAATAAGTAACAGAACCCGAAATTTGCCGTTACCTTCAGTAAAGGAAGATGAACCCGTCGGCGCTAAGTCACGTTGTGTTTACTAATTAGTGTGTGACTGCGGAATCAGTTTCATCATCAGAGCCGAACGGCTTTTGGATTCCAGCGTGAAGGAACACTTATCAAACTGGGTTCAGCGAGAAGTTACTCAATCCACCTCCGACGATAAGCGCTCACATAAGCCGCCAGCGTTCTGCATAGACAGGCACAGGCGACTTGTCACCGGATTAATCCTTTATCGGTGTTCCGGATCTAGTTGTGTCATACAAATTCATGCCGTTTACGATTTGCCGAGGCCGTCGCGATAAGCCGAATCAGACCAGGTTTATATGTCCAAAAGCAAATAATTGTCAACGTGCCGTTGCCCTGGTCTTAATGCTAACAACCATGACCACAACCATAAATTTGATTGGCATGACTACTCTATGAGACTTACAAACAGATTTCCCTGTTGCTGTATTGGTACTGACGGGGTTAATAAGAAATGCTGGCATCTTCCAATATTCGTCTTCGCAGTTCATTGTTCAAAACTGAAAACTTGTAAACCGCACGTCTTCTTTTCATTAGCTATTCAAATGACTGGAAACCTGAGTTGGTCCATGTTGCTCAGTCTGCTTTCTGTGACTCGAGATCACGCAGGTGTTTGCAAACTGTTAGCTGAATATTTTCCAGATCGAGTTCACTTCACCCATTTAATCGTTAGAAAATCCTCCATCATTTGTGCCGACAGTGGTGTTCCATGGTGAATTTTCTTACCACCAATTCTATTCTACATATGTCTCTAACGTCTCCCTATACAACTTATCTTTATTGGATGCAATTATTCTGACAAGATTGTTGATGACTACGCAGCGCTTCAATGCAGGCTAGATGTAGTAGAGTGGTTTTCATCCAGATAACTAATAGTTCCAAATAAAATTAGGACTTTTCATTTTCTTCATACCGACACGTTGCTTGCTCTGACTCTGAGCGCCATCCTCTATCCTGATCATCCACCATAAAGTTCCTTTGTATTTTTCGTCCCCACAATTTTTTGATGCCTTTCAAAAGCCAGTGCACTTATATTTGTGTTTTCCGTATTTAAGAGGCCTCTTGCACCCAGTAGTGTATTAGCCAAATTTGCAGCTGCACACGTAATTCTCGCATTGCTTACACGGCTTTCCCGCCATCTTCTCTAAACAACTTCAACATTACCGCATTATACTGGCTCGATGGATAATGCACAAATATAGATGCAGCGATTTGTCTAGAGATTCTCTTGTTTAATCGATCAAATGTAGGCAAATAAGCGCCTGCAATAAGTTTGGTTATAAAGATTCTAAACGACCGATTGCATCCAGTGCATGTTGATCTTTCAAAAAGCTTCACGCACTTCACTGATAGGTGAAAGCATCACACCTGTCAAGTTTTCATGTAAAACCACAGTTGTCTGCGTGACTTTTAGAGCAATAATTGTGTGTAAGCTTCATGTTGCCCCTCACAAATTATTCTTTCAGTATTATTAGTTCCGCAGTTCTCCGAAAATCCATCGTGTCGTCACTGACGTCAACACCTCACGACCGAAAGAAAAGTCCAAAGGTAAGCCGGAAAGAGATTTATATACAGGGTGTATAATTAATCGGGTACAGAGCTAGGAGTGGCTACACTCAGGTGTTGGCGTACCCCGGTACGCTGAAATGCTAACTGTCCAATGGCGCAAATTGCTTTGCCGGCAGGGGTGAGATGACACACAGAGACGCGACATGTGTGCCTACGATCGCAGTGCACACCGAGCATTTCGGCTGTGAGAAGTGAGCGTTAGTAAACACCATAGCCGCAATCGACCTGTTATGCGTGGATAGCAGGGTCAGACCAAAGCAATGCACACCGTTCGGTGGTGAGAACTGAGCGTTAGCCAGACAACCCAGCCACAATGAATGCGTCATGCATTGACCGCAGTAAAAGATCAACGGAACACACGCCGTTCGACTGTGAGCAATGAACGTTAGCAAACACCACAAGCCCAAACGACCTGTCACGCGTAGATCGCAGGGCAAGGAAACGCAAGCCATCAGGCTGTGAGAACTGGGGGTGAGCCAGACACCACAGCCGCACTGAACGTGTCATGCTTCGATCGATCGGTAGTCGGCCTTCACCCAGGTGAAAAAGCAACAAATGGGTTCCTGTGAATTGGTTGGTGGGTCGCTGTGTTACCAACGGAGAAAAACAGCCTGGCGGCCTGTGATGACCGGTCGATGGGCGCCGTATTGCTGTCGCCACAAAAGCTGTTATCGCCTAAGGACTGACTTCAAACAAACCCGTAAGCTTTTATTAGGCTGCTTTCGCTGCTAAAGGGAGTCAGACTGTCAGGAGCACATTGTATGGTCACAATGTTGTTCGCTTTACCGTTTCGATCGCATGTATGTTACAGCTGAAAATTCACCCTTCATGGGTGCATACAAACGAATTCTTGCCTTGACTTAACGTGACAATGCTGTTATATTTCAGTCTGTCTCGACTCACTGGTCGCATCATTAGACGGCACACCAATTTACTCATGAATGCATCTGTTGTCCGCAAACTCAGACAAATGCTAGTTGTGTAAATTGATCAGGTCGTCGATGGTGTTTATCCTGTACAATGGAGAATATACCTTTAATCCTTTATTTACTTATATTTACACGGGTGTGTGAAATGTCTGTAAATATCAACGAATTCGCTTTTTTAAACTTTAAACAAAGCGGGCGGTTTCGCAACGTCATGGATGAAGTATAAGCTTACTCGGTTGTGTAAGAGGTATGCGGTAACGGCCATCTCAGCATTTGGAAACTCGTACAACATTGTGAAACCAAGATCTATGCTGTGCATTGGATATTAAAGGAAAAATAATTCTTGCGGTACAGTACACTGTAGGTGCAAGTGCTCAGACATTTCACACACCCGTGTAAATATAAGTAAATAAAGGATTACAGGTATATTCTCCATTGTACAGTATACACACCATCCCGACCTCATCAGTTTACTCAACTAGCATTTGTCTGACTTTGCGTACAATAGATGCATTCATGAGTAAATTGGTGTGCCGTCTAATGATGCGACCAGTGCGTCGAGACAGACTGCAATCTAAGAATATTGTCACGTCAATTCAAGTCAAGAATTCGTTTATATGCACCCATGAATGGGGAATTTTCAGCTGTAACATACCCGCGATCGAAACGGTAAAGCGAACAACATTGTGACCATACAATGTGCTCCTGACAGTCTGACTCCCTTTAGCAGCGAAACCAGCCTAATAAAAGCTTACGGGTTTGTTGGAAGTCAGTCATTAGGCGATAACAGCTTTTGTGGCGACAGCAATACGGCGCCCATCGGTCGGTCATCACAGGTCGCCAGGCTGTTTTCCTCCGTTGGTAACACAGCGACCCACTAACCAATTCACAGGAACCCATTTGTTGCTTTTTCACCTGGGTGAAGGCCGACTACCGATCGATCGAAGCATGACACGTTCAGTGCGGCTGTGGTGTCTGGCTCACCCCCAGTTCTCACAGCCTGATGGCTTGCGTTTCCTTGCCCTGCGATCTACGCGTGACAGGTCGTTTGGGCTTGTGGTGTTTGCTAACGTTCATTGCTCACAGTCGAACGGCGTGTGTTCCGTTGACCTTTTACTGCGGTCAATGCATGACGCATTCATTGTGGCTGGGTTGTCTGGCTAACGCTCAGTTCTCACCACCGAACGGTGTGCATTGCTTTGGTCTTGCCCTGCGATCCATGCATAACAGGTCGATTGCGGCTATGGTGTTTACTAACGCTCACCTCTCACAGTCGAAATGCTCGGTGTGCACTGCGATCGTAGGCACACATGTCGCGTCTCTGTGTGTCATCTCACCCCTGCCGGCAAAGCAATTTGCGCCATTGGACAGTTAGCATTTCAGCGTACCGGGGTACGCCAACACCTGAGTGCAGCCTCTCCTATTTCCGGACCAGATTAGTAAAACACACTGTACATAAAATCACATTTGCTTATATATTTTGGCAAGCGAAAGGAAGTGAAGCTCTTAAAGTACACTTAAGGCAAACAACAGAAGGAAAACGTCAAATGCAACAGGCGAATAGTTAACGTGTATTAAAGAGCGCATCGCATATGTCCTTAAAAATATGGTCATGGGATCCGAAGCGTAAATCGAACATCCATTTACCGTAACGGCCACTGGCCAATTATGGTAACGAAATGTAGCGTTTAAATGTACGTCACGGAACAAACCCGAAAAAGAAATACGGACTTAAAAACTACAAAATAGTACAGTAATTGGGTGACAACTATATACTCCTTTGATGTAACCATGTAGAGTATTTTTGTTCGTCGCAATCAGCCGACAATTCAGCTATGTCGACCAGCTACCCGGAAAAGCACTAGATGGCCGTTTTGCCCTATTGGGGCTCATCAGTGGTGCGCATCCTTTGGTCCTCTGCGGAGGATCGAACCCATGACTGCTAGTGGCTCTTGCCAACTAGCCCGCAGCTTATGCAACTGCGCCATGGAGGACGGGATTCCTGACGTCCGAAGGCCGACCGCTGTCATCTGCATGGCAGGTGCCTGCATGGCAGTGGAGGATGCGTCGGGCTATATCGCATTTAGCTAACAATTCATGATAGTCAAATACCGTCCGCCATGGCGCAGTTGCATAAGCTGCGGGCTAGTTGGCAATAGCCACTAGCAGTAATGGGTACGATCCTCCGCGGAGGACCGAAGGATGCGCACAACTGATGAGCCCCAGTAGGGCGAAACGGCCGTCTGGTGCTTTTCCAGATAGCTGGCCGACATATCTGAATTGTCGGCTGATTGCGACGAGCAAAAATACTCACCAAAATCCTTCCATTCATAAGTAACTATGTAGAGTAGTGATGCGGAAAGTAACCAATAGAATGTGTTATTGAAATTGCACTGCTGAAGAAAACATGGAGATGAGCATCCATTAAAATGATGTGTGTGTAGCAATCTGGCTAACACAGTGGCGCTTCTAAACAACAGGCAAAAAGTAGAAATAGGAGGAAAAAAGGACTATTAAGCTCGTTTACGAAATTTGAATACCTGATAGCTATTCTCTTAACATGTAGTGACTGTAGAGACTGAACATAACTTTCATTGTTTGGTGTGCATATCAGACTTGCTAGAGGAAAGATTATATATTGGAACTTCATGGGTGCTTTGGGCATAACCCTACTCATATATATATATACATATATACATATATATATATATGCTGCCTCCTGCATGTATACATCTGTAAATTCTGGTCGGGGATCGAAAATAATCTCTTATATATGAAACCAGAGTAATTTTCCGTAAAAGCGAAATTTAGGGATCTCGGTAACGTGAAAAATATGATGCAGGATTTTGCCTATTACAATTCAAACGATCATTTAACTAGGTCTGCGGGACAATAGTTAAGTGTTTTTTATCTATCGCTCAACGAAAAGCTCAGATCACTATTGCACCTAAGACGAGCAGTGAGACATTGATCGTTTTGACCAGTGATACCCAGCGCAATGCCGGCTGTCGGAGTGAGGATGTTAACCGATACTCCTTACCAGATCAGCGCATACAATTAGGAAACCATGCAGATTTGATGATGTGTAACATGGATTAAATGTTTCCAAACTTCTTGTGCGTTTTCGCAATTGTTCACAAGAAGCAGCGAATCAAATTTTTCTCTTGTTGAATATGGATAATCAAACAGCATGTGTTGTAGACGTCGCATTTATATACCAACGGTATTTTACAAATGTCACTACAAACTGTTCTCAACATGAAACGGATATACCCAATAGCTTACTTGACATTGCACAATGGATTTGAATTCTTATTGATCACGCGCGTTCAATGCGACACTTGTAGTGTTTTGGTGTCTGTTCAGCTTTGGCGCGGTATATCCTTTATTGAGTGTGTTGGAAAACAACGGACATTGTGAACGATCAATTACAAGAGCTTTTTAACTTATACAGATATCTGGCCAGTCTAACTAGTCAGGATGAGCAGAAAATTGGTACAGTTTCTCTCGACCGCTCACCAGTAGACCAGGCTGTTTAGCATGAAGTTGAGAATTTTTCATGAAATCGTAAATGTCTTCTTCGAAGTAGTTTTCAAACCGGATAGTTCTCCACATACCAAAAGTACACCGGTGGCCGTTTCGACCTGTCTGGTCTCGTCAGTAGTGTGTTCTCATCGGGTCCTGAGGGATCTCATGGAGAGTTGATACACTGAGCGAACCTTTCATTCACAAAAGTTGGGTCGTTAAGGTGAGGAATTATCTTTTTGTAAAACGGAAGATTTCCCTTAAGTAGTTGTGAACTAAATTAACTCCTCAAACTGAAATTAGTGAAGGTTCCATCTAAATGATTTCTTTAGTTTGAACAAGTAAACATCCATCCGACGATAGGAGTATTCGTGCACTGCACTTTTAGGATGCAAGGAGTGCGATTGCACCTTTTCACGGATTTATGACCTTTGATCAGCAAGCTAACGGCGACCTATAAATGTCTATTGAAACATCAGGTAGTACAACCGTGAATGTCAAACGCGTTCTTAAATAGCACTTCTACGCGCAACGAATACTGACAAATCAATGGCTAATAATTAAATCGAGTTAGGCTGATTCGTTTCACCTATGGTACTTTGTGTTGGTTCTCCATCGCATGGCCAGTATCACTGTTTCCTACACCACATGTTTTTGTGTGACGCATTCGCTTTATGATCTGCTTTGCCGAAGAATGGAACTTGGCCCAGTTCGGCTACAGCTGTTAGCAAATAAAAGTGAGGGTAAATGCGACAGTTGCAAGTATACTACTCACTGAATGAAGTCTAGTAGCATGTGTGGCCTCGGAGACCATAGATTTATTCGGCTCATTTGGGAGCGCAACCATCTGCCTTCACACATATACCACCAGTTGCGGAAATAGAGGTTGAAAGTGCCTCTTCAACGTACATCATATCGTTTGTTTGCATCGGCACCAAGAGGTTCACCCCATGGAGGAGGAGATATGGCCCACGTGTCAACCGAAGTTCCAACGGTTGCACAATCACTGGTCCATGTTACGGGCTATCCAGTTCCCACAGGCATTTTATACGCTTTCTAAATGAACTGTCCCTTGGTGGGCCCGGATTCTTTGTACCACGAGAAATATACCTTATTACTATCCACTTATGCGACGGCACCACAACAAATCACTACAAACCGATGCGTGGCAACAGCCATCTTGTGTCAACATGAAGAAATATAGAGTAGTAGGGGGAAATAAACGAATTACCGTTCATCATCCGCCGATCGATGATTCTTACTTAGCAGATGGTATATACTCATCCATGAGGTTTCTGCACATGAATATGTGTTATCAGTTGGCATCTTAGGTTGTACATTGTCTAAACGTACTGACCCGATTGATTCGCTGTAACTGCGATTCCGGTGTAAATAATGGATCGGTCATTATGCATGTACCAAACCCTAAACGAGTTTTCCCATTGATTAACGTTACCGGTCTCACACCTACTTCTTGCGTGTGTCACCGCTGGGGCTGACGATTTGTGCGCCACAAGCCACCATCACCCATGGTGGATACAGCAGCTTGGGAATGTTTGTCGGGGAGACGTCTGGTATGTCTAGTACACATGTTTTCCCCAATTTCATATGAATGATGTGCATGCGAAAGAAGTGTGGGTTAGCTCCAATTCAATTCCGGCTACCATCCACCCGCCTCCAATCTAATTCTGTCAGGTAAACAATGGATATGTTTTATGTGAATGGAGCTACAGGTCGCGCGGCATAAGTCATCCATGGTCTCTTTGAGTTTTGCATCAAGTACACCCATTTAAATACTTCTCTGTGAAAAGCCCGACAATCCGAGTTGCATGCAGCTGATGTTTTTACCTACTGACTTTTCAGGGGTCGACGTGGCTGCCTGGTGTGTCACCGAAAATCGGCATCAATCGAAAGCTGTTGGTTATTGATAAACTGCGATTCGTTTCCAAAAAGTAACTTTATTTTTAAACAATCATTCATTTCACAGTCGCCCAGTTTATTCGAAAGTGAAGTACTCTTCGAAATTAAATGGCAGGTGCCCGGAGGTGAAGATCCAGTGGGGGGAATTCAATCCGGACTATGTTCCAGAATACAAGACTATATTTTGTCACCCATTCAGCCATCAAGTTGATTCTGATGAATTCCAATTTCCTAAACACACCTAGCACTCATGAGACCTACGATAATGTAATGGTTACAAAAACGTTTGCGTAGTGTATGGTTCACAATTTTACATGAGTGGTCTAGATAGTGTTGTCAACAGTAGCAAACAATCCATCCTCAGTAGCTGAGCGTAGAACAGGTATGGCCTCAGATTTTGAAACCCCTATCTCACCTATCGTGTTGTCATCGGCTTTCAACATGTGCTTACCCAACTGGTTTGGACAAGAAATACCCAAAGCAAATGATAACATCTGCTTTAATGCAGCAGTTTTATCCCGTATGAGAACCTGTGATGCATAGTGTTAAAACAATAGCAATGACAGGATGGGACATTCTCATTCACAGTCCGTAGTCTAGCTCTACAAGCTCCTTCTGTCGCACAAGACCTGCCAACACTAGGTGCCAACTATAGTTATTGAGAAGTCTGTTCTTGACGGTTCGGTAGGGAGTTCTGGTTGAAATATGTCTCCACTTGGTTCGACGGTGTTTTAACGTATAATATACATAATGGGTGGAGATACAGTAAATACAGTTAGTACGGACCTATGCCCAGCGTACTCACTGAAGACATGTTACTGGAGCCACAGAGTATTAATAAGTGAACCTATACATCGCATGGGTGGGATGCAGGTAACAATGTCACTGATATTTGTATAGACTTGCCAATCTCAAAGGAAAAGTCTACCGTAGCGACGGAGACGGTGTTTCCACATCAGAATATCGCGCTCCATGTGTGGTACACACGTTCATAGTGAAAAAGTGTTGATGAAAGTCGATATAACACCTTGATCTAAAAGTTACCTGATATGACGCATCCATAGACCCGGACTAAGCGCCCGCTTTTCAGTTGGATACGCAAAATACCATGGGTCTATTGCAATACACATGCACCTGCATGTTAAAGAGCCGTGGTGCAGTTTCAGAAGGCTTTTGTGAACAACTGGTTAATGGATTTGTTGCGCGGGAGGATACGGGTAAAGCAACATGGGCGATGATTTACGTCAGTTATATGGAAAAATACTTATCCAGAATCTGAGCACAATAGCCTATAGGGTGACTGAGTACAAAATGGTGGCTTGGATAATGAAACAACTGGGGATCGGTAGCTAGCCAAGGGCCATGAAGGACTGCATATGAAAGGGTAAGGGTACAGTATTCGTCCAAAATTTGCCATTTAACTCAGAATTTAAGATCTGCCGACGTTCCACAAGCCCGACGTCCCCTGACAACTTATAGCACATCGTATAGGATCTCCTACAAATGTATAGGTACAGTATCTGGCGGGCCTGCTGCAGCCCTTAGACAGGAGAACGAGTACTTTCGCAAGAGGAACTCTTATAAGTTTACAAGAATGGTGCGTGGTTGGATGATCGTGCCGGACTAACAGTTTGTCATCTTCGATACTCTTTCTGCTCACAAACATACCCAAAGGAGCAGCGTTAAGTATAGCGAGATGGTGCTTTATGCGGGACGGTATTCTAAAGGACAGAACAAATTGTATAGTGGGTAACTGGTCGAGTAGATAGATTTGTGCCTCGAAATGACGTAGTTCACATTTTCCTTGAGAATATGCACACAAGGTATCTCCAATATTTGCGGTATTAGCAAATATTTGCTTGGAAAATATTAAGAAGGCACTGACATCTTTTCGGTGTGCTCTAAGCATATGAGAGCAATACATAGACGGTAACTGTTGCTAGAAAAATGAATAAAAGTAGCATTGCTTGAAAGGATTAAATTCGATTGACACTGCGATGGATTTAACTGTGGAGCTTGAGTCGCAAACCGGTACGCTCCCGTTCCTTGATTGTCTGCTCCAACGGAACCGTGAGACGCAAAAAACTGTAATGAATCACAAACAAACTGACACGGATGACGTATTTATCAAGTGTTCCGGCTACATAAGGCGTGTTAAAGCGGGCAACTTTTCATAACTGTTTCACAGAACGAGTATCCTGTGAACGGATGGAGAAGATAGAAAACCAGCGCAGATGGAAGTGATGAAGAAACTTAGCAGTTAGCGAATAGCGTAGGCGTACGGTGAAACGACAGCTACAGCAATGCCTCAACCAACGTACAAGCTCAAACTCGGATTGGATAATGACTGTGGATATTCCCAATGGGGATGAAACATTGAATCGGTTTTAATAGTGCTGAATAACTAGAGCATTAAATTACTTTTCTGAATCAATGACTTTCAGTTCAGTTCCAAGCATATTCCTACCCGCTAGGCTAGCTTTATACGACAAGCACACTTACTGGTAGTGAACCAAATGTAGATACTACTGATCTATAGGTCAGTAATATTGGAAGGGTAAACGAACCGTAAGGCAACAGGTAATCAGCGTCGTACTACAAGCATGCAAATGGATGTATGCTAGGGAGGAACGCAAAAACAATGCTCAGTAAAGCACTCGAGCGGCAGCGTACCAAATCATCTTTCGCCGTGAACCAAAGACCTGCCTTCTGTACCATTTCCCAGACACTTAAAACCATACAGCATACAAATTCAGCCCTCAGGAGTTCGTCTTCACCTCTTACAAGTTCGCCCGTTCATGCATCGGTGGTTGCTGCTGCGCATGCTGTCGCGTAGCGGTCGATTTGGTCGTGCGCTATCAGTCAATAGGAGGTCGTATTTTGGTATAGAGCAAAATCTTTCCACGGAGGGGGCCAATGGTGTCGAGAGCAATTCATCGCCAGGGTGATGACGAATGGCAGGACGCCTGGAAGATATAGCAAAGCTTTGGATCAGCAGACGCGTAATAGGATGAAGTTGAGGCACTGTAGGATAAGGGGTCGGAGCATGCCCCATCTTATCCCTGTAACAAATCCTGTCGACGAAAAGACCTGATATTGATTTCGCATTCCATCACAGCCGCTAGCCAGTGTCCTTGCACCAAAAATTACCAGGTGTTTGTCCGAGCAAGAACTTGCCTGCGATCGGCGCATTGCCTGCGCGAGCCAACAGACGAAAGACGAGTGGCGCACGTAGGCGATGTAACTGAGGCAACCACCACAGCGCACAAAGCTTCCTGACATCGAGATAGCAATTTGCTATGTACCAAGCTGTGTACTAATACTGTAATGCGGTTAATAATGCGCCAGTCTTTGTGGATGTTCCACGGATGGCAACGGGTGTGTTTCAAGCTAGGGTGACAGTTACATGGGATAAGAGAGTGAATTCAACTCGAGAATGTGTTTCATACACCCATGAATGATGAACATACAGCTCCAACGAGTTCGCACCGCAATAAATTTGGTGCTTAACTAGTTCCGTAATTGGTGAGGTTGTTAACCACATTTACACACGCAGCCATTCGCCGAGGAACTTTAATGTGCTTTGCTGTGCGCGCAACATGACGGCCAACTGTCTTATCTGGGCGTTTTTTCGGATGCTCGCAGAGGCAAACAGTGGATGTGAGTATAAATAGCCTACCATGACCAACTGCGGTACACAATGCGTAACATCTTTCACACCTCTGTTCATTGCCCATAAACTATTACGTTTTAGTGAACCCCTAATTAAATTAGGCGCGTGAACGTTTAAGCAACCAAAGGGACCTATTTGCATGCCCCGGCCGTCACAGTTGGACACACGTAGCTTCAACGTGTTGAAATCGGTATTTCAGTGCAAGCGCATTGTTGAAGAGAAACTGGCGATGTGTCGCAAGCGTGGTAGTAAGCTCCGATTGGAGTATGGACTGAAGAAGTTTAGAACCACATCTCAGTAGATGGAGGCAAAGCGAAATCACTGATGCTTATTAACAACGGCAAAAAACCTTCCTTTTAAGCCGTAAAGCTGCTAAGTATGACAGCCACGCACAAAAACAGCGCCTTGCGTAATGAACAGGTTAACCGGGACTACATCACGTGTGATTCCCATCAGCCAACATATAGAAGGTCAAAGCCTACTGTCAGTAATTCATCCAAAATACGATTACTTTACAACCTCACAAAGTTCGGCTTGAAATCTCACCGCACACCCACGCCTCCATACACGGGTACGACATTGGAAACACTATCCGTTTTTACACGGGGCACAAGGCCTCCTTAGCAAGTTCTCTGAGTTCCATTGTCTCAATACTTCGACACCCTGGGACTTGATCGCATTGCGACCTAAAATGCATGGACAATACGAATAGACATTACGGAGACCACTTTCTCACGCATTGGGTGCTCGAAAGCAGCCTCGGCCCTTAGTCCGAAGCGATCGCCACTCGTCTGTTCGTCACACCAATGCGACCAATCATGGAGTGCGGCTCACCGGCACACTGTCCTAGCAGCTGGGACGAGATAAAATGGATTGAGCGGGTAAGGCAATTTTCCCGCCGCCAGGGGCGCGGTATAGGTGGGCGGAGTGGGGCGGTCCGCCCTGGGCGGCATTTTTAGTATAGACGCGAGTTAGCTACCAAATCTAAATTCATTGAAATTACCTCCATTTTTGTAGTGGTAAAAATGAAGAATGATAATCTTAGTTAGACCGAAGATGATACTGGCACTACAAACGTTGATTTCTGCAAGCAGTAACTGATATTGAAAGCATGGATGCAGTGGGAAATGCTGATAATGCTGATGCTGAAGGTGCGCGCGAAGTTGGTGAATTGGACGTACAACCATATTTTGGCATGATAATACGTACGTCAATCGATGTTTTGCGTGTCAATCAGTGACCTATTAAGAGTGACCAAGAAAAGCACACGTTGAGACCGTTGCGGCATATGCGCACGCAAATCATCACATGAGGACACGGACACAAGCTTGTAGTGTCGGATATGAATCCGGTCGTCCACAACCTGTGTTTTGATTGGAGAGTGATGAATGTGTCGATCAACCTGCCGCGGCACGTAGTTGAGACAAAGTCAGTGTCGGAAAACAAGGAATCCCTGAATAAACAAGTTGCCGATATACAATATGTCGAACGCACTTTAACATAACGAGTATTTGTACCTGAGTGACATTAGATGCACCTACACAGGTATATCTCTTCTGACTGCTTCAAACCAGTAATCCGTAACCGAAACCTGGCTCAACGACTAAATGGGGGGGTGCAGAGATCGCATTACCATACATGTCGGTCCTACGAAACGATCGAGCAAGTAGGTGGGCGGTGAACATTTGTACCATCGCAGCAATATGCATTTCGAACTGATTAATAACCAGAGATTCACATGATTGACTGGCTTTCGACAGTGGTGTCTATTTCTCCTTGTATCTAGGACCTCCAGAAAATTTGATTGACAATTCCGTGCTGTCAATCGCCCCAAGGGTATGTGCTTCGTTTGAGGTACCCTTTCTGTAGACAATGAAAACTACCAAATGGCCTCTCCTTTTTCTTTGCCGTCAAAAGAAAACGGATGTCTTAAGTTGTTTCCGTGTTCTGTATGATCCTGCAATCATTGCAAATCCACTATACGGATGTAGACACTAAATAGATTAACGTACTAGGGCTTCTGTCTAAGTTAACACGAGAAATGGCACTACATTTTAATCTCTGAGACCTCTAACTAAATATGCCACAAACAATTACGAAAAAAGCTGGTGTTACCAACATTTCATCTGCCCAGCAGGCATCCTACTTGATTGGCATTTTATCGTGGAATATTTCAGGTGACTGTAGCTCTCCCAAGTATGCGATCTTATTTGGACCATCCAGGTAAGTTCATTATTATCACGTCTGACTGTAACAGAGCCCACACCAAACGCGCTGGACGATCTGCGTGGGAAAACTGACAAAGCTGTGCAGTCGGAATACACAAAGATCAATAGATCAATCAGCCAACCATGTGCTAGGACATTGTCACGAAGGCTAAACGGTCCAACTGCGAACGACAGACATGCGTGAAGTTGCCGAACACGATCACGTGACAAGGCATAGCCACGAATGTCAGCCATCTAACTGCGAACCGGTATCATGCGTCAATGTGCCCAGCATCCACGTCACCAATAGCTATTCTTGTTCGACGCAATTAATGCCTTCATTTCCATCAAACAGCACTGGCTATCACTACGAGGCAAGGATACAATGATTGTTGTGCTCGTTCAGTGACGTCAACCGTTCAAAACAGGTTGAGGTATCTGCGAAAATAGCAACCAGCATGTCGGCTTGCTGCAAAGGGTATTCGAGAAATCTGGCCCATAAATTTTCCCTATGATGCGCAACTCCTACTTGTGGCAGCACATTGAATAGGCTATACAAACATGGCAAATAAGGTTTAAGCGTGATCGAGCGACATCATTGGCACCACAACGAAGACCAACAAAGAAAGTGAAGGGCCTGCTTAATCACACATACAACTGAACGCGGAAGTTGCTGGGAGCTCTCAGCTGACGCTATCGAATGCTGCACGACGATTTCATGTGGATCTATCAAAAATTGAGTGAACCCAACCACACGCGTCGCCATTTCCTGAAATTCAGAAACAAAAAGCAGCTCACAGGTAACTGCCTGAAAATGAGGGAAAACTATAACCGTACAGAGTGTCGACGGAATAAATTTTCCCTACGGCTATGTCGAACATTTACATATATATATATATATATATATATATATATATATATATATATATATATATATATATATATATATATATATATATATATGGTTGGCGGCATCCGGTTTCGGATTTGCCTGTCACTGTGGCCAGCCACAGGACGCCTGCTCGTACAGAGGGACCATGGATGGCTTGCGCTGCACCACCCACAGCTCCATCCACACACCCCATATCCAGTGTAAACCCGAAGGAATAAGACCGGGAGGCATGCGGATGGGAGCCACGTTTCATCAACGGCGCCGGCCCACACTCCTTCACAGGCAAACACAAGCACGCTGTACTTGGGGAATCAACCGCACACAAGGCGGTGGCTGGACCGTAGTCCGCTCCACACTGAGTGCATGGAACCACTCTTCGAGCCTAGCACGACCACAAGGACCGTGCACTCCGTCCCATCCAGCAACGACCAACTGTCTCATGGAGCCAGATGGACGAGGTAGTGGGTAATAGACAGGTAGGCACCTTGTCAACATGCACATCAAGCGCAGCTACATCTGGGATGTCAAACAGCAGCCAATCATTCGAAATGCCGATGTCGAATAAAGTAAACGCGTATGACGACATAGATACTCGCTAAATGAGCATATGGAAGCAAGTGGTTAAATGTAAATACGCGATAAGTACAAAATGTCCGGAAGTTATTTAAAACATACCACGCGAGAAAATTACGCAAGTTTACCACAATTTGCATGAGTGAGGTGGGTAAGTTGGGAGAAGATTATCAAGTACGCAGAACAAACCAAATAAAATGTAATGAATTTTATCCACATTAAAATGACCTAGTTTAAGTGTAAGTTGGTTTAGCCCAACTGCGGTGAAGAAGCATCATGGATGCGACATCGGCCTCAACATTGGACATATATATATATATATATATATATATATATATAGTTATATTTATATATGTATATATATCGCAGTGCTTTGAGAGCAAACAGAATTTGTACATCCGTACACGAACGTTTTGCTTTAAGACACTCGAGCCCTGGGTACGGCCGACATACGCAATTGTATGGTTTTTTTCTAATCTGTTTTTGCTCTGAATCAACAGTTACCTTGAAACCCCCTCGCGAGATTCAGGCGTTCCAACATGCCCACATTATGTGCTTGTCATTCAAAGCGCCGACGTTCTCATGTTCCTTCAACTTCTTTCACGTAATCTGGTCTCACGATTCCTTGTGGTGGATCAGCGACATGTTTATCTAAATAGCCACTCAAGTGTGCTGTGCATGTACTATAATATGGTGCACCTTGTAACATGATCTATCCAATTCAGTGATAGTCTGTCGTGCAAGACAGAAAGATACACAGAGCCAGCTGTTTCTGCTTCTAGTTACTTTTTTTCGGATAGTATCCAGTGGCTTAACGTATATTTCATTCGAGCCTGTTAAGCCTAGGTAACATCCTTCATCTGCCTCACGTAAATGCTTTCAGAGCTCAGTAAGATAGAACGGTTGCGCTAATTGACAACCACCGCATGAGGACGACGTGCTAATTTTTCTCTCTGATCAACTTTGGTCTGCTTCAAAGTCCAAGCTTCCGTTTTTCAAGTGCTTATTGGTGGAGGTTGCGGATGACAACACATGGGCCCCGGGTTCGAGTGTCCGTTATCTCCACTCGATGAGATCAGCCAAGTTCGAAACCGGTGGTGGGGTGCGGTGTTTTCTGGCGGTCATACTAAATATCCATCTGCCCCATCACTTAGGATCCTAGTGATCAGTTTGACGTTCACGTCAGTGTGTGCGTCGTAATCCGTTCACACAACGAGTTCAACCAAACGACCCTTCAATCGCAAACGTTGTGCTTTGTCCTGGACGTTTACGTGTAAACACCTAAGGGAATGGAATTGATAAATTACGCAACTTTGATTAATTATTTGGACCGTGTTTGCTGCTGACTTTTCAACCTTTATTTCCTATCAGTCGTTGAAGATGAACAGGAAGCTGGAAAATAGGTCTAATTTGGCCGCAAGTTGCTCGTTATGTGATTATATGACGTGAGTGCAATTTCCGTTGAACGACATATTACAAGTTGAAACACACTTGGCACTCCAACGTCGATATGTTTTGCAAATATCCTGACTTTTCCACTTTCATAGCCGTCTTAAAGTAATGTTTGCATTTGCTGCGCTGACGAGCGTTCCTCGATTGAGCAGCTACAGAGGTATGTCGGCTGGTAACTTACCGCTGCTTCTTACCACAGACGAATACAGCTGTGGGGAGAGGTTGACAGCCGAATGTCTGAAAACAAACACAGTTCACTTCCAGTCTACCCACTAACATGAAGTATGGCCAGTCGAACAGTGGGTGGACATAATAGTATTAATTCGAAGCAAAATGTGCCTCACTCGTTTACGCTCTAAGCCACAAATGCTTTCGTTACTGATTATAGATATCGATTCGTACGTTCTACTTACATATTGCCACAATATTCATAAACCATTTTGCGCTTTTTGTCTATGCTCAACACTAGGTAAAGCCCTGTCGTTAATGCGCTGCCGAAGCATCAACTGCTTTCCGTGTAAAATGACACCGGCGCCTCTAAATGATAAATCCAAGTTGTAACAGTGCCCCTAACAATACACTCCGGGAAGTATACAAATATTCTCTGGAAATAGTCTGCCAAGACTAAAATAAACGGGCTTTTGCTGATAGGACACGGACACATTTAATCCCCGAGTATCTCCTCTGTGTAGCCAGCAATCCAGCCGGGCCAGTATGAGGGACGCGTGGGTTTTTGAAAATACCACACACCACATGTGTTTTGAACAAATTCATCGCAACTAGACTCAGCCAGACAGCTACCACACATCGAGGAATGCGCTGGAAGGCCGCTTCATTCTAATGGGAATCGTTATTAGCCCACATTCGCCGGATTCGAACCCAGGACCTTGATCTCATGAGTCAGCGACTTATGCCACTAAGTCATGAGTGCCAAGAGTATGTGGGTCAAGCGTTGATTACGTCCCATCCTTGCAAACTCAGAACCCTCGATTAGACGTTTGTAGACTAGGTCACGAGGTTCTTTTACTACCAGTTAATCGGTCTATCCGCACTTGAACGGAAAGATCAGGAAGTTAAAAGCGATCACGCGCGCAAAAGCCGTAATGAACACCAGATGTGGATCAAGCAGTCTATTACATTGGATTTGAGTTGGATAAAACAGGGTCTGTTGAACTTTCACCCGCTTAGATACCACGTTTTCTTGTGCAACCAAGAACAGAAAACTTGCCTCCATCGATTTGCAGTATAAAAATGTCGTAGTCTAGACGGTTGAATCCCTCGGAAATACTTGATGTAATAATACATATCTTGTTCTATTTTCAAAAATTTCGATCTAGCTGTCTCTTGGAGACACACGCTGGCATTACAAACCTGTGCTGCAAGAAGACGTGATGCCGTTGAATCGTGATATTACTGCTATTCAGTTAGTCCTCTAACGCATCATTGACAACTGCTCATAACAACGTTGAAATTAGATGGAAGAAGACGACCGGAATTCACTCGATAAGTAATACGTCAACACGATTTGTTCAACATTGGATTTGGATTGCCCGCCTTACGGTTGGATTGCGACGCACAATCTCTACGGAGACCTTGCTTCACTTCGAAGCAGACCTCCGTCATTCAGATCATATGGACGGTATCCGACTTGGTGGTGTTCCGGTGTTGATCCACCCAACTCTGACACCCCAAGACTGATTTCTTCCACGTTTGGACTCATCAGAGGCAGATAGCCTGAGCTGGGGTGGAACTCGGAGGCTAGTGGTTAACGACTGACGCCTTGGTTACTACGCCACTAAGATCAGTGGCCAAGGTTTTGCACAGCGATGAGGAATTCAAAGTTGCATTTAGAGTATTCACCATGTGGTTGAATTGCGACACGCAATCTCTATTGCGACCTCGGTTCACTTTGAAGTAGAACTTCGTCATTCCGATCGCGAGTACTATATTCGAATTGACGGTGTTTCGATGCTGGAAGGAGCAACCTCAAAAACATGATTGGTTCATTGTAGAACTTTCGATAGGATTGATCTGATGGCTAGGATAGTTCTCTAAATGCATCTTCTAATTTCTTCAGCTAGATGTTAATGGTTGGCAGAAGCAGCACTTTTATGCACTAAGGTCAACTGTTCCATACACTTCTTATATTGAACTATGGTGACAGCCCACCAAAAATTAAAAACAAAATCTTGACTTCGATCATAACCTCTTTTACATAACCCCGATAATCATTATATAACTCGAGTGAGTTAGAGCCACTCACAAATGTGGTGCCTTTCTTCTTGTTATGACTTTTTGTCCGGCACTTGAAGTTAGTTTATGTCAGTCCGAATCAGTTGTGTACCCCTCATCCAGCCCGTACAATTGCCATCCAGTTGCATTGGCGGTGATCGATCAGTTCGCAGGCCATTCGCTTCATTTTCGCTCAATTCGCCCGTTCGATCCGTCACCATCTCATAGTAGGTGTGGAATCATAGTAATAACACACGAACGGTGGTGTATGTTCCCAGTGGTTTTCTCAAAATAATCAGTAATAGGAACACAGTAAGCAATATATTAGGTAGTAAAGCTTGCATGACCGGAAGTTGAATTTAGTGTAAATATTTCCGTGCTTCAATTATGGAAATCGTCAGCCCCAGCGGTGACACACGCAAGAAGTAGGTGTGAGACCGGTAACGTTAATCAATTGGAAAACTCGTTTAGGGTTTGGTACATGCATGATGACCGATCCATTATTTACACCGGAATCGCAGTTACAGTGAATCAATCGGGTCAGTACGTTTAGACAATGTACAACCTAAGACGCCAACTGATAACACATATTCATGTGCAGAAACCTCATGGATGAGTATATACCATCTGCTAAGTAAGATGATGAACGGTAATTCGTTTATTTCCCCCTACTACTCTATATTTCTTCATGTTGACACAAGATGGCTGTTGCCACGCATCGGTTTGTAGTGATTTGTTGTGGTGCCGTCGCATAAGTGGATAGTAATAAGGTATATTTCTTGTGATACAAAGAATCCGAGTCCACAAAGTGACAGCTCAACTAGAAAACGTATAAATTACCTGTGGAAACTGGATAGGCCGTAACATGGACCAGTGACTGTGCAACCGTTGGAACATCGGTTGACACATGGGCCATATCTCCTCCTCCATGGGGTGAAGCTCTTGGTGCCGATGCAAACAAACGATATCATGTACGTTGAAGAGGCACTTTCAACCTCTATTTCCGCAAATGGTTGTATATGTGTGAAGGCAGATGGTTGCGCTCCCAAGTGTGCCGAATAAACCTATGGTCGTCGATGCCACACATGCTACTAGTCTTCATTCACGGAGTAATATACTTGCAACAGACTCATATACACTCACTTTTATTTACTAAAGGCTGTATCCGAAATGCACCAAGTTTCATTCCTCGGCAAAGCAGATCCTAAAGCGAATATGTCACACACAAAACATGTGGTGTAGGAAAGAGCGATACTGGCCATGAGATGGAGAACCAACACAAAGTACCATAGGTGAAGCGAGTCAGTCTAACTCGATTTAATTATTAGCCATTGATTTGCCAGTATTCATTGCGCATAGAAGTGCTATTTAAGAACGCGTCTGGCATTCGCGGTTGTACTACCTGATGTTTCAATAGAAATTTATAGATCGTAATCAGCTCACTGATCAAAAGTCATAAATCCATGAAAAGGTGTAATCGCACTCCTTGCATCCCAAAAGTGCAGTGCACGAATACTCCTATCGTCGGATGGATGTTTACTTGTTTAAACTAAAGAAAGCATTTAGATGGAACTATCACTACTTTCAGTTTGAGGACTTAATGTAGCTCACAACTATTTAAGGGAAATCTTCCGTTTTACAAAAAGATAATTCCTCACCTTAACGACCCAACTTTTGTGAATGAAAGGTTCGCTCAGTGTATCAACTCTTCATCAGATCTATCAGGACCCGATGAGAAGGCACTACTGACGAAACCAGACAGGTCGAAACGGCCACCGGTGTACTTTTAGTATGTGGAGAACTATCCGGTTTGAAAACTACTTCGAAGAAGACATTTATGGTTTTCATGAAAAATTCGCTACTCCATACTAAACAGATTGGTCTACTGGTGAGCGGTCGAGAGAAACTGTAAAAATTTTCTGCTCATCCTGACTACGTAGACTGGTCAGATATCTGTATAGTTAAAAAGCTCTTGTACTTGATCGTTCACAATATCCGTTGTTTTCCAACACACTCAATAAAGGATTTACCGAGCCAAAGCTGAACAGACACCAAAACACTACAAGTGTTGCATTGAACGGGCATGATCAATAATAATTCAAATCCATTGAGCAATGGCAAGTAAGCTATTGGGTATATCCGCTTCATGTTGATAACCGTTTGTAGCGGCATTTGTAAAATACCGTTGGTATATAAATGCGACGTCTACAACGCATCCTGTTTGATTATCCCTATTCAATAAGAGAAAAATTTGATTGGCTGCTTTTTGTGAACAATTGCGAAAAAGTACAAGAAGTTTGGAAACATTTGATCCATGTTACGCATCACCAAATCTGCATGGTTTCCTAATTGTATGCGCTGATCTGGTAAGGAGTATCGGTTGACATCCTCACTCCGACAGCCGGAATTTGCGCTGGGTATCACTGGTCAAAACGAACAAACACTCACTGCTCGTCTTAGGTGCAATATTGATCTGAGCTTTCCGTTGAGCGACAGATAAAAAAACACTTAACTATTGTTTCGTAGACCTAGTTAAATGATCGTTTCGAATGTACTGGACGAAATTCTGCATCATATTTTCCGCGGTACCGAGATCACCAAATTTCGCATTTACAGAAAATTCCTCGGGTTTCATATATAAGTGATTATTTTCGATCCCCGACCAGAATTTACAGATGTATACTTGCAGGAGGCAGCATTTATATATATATATATATATATATATATATATATATATATATATATATAGGTTAATGCCCAAAGCCCCCATGAAGTTCCAATATCTAAGCCTCCCTCTAGCAAGTTTGATAAGCACACCACGCACAAAGAAATTAATGTTCAGGATTTACACAATCACTAAATGTTAGGAGAATAGCTATTAGGCATTCATTTTTCGTAGACTATCTTAATTGTCATTTTTTTCTTCCTATTTCTAATTTTTGCTTGTTGTTTAAAAGCGCCACTGTGTTAGCCGAATTGCTACACACTGTAACGGCATCACATTCACTTTAACCGCAGTCTATTCATTCTCACTTTTCTCTTATTATCCAGGTGCATTGCGCGAGACCTCCAGCTCTAACAAAGCCACGAACGGACAGTCATGAACCATAAACTGTTTATCTCTTTTATCTCTTTGATTGTATATTTTATATTGAGCCTGTTTTCCTGTGTTGTACGACTTCACTTCCGTTCTGCGAATACACGCTGTTCGTCACCCACTGTGTTTTTCCGCCCGGGGCTCCCGCCCACCGTATTTGTCCGTGGATTGTGTGATTAATCGCGTTGTTTTGCTTGTTGTACTTCAGCTCGCGGATATACCTGGCCTTTCCCCGAACATTGCACACTACATTTCTGGCGACGGAGATGGAGCCCAAAATGCACGCTGACGACTTCGAACCGCCTTTTATTAAACCGGATGTAAAACCATATTTTGCTCAGCCAACACCGACTCCACCAGAACGTTTCGCTGTGGGCACAAACCTGACATCATGGAAGCGGCGCATGAACCTATATCTCAGCGTGGTTCCTCCCAGCTCACGCGGGCCGTACATTCTGTCTCACCTAGAAACAAATGTGCAGGAAGCCTTGATTTCTTCCGGATTTTCCTCCACCTCCTCCGTGGATGAGATTTGGTCGAAACTGGGTTCGTTATTTGGCGATGGTTCCTCCCAACCCGGTGCAAGAAATGAGTTTTGGATCAGGTCGCAGGGCGCGCATGAAACGTTTGACGACTACGTCACTGCACTCCGTACTCTGGCATTGCGTGCCTTCGGAAACGTTACACCCGTCATTCGGGACGCGTTTATCTTGGAGCGGTTGATTCAAGGTGTTGCCGATGATGAAACTTGCCGAGCTTACTTGCGGGACCCACCGTCGTCCGTGGAAGAAGCCATCGTCATCGGTCGCAAGTACGAGGCTGCAGCACGAGCCAGAGGACCGTCTCAGTCGTCTGGCTGCCCTGTGTCGCGCTTCCAACGAGCACCAGCATTTCGACCCACGAGATCATGGAACTCCAGTGACTGTTACTACTGTCGAAAATCTGGCACACAAGCTTGAACATGTGGACATAGCCGACCACTTTTGCCTTCTGCTGGTGTTCGACGCAACCCTGGAGCATCAAGCACGTGGACCCATGGGGGTAAGTCCCAGTCTGTGCCTTGCATTTCTTCGTTATCAAACGTAGGGCAGCCATTCGTGCGCATATTGCTTTGTGGTAGACCGGCACACGCCCTAGTAGACACAGGAGCCACTTGCTCTCTAATTAAACCCTCTTTATGCACCAGGGACGTTAAACTTGATAACCGTCATCGCCTCAGAACCGCAAATGGCACCCTATTAAATGTAACTGGTATCGCTATGGTGGATCTGGTTTTAGGGGACGACACGTTATCCCATCCTATGTTCGTATCCTCGCAAATACCATGGGATGCAGTACTCGGCTCAGATTTGCTACGTGTTTTGGGGTGCTGCATCGATATGCGTCAGGGGTGTATGAAGTTCAACAATTCTCAAGTAGCCATTACTATCGATCCAAATCCGCTGCCCAGTATGTGTTCAGCAAGCCACACGCACGCACCGCTCGAAACACAGATAACCGCTTTCTTATCTCCTCTGAAGAATAATCTACCGTCAGAGACTCTCGACGCTCTGTACAGTGTAGTGAAGAAAAATGCCGCCGCGTTCGTATGGGAAGGGTCCTCTCTGGGCCGTACTGGTATCATAAGACACAAAATTGACACAGGGCCAGTGAGGCCTATCACTCAGCGACCCCGCCGTGTACCAGTGCAATATCGTGCAGAGCTCGAAAATATGATAAAGCAAATGCTGGAGGCAAACATTATTACTCCATCGAAGTCACCCTGGGCCTCGCCAATAGTTCTCGTCAAAAGAAGAATGGTTCTCTGCGCAAGGATTCGTTTCCAATGCCTCGTATAGATGACACTTTGGAAACCCTCGGGGGGGGGGGCGCAATGGTTCTCTACCCTTGATCTTGCATCTGGATATTGGCAGGTAGAGGTTGACCTAAGGGACTGTGAAAAGACTGCTTTTGTGATACCGTCGGGACTGTACGAGTTTCAAACTATGCCCTTCGGTTTATCAAACGCGCCGGCCACATTTCAACGTCTAATGCACGTCGTTCTTAGAACTTTGATACCACATCAGTGCCTAGTTTACTTAGACGATGTAATCGTGCATGGGCGCTCCCTGGAGGAACATTTGGAAAATCTGGATGTGGTCCTACATAGTCTTGTGGATGCTGGTCTCAAGTTACAGCCACACAAATGTCAGCTATTAAGGAAGGAAGTGACGTTCTTAGGCCATGTCATCACTTCATCGGGGGTGCAGAGTGACCCAAATAAGATAAAGGCGATTCAAGACTGGCCTATTCCGCGTTCCACGGAAGACGTGCGACAGTTTCTGGGCCTTGCTTCCTACTACCGCAGGTTCGTCCGCAACTTTGCAGACATTGTCGCACCACTGCACCGTTTGACCGAGAAGGGAAGGCCGTTTCAGTTGACTCCTCAGTGTGACAAAGCGTTTGGCTCTTTGCGACAAGCGCTGGTAAATTCGTCAATTTCAGCGTTTCCAGATCTGTCTCCTAGTGCGGGTCAGTTTATTCTCGACACGGACGCAAGTGACACCGGAATTGCAGCTATCCTGTCACAAGTCGGACCTGATGGGTTGGAACATGTGATTGATTACGGAAGCAGATGTCTGAGCAAACAGGAACGTAATTATTGCACAACACGCAAGGAGATTTTGGCTTTGGTGACATACACAAAGCATTTTTCGCTAGTTCCTTTTGGGGCGGCGTTTCCTTATTCGTACGGACCACCATTCGCTTAAGTGGCTACAGAACTTTAGGGACCCCGAAGGGCAGGTCGCCCGCTGGCAAGAACAACTTCAAGAATATGATTTTGAGTGTATACATAGACGCGGCAGACAGCATGCTAATGCGGATGCTCTGTCACGACGCAACGGCAAACACGACATCGATTGCCCCTCGTGTTCTGATCACCACGTAGACGTAGTGTCGCTTGACACTGCTGCTGCTGAGTGGTCGGATCTCCAAAGGAACGATCCGGAGCTCAAGCTCATTTATGAAAGGATATCCACCGATGGGATCAAACCTACGAAAGCGGAGATGGCAGGCTTAAGTTGGGAGGCTCATTGCGTGTGGTCGGTATGGCAACGCCTCGTAATTCATGATGGAATCTTGTACTATCAATACGGGCCGAATTATTCCAAACGAATCGCTGTTCCCCAGTCCAAGGTCGATTTTGTGTTGCGCCAACTACATACCGAATTAGGACATCCCGGGCAGAGAAAAATGGATGAGGCTGTTGGGCAGCGATTCTGGTGGCCAGACCAGCGCAGAGATGTGGTTAACTTCTGTAACGCTTGTCAGGAATGCCTTCGTGCGAAACCGCCTCAGAGACCAAACCGCGCACCGCTACAACCCATCATCACCGGATACCCAAATCAAACAGTTGCAGTAGATACAGTGGGACCTCTACCCCGAACAGACCGTGGTAACCGCTACATTCTAATTCTGGTCGACCATTTCACGAAGTGGTGCGAGGCCACTCCTATTCCCTACAACGGCGCAACTGTAGTAGCACATGCGATCTTCGAGCAATGGGTCTCGCGTTGGGGCGCCCCGGAGCAGTTGCATTCGGACCGAGGTTCGAATTTCGAGAGCACTATTGTTTCTGAGCTATGCCATCTTCTTGGTATCCGTAAAACGCGCACTACTGCTTACCACCCGCAAGGAAACGGTGGAGTTGAACGCGCAAATCGGTCATTAAAGGCTCTGTTAAAAGCGTTCACAGACGAATACAGCGCACGGGAGCGGGACGGCGCACTACCACATTGTTTGTTAGCCTACCGTTCCACTGTTCATTCTTCGACATCCCACTCCCCACCTTATATGATCACTGGACGTGAGATGCGTCTGCCGTTTTATCTGACGGTACCGCGACTGCCGCCAGATCCACTGCTAGCCACGGAGCATGCAAAGAGGGTACGCAGCGACCTAATCCGTACGAACCAACTCGCAAGGAACTGCCTGTCCAACGCCCAACGTCACCAAAAGGACTACTACGATAGACGAGTTGAAGGTTTACCGCTACAACCTGGACAGTTAGTCTACTTTCATGCACCGGTGCCTCCACCGGGACTCCCCTCGAAACTGCACAAGGAATGGACAGGGCCGTTCACTGTTGAAGAAGTGTATAACGATCGTACCTGCCGTATCACGGATAACACCCAAGATCCGAGACGTTCTTTTGTGGCCCACTTTAACTGCCAGAAACCGGCGACTCTGAGTACCAGCGACCTACGCGTCTCGCAGGAGAACGAACCCCCAGTCCCCGAGGCCACCGAGTACGTGGAGATTAGTGATACGACAGCCCCCGAGCAGTCGACAGCAGGTGCTGAGGACAACACCTACATCTAGGGGGGCAGTGTAACGGCATCACATTCACTTTAACCGCAGTCTATTCATTCTCACTTTTCTCTTATTTTCCAGATGCATTGCGCGAGACCTCCAGCTCTAACAAAGCCACGAACGGACAGTCATGAACCATAAACTGTTTATCTCTTTTATCTCTTTGATTGTATATTTTATATTGAGCCTGTTTTCCTGTGTTGTACGACTTCACTTCCGTTCTGCGAATACACGCTGTTCGTCACCCACTGTTTTTCCGCTCGCGGATATACCTGGCCTTTCCCCGAACATTGCACACTACAACACACATCGTTTTTAATGGATGCCCATCTCCATGTCATCTTCAGCAGTGCAATCTCAAGAACACATTCTATTATTTACTTTGCGCATCGCTACATGGTTACATCAAAGGAGTATTTAGTTATCACCCACTTATTGTACTAATTTGTAGTTTTTAAGTCTGAATTTCTTTTTCGCGTTTGTTTTTTGACGTACGTTTAAACGCTATATTTCGTTATTCTAATTGGCCAGTGACCGTTACGGTAAATGGATGTTCGCGTTACGCTTCGGATACCATGATGATATTTTTAAGGACGAATGCGATGCCCTCTTTAATACACGATTGCCTATTTGCCCGTTGCATTTGACGTTATCCTTCTGTTGTTTGGATTAAGTGTGTTTTAGGAGCTTCCCTTCAATTCGCTCACATAAATATATAAGCAAACGTTATTTCACGTACATTGTGTTTTATTAATCTGGTCCGGAAATAAGAGCGGCTGCACTCAGGTGCTGGCGTACCCCGGTACGCTGAAATGCTAACTGTCCAATGGCGCAAATTGCTTTGCCGGCAGGGGTGAGATGACACACAGAGTCGCGACATGTGTGCCTACGATCGCAGTGCACACCGAGCATTTCGGCTGTGAGAGGTGAGCGTTAGTAAACACCATAGCCACAATGGACCCGTTATGCGTGGATCCCAGGGCAAGACCAAAGCAATACACACCGTTCGGTGGTGCGAACAGAACGTTAGCCAGACAACCCATCCACAATGAATGCGTCATGCATCGACCGCAGGAAAAGGCCAACGGAACACATGCCGTTCGGCTGTGAGCAATGAGGGTTAGCAAACACCACAGCCTCAATCGACCTGTCACGCGTAGATCGCAGGGCAAGCAAACGCAAGACATCAGGCTGTGAGAACTGGGCGTGAGCCAGACAGCACAACCGCACTGAAGGTGTCATGCTTCGATCGATCGGTAGTCGGCCTTCACCCAGGTGAAAAAACAATAAAAGGGTTCCTGTGAATTGGTTGGTGGGTCGCTGTGCTACCAACGGAGAAAAACAGCCTGGCTGCCTGTGATGCCCGGTCGATGGGCGCCGAATTGCTGTCGCCACAAAAGCTGTTCTCGCCTAATGACTGACTTCAAACAAACCTGTAAGCTTTTATTAGACTGCTATCGCTGCTAAATGGAGTCATACTGTCAGGAGCACATTGTATGGTCACAATGTTGTTCGCTTTACAGTTTCGATCCACTGTCGGCACGAATGATGGGGAATTTTCTAACGAATAAATGGGTGAATTCATCACTATCTGGAAAAAATGCAGCTAACAGTTTGCAAACACCTGCGTGATCTCGAGTCACAGAAAGAAGACTGCGCAACATGACCCAACTCAGATTTCCAGTCATTTGAATAGCTAATGAAAAGAAGACGTGCAGTTTAGAAGTTTGCAGTTTTGAACAATGAACTGCGAAGACGAATATTGGCAGATGCCAGCATTTCGTATTATCTCGTCAGTACCAGTACAGCAACAGTGAAATCTGTTTGTAAGCCTCACAGAATAGTCATGCCAATCCAATTTATGGTTGTGGTCATTGTTGTTAGCATTAAGACCAGGGCAACCGCACGTTGACAATTAATTGCTTTTGGACACATCAAGCTGGTCTGATTCGGCTTATCGCGACAGCCTCGACAAATCGTAAACGGCATGAATTTGTATGACACAACTAGATACGGAACACCGATAAAGGATTAATCCGGTGACAAGTCGCCTGTGCCTGTCTATGGAGGACGCCGGCGGCTTATGCGAGCGCTTATCGTCGGAGGTGGATTGAGTAACTTCGCGCTGAATTCAGTTTGATAAGTGTTCCTTCACTCTAGAATCCAAAACCCGTTCGGCTCTGATGATGAAACTGATTCCGTAGTCATACACTAATTGGTAAACACAACGTGATTTGGCGCCGACGGGTTAATCTTCCTTTAATGAAGGTAATGGCAACTTTCCGGTTCTGTTGCTTATTACAGTCTCCGCAGCACAGTAGTACGCTGAATGGCTGAGACTATGCTTTTAGTTATCCTTCATGCTTTGGTGTCACCCTTGAATGGTAGCTCGATGCATACCTTTTTCTTTGGGGCTGCCAACACTAACTTTTAGGCGGCCTAACCTAGCTATGTTTGTCTATGAATGGCTTTGGGTAGCCATCCGCCATAAACGTTTCGGTGATCAGCTCAAACTCTTCAGCCTGGCAGTCGCTGGAGAAAACACATCTGGCCCGAGGGAACAAGGTTTTCACCAGCTCGCGCTTGTGTGCTGTAGGTGGGAAGCTGGTGAAATGAAAGTATTTGCCAAACCATGTTGCTTTCCACAATACCGATCGCTTAATGGGCCTATTAAATTCCGCCACTCATGAGAATGTCAAGATATGGAAGAGGCCCATTTGATACTAAATTAAGTCATTTTCAGGTTGGAATGGCCATTATTAAGTTGGTCTTCCGAGTTGCATTCTCCTAGAACTGAAATAAGAATGTCATCAACATATCGTTTGTAATTAGGTAGCTGCGAAATCTCTCCAACTAGTTTTGTCACAAGCATCAGCATGAAAAAAATCAGCCAGTACCGGGCCCAAAAGACTACCCATAGCTACTCCATCAGTTTGGCGATATGAGGTGTGCTGGAATCAGAAAGCGACATTCTCCGGTACTGTCTCAGGTATGACGTCATTGGTAGACGAAAATTCTCCTTTTCTATCAGATGGCAAATGTAATCAACTATCTCTAATAAAGGGACATTAGTAAATAACGACTGGATTCCCACTGAGCACATAACCTTGTCAACTAGGCTGATTTGGTCGAAGTCTTCGATTATTTAATATGAGTCCTTAATGCTGTGCAAATTGAAGTGCTTCCTCAGTGGCGCAAAGATCCGAACTTACCAGCGAGCCAATTTGTGCTCCGGGGAATTTACCAATGACAAAATGGGTATTGTGAGTTGTGAGTTGGGGCTAGTATGTTTTGGTAACGCGTACAGCTGTGGTGTCAATGAGCTGCTCCGCTTCAAGTGCCAGTAGGGGGTTTCGTCAATCACACGAGGTAGGAGAAGCGTTTCAAGATCTTGGGTTATAGGTGCCTCTACCTCTGTCAAGCTTTCTATTCGGTCGGCACGTTGAAACTTACTTTCGTCGCTTAGAATGCTTAGTATTTTTGTACGTAATCGCTCTTGTTCATGGCAACTGCTCTCGAACGTTTTTCCGACTTTAGTACAACCACTTCCTTATTTCTCAACTCTCGTAGCGCTTTTAACTGCGGCTTGTAAATGCACACTTTTCGTTTATCGGTACCATGAGGACTTCATATGCAATGTCGGTCAGCTTATTCGTAAACCAGCTGACAGCATAATGGATGGTTGACTGTAGTTCAGCTATTTAATCGAAAAAATGCTCAAACTGTGATACAACAAACAATCGATTCACCTTATTGGAAGTAATTTTGTAATCGATCCCCAAGGCTAGCGGTTACCTCTGTATATCATAAGGTTGTACATCTGACACATTCAAGACGAACTTACCGAGATCACGGGTCACTCTTTGGTCATTTGCTTCCGTCAAGACTTTCAGTGGGCATTTTCTGTAACTTTCTTTCGTGCGCTCATTAAGTCTGTGGCAAAATACTGAGAACAGTATTCGGCAGCATAGGGACAGACTCGCCATAACCGGCATCAGGCGCGTACGTGTCTCTATCAGACTTGTTAACTGTACCGTTGTCGTGTGTAATTGCGCTGACATAATGCGTTTAATCTTGCTATTAGTAGGCGCGAGGTAGTTTCTGCATAACAGTTTCATCCTTGAACGTGGGTAACGGCGTAGGGTAACATATTCGGAAAGAAAGGATTAAGAAAGGTTTCCGTTTTGCTTTCTCACATCATTACACTTAGCATCCGACCAATCTAAAATGAACAAATAAGTAAATTTGTATATTTACAGACAAGCTGTACACGGCCCCATAAGCGGGAGCGATCAACTGTATAGTGAATAGGTTTCATGGTTTATACGAAGTAAATTCAAAATAGTTGAGTAACTTTAAATAACAAAATTTCAGCTCATGGGCTTTTCCTCGGGTCCTAGACCCGAGCACCTAATATGTAAAACATACCAATATTTATATCACCGTTTTGTAGTTTATGGGGCTCAGGAGTAGATAACAACAGGAAGGGGATAATAGGTTGCAAAGACAGGATTTAGTTTTGTAAGTAATGACATGGGGTGGGTAAGCTGATTGTAGGCAACTAGTTGCTCATTTGCCATTTACACCAGTTTCCGTCAATGGTTCTAGAGTTTGTTGCAAGTCAATGATCTCCAGCACATTTGTTATAGTGAGAAACGTCTGTATGGAATTTCGAAATGTGACATGGTTTGCACTCAAGCGTATCTAGAAGGGTAGTTTGCTCCACAGATCGGTGTATCTCACTAAGAAGCAATCCGATCGAGTTTTATGACTTGCAAGCTTTGTGCGTAGCAAGTGCTCGCCATTTCATATGGGTTGACTGTAGGCTTCAGTAGTTCAAGTTCGGTGCTGTCTGCATCAATTCGTTGATTAACCATGTCCTAGGTGAGAAGAAGGTTGTGCTTTAGGCGTCTCAGCCAATGAGGATCCATTTGGATTTTCCGACAGCGATCATAATAACTCAGGTTTGCGCAACATCCAATGACCAGCTTGGTAAATAATATTCGAACATTTTCCAGAGCCGTTCTGTCTTTTTTTCTTTCTCAATTGGCCATGAACGATAGTCCAGTATTCTAGAGTCGGTCGTGCTATTATCTCGACTAACTCAAGTCATGCTTCAGGCAGGGAGAAAGTCCTGGTGATATATCCGCATAGCTGCCTCGCTTTTGTAATCTGATACAGCACATGTTCGAGGAAATTGAAAGCATTGCAGTGCCTAATCCCTACGTCCCGAACGGAAGCAGATGTTGGGATCGCGTTTCCAACAAGTGTGATAGAGCATTCTGGGATGCGGCATCTGTACCCAAGTACTTGGAATTTCACTGCGGAGCAGTTCATTGCTAAAGGTTCACTAGCTATCTATAGTGCGGATGGGTCTTCACAAATGCTTCTCAGGCACATTTGTAGTTGGTCTGGATGAAATCAGTAGGCCAGTTTGACGTCATCCCCAAACAGAAATGGGCGTCCACGTTTGGTTGGGTCGCATACGTTGTTTGCGTAATTGAGAAAAGTAGTGGTCCGAACACACTTCCCTGGAAGACGCTACTGGTTATTTGTTTCGGGGTAGAGCATTGCTGACCGATTCTATGTACCTGGGTTGGACCGTTTAGGTATGAGTCGAACCGGTTTAGCAGATTACCAATGCCATATGACTCTAGAACAGATAACAGTGACTTGTATGGCGGGTGGTCGAAGGCCTTTTGCGTGTCTAACATAATTATAATCATTCTCATTCCTCTGTCAATCATAGTCGTGACATGATCGAAAAATTGTAGTTGGCAGATAACGCAGGAGCGTTTTGAGAGAAAGCCATTTTGTGAGGGGGTTGATCAGAGCCAGTTTTGTAAAAATTGGAACGATGTTCTTCTTGACTATTCGCTCTAGGGCTTTGGAAACAGCAGAGGTGTGATTTATTGGGCGGTAGCTTGACACTTCATTTCGCGGGCCACCCTTGTGCTTAGAAATTATAATGGATTGCTTCCATTGAGATGGGAAGCAGCCGGTAGTGAGAGAAAATGTGAAGAAGTTTAATAACAATACAGCGAGGTTTTTCCACCTCGTTTTATCACAGTTGGGGAGATGCCATCTGGGCCTGGATGATTTGATGGTTTTATGGATTCGATGGCACTTTTTCACCTCAACGTCACAGGGATATTACAGCATAGCTCTTTCGTTCTTCTTTGATGTGGAGTATGAAATAGCTGAGGGTTGGGGACAAAGCAGGAGACAAAACTACACTTGGTATGCGCGTACGTGCATGAGATGTCGCGCGTTATGTAACCATAGTCCAGAGCCATGATTCCAATTTCCTGATGGGGTTAAGGTACCTTCTTTTGATTACTTGCATCAAGGTACATACGTTCACAGGCTTTCTAAGTACCCGACTTTGTTGTTTGATTTTGGCCGTTTAAGTTATATGTCCTAGATGTAGCAGAGCCTCGTATATTTGTAGCAATATTGCGAAGCTGTTGCTCTCGCGATATGATGTTTTAAGTGTTTTCAGTTTGGTTGTGGCTTGGTAGAGAAGCTTGAGTTCAATACTATGTTTATAGGTATTTCTCCATAAGGTAGGTTGCCAGTAGATCCACACAAAGAACAATATTGTTAATTAATTCATTTGCAACCACAGTAGGGTTGTGACTTAAGAATGACGTATTCCATTTCAGTGTATTGATAACTTATTAAATGAGTTCCAGTCCACACGACAAAGGTTACGAATAGGTGTTAGCATTTTACTTTATGGCAAATCAATAGTCGTATCACAAAGCACAGTGTTGTGATCACAGCCCGGTAAATGATTATCGATGAATACATAACCGAAAGAGATCTCCATCATGAATACAAGGTTTGGGGTTGTGGCTCATCTGGTTCGCTCTCTAATATGCTGAGTGGATACATGAGATGACTTACTCAATCACCACAGTTTCAGACTGTAGACAACATCCAGTTAACGTGTGCTAGGTGTTGGAAGCAGCGTTAACCATATCGATTAGCTTTTGCTTTTCACATTGAACGTTTCGGGGCGGCCGATAGATACAACCCACTAGAGGATCAGTAGATGCGATCATGCGACATAAAGTATTTTTAATATATTGAGCACAGTTTGAGCTGCGGGAATCGCAGTCAAGTTATTTCCAAGGTATATGACACAGTCACCACCACGTTTATGTGAGCGATCCCTGTGGAAAATGTTATAAGCTAAGATGTTCTGGTGAGAGTCACTAATTTACGATATACACCAAGTTTCAGTGAGAAAAGTAATATCGGGGATCTCATAAACTTAAGTGTTGCAAGTGTAAAAAATTTAGGTTAAACAGAGTGAATGTTAATGACGACAGACAGACATAGTTAGATTGCAATAAATGGAGTGGGTCAGGTTTGTTTCTTCGTCATTGAACAATGAACAGTGATTTATGCCGGGTAAAAAAGCGGTTGCTTGACAAGTCCAGCAGGATAGTGAGGCTAATAGTACGATTAACAAAGAGGAGAGGATCACTATATATTATCATTTTCTGGGCCACTCTGACGTTGTCGTGTGCACAGTTATGCGTTATTTTTAGGAGAGATGCATCTTAAGAGGAGGGTCTAAGCTGAAAAAGCTGAAAAATCGTAAATTTTCAGCATTTTGGAAAACCATACAAATGTCAACTGCAGTCATCCTAGAATATAAATCTGCGAACCATTTTTCTGTTAGCATCTTTTGTAATGCAGTATTTTAGCATTTTGTGAAGCATGTGTGACTTGTTTTTCTATGTATTCAAGCCCATTTTATATGCGTAAATTTTAAAATGTTGTATCTCGGCTTGTAGACGTCCTAGAAACTTCATTCAAGTTGCTTTCGATTCGGCTTTGCAAGGCCTATCTGCTAATTGTTAACATTTTAAACAGTTTGCTGTGCCCTCAGTGTAGACAGCCTCTGGGCAAGAACGAATCGTATGTGACTGAAAACGGAAGCTCACTGGCCTCAAAGTTCACTTTCCACTGTCAGTGTCAGCATGAAGTATCATTTATGTCCTCTGCAAAATGTGGGATGACTTGTGAAGTCAATGAAAGGTATCCAGTTGCTCTCTTTGCCATAGGAAGGAATTATAAACATGGCAAGCAATTTCTTGGAAATATGAACATGCCTTCAAATTTGCACAAAAGCAGTTGGTCTCTTCATAAGAAGAAGATTCTTCATGCTACACAGGCCATTGCCCTAGAAAGTATGCAGAGAGCTGCAGATGAGATCAACGAAAAGAAAGGAGAAAATATAACAGTCTCTTGTGATGGAACTTGGTAGAGAAGGGGGTTCCAGAGCAAAAATGGCGTGGTCACAGTTCTCACAGTGGATGGCCATAACTCGAAGGTTCTCGACACCTCAGTTTTGTCAAGCTATTGCAATGCTTGGGCAAAATACCAGAGGAATAAAACTGAGACCGAGTTTCAGGCATCGAAGTGTTTACATGTACAAGACTGAGACAAGAATCACAGTGGGTCGGCAGGCACGGAAAGTAGCGGCTTCAAGGGAGTATGAAGACATCGAAGATTTCTATCTTGCTGGTGCCCATGAGTAGTCCAGTTTAGTTTTTCTACGTAAATCATATCACGGGACATCACCAAAATTTGTATAAATTACCGATATGCCAGAAAAGTTTAAATGACCATTTTTTCATGTACTTCAACTTTAAAGCCGTTTTTCTCAAAACTGCGTTTTTCACTCTTACGTCAGTGTTCTGAGGATAATTTCAAAACTAATGGTCCAAAGTCAATAAAATTTGGTGGAGATGCTCTTCTTTAGTTTCTGCATGGAATAAAGTAATTTTAAGTGTCCTGCACTTGTGGTCAACTTTTAACCTCAGTTCAGATTGTTATGCAAATCTGAACGTCAGTATTGGAAGACCTAATTAAGATACAGAATTGAGTATAGTTTATTCTAAAGCTGAACTATATCTAAATAACTGCACAAAATTTTAGCTCTATACATAGAATACATTTTTGATGGGACCCAGAACGCCACAACAACCAATTCAGCATCACTAATTTAGGTACCTTAATAAAATGTGAATAAAAAATAATAAGCACACTTATCTTTATTTCTCTATCATGTATTATTTGCATGATAAAAAGCGATATTCCCTGCAAATTTCATGAAGATCTGACTATATCTTGAGATATATATCGAGCTTTGAAAAACACCAATTTTGACTTTTTCAGCTTAGACCCTCCTCTTAATCTACCGAAGACTATCCAGTATTTTTATTGGAAACTCACCAACTGAACCGAACGACTCCTCGCAGCTCTGTAGGGCCACAGCGTCTGACCATTTGGTTCATCTGTTTTGTATCTGAAGTGATATTTTCCACAGAAATGGGCAACATTGTATCCTAGCTAACCACTGCATCAACGCAGAAATATGACAAGTAACGCGCGATATTAACATTTCGGCTCCTATCTTCAGTGAAGGACGCTGTACGTGCCTAAACTAAACAAATGTAGAGACCTGAAACAAACATTTATGAACGAACATCAGTAAGATAATCAGGACCAAGGCAAACTAACTGACTGCCCAAAATTACTTGTACGCGCAGTGCTGGACGATTCTTGGTGACCAACAACGCTTCGCCTATTACCAACCGTTTCGGATTCCTGCCACGTAGGGGCATCATGACAGCTTAGTTGGAAGAAGAATATCGACGGAGGCATGCATGTGTGCAGTCCCTTCAGTGCCGAAAATGATAACTTGGAATTACAACGCTTATATGGTGCAAGCAAACATGCAAACAGACCATGGGGAAAACAACGGTACTCTTGTCACAACGTCCAGTTCAATCTGAGGTTGAGCGGCAATGGATTTTGTATGCAAAGCATCGGGTTATTGCGACAGCCTAAGTGAATCGATGAAGCCTTGAATTGACGTGACGAGGCATAATTTGTATACTGTGCTGACCATGATCAGGTGACCTGAGGTCAATACATGCATGGGAATCGAAGACGCCGGTGGCTTGCGTGGACGTGCAGTCTGACTTTGGGCTGGTTGATGCGCTATCTCGAATTGAACCCAAGCGATAACCAGCGGTCACGAGGTTCGTCGCAATTGACGAGAAATTTCCGCTTCGCCCTATGATCCACTCCGCTTTGTTGTGATATCCACTGTCCTAAACAACTTGGTATTTTGCGGATTTTGAGCGGTTCTCCGAGCTGAGTGATTATTGTGCAGACGTTTCGTTGCCTGACTAGGCAACATCATCAGTGCGGCTTCATGAGCCTGGTTCGCAGTGCCTCGTAAGCGATTTCCATGTCCAAGTGCTTATTGATCGAGTTCTGCTTTGAATGCCAGACTTCAATGAACTCACGTGCTTGCCGGCTTTTAGCCCTTCCGAGGATACTGGCATGCTCTATGTCGAATTGATGGTTCTCAGCATCCATATGCACTGACATTAGGGAGTTCTGATCATGGCGACGTATGGCTAGGCTGTGTTCGTGTAGCCTTGTGCCTTGTGACAGACTGGGAGAAGGCTTCGCACAAAGCTAGACGAACACAGCCTAGCCATACGTCGCCATGATCAGAACTCCCTAATGTCAGTGCATATGGATGCTGAGAACCATCAATTCGACATAGAGCATGCCAGTATCCTCGGAAGGGCTAAAAGCCGGCAAGCACGTGAGTTCATTGAAGCCTGGCATTCAAAGCAGAACTCGATCAATAAGCACTTGGACATGGAAATCGCTTACGAGGCACTGCGAACCAGGCCCCTGAAGCCGCACTGATGATGTTGCCTAGTCAGGCAACGAAACGTCTGCACAATAATCACTCAGCTCGGAGAACTGCTCAAAGTCCGCATCCACATCCCGAGCTACGGATTTTCTCATTTATTCAAACTTGGTATTTTTCAGCCACAATTTGGGCCAGTCGAAAAGCAGTGATGCCAATGCAGAACTCACCGTGATTGAGACTGAATAGGTAAACTAACTTGTGAGGCCAAACTGCCTCACAGGAATCATAAGCACATTTTTACGTTTGCTTCGCATCATCCTGTAGTTTCCCTCCGCACATGTTTGGAAATGTCGGAACATCTGCATTGGAACAAGCAAGTTCAAGGCATGGTGCTGCCGACGTTATGGGTCCCATACTTCTAGATGCGTTTAGGTAGGACAGCGTGTGGTGTCCGCATTAGTGTCTGCTGTACTTACAACGGTTCTTCACCCTGTTCTCCCAGCAGATTAGCTGCTGATGGAAAGTCCTCATACACATCGCACATTCACACAAGGAGCCATTTTAAACTAAGGAGGGTAAAACAGTCGGACATTTCGCCAATTAAACGAAAACGATTGACAATACGCTTATAGACAGGGTAAACCTATTCAGCTAATATGGCAAATTAGTGAACTTTGAGAAAATTAAACGCGCCGGCGGATCGCATTATGGTTTCTTTGTCAGTTCAGTCACCTGTGTTGATAATGACGTTCGACAACAAGAGCAAGGTTAGTAATCGAATAACATTGTGTAACATAATGGCATGTTTAACTTACTTTACCTAGGCATTTGGTTCGTAGAAAGTAGAAGTCACGATTAAAATTCACACACGATAATGTGCCTCGACTGGGAATCGAACCCCGGTCCACGAATTTCCGGTCCGCTGCTCTACCGCTGAGCTACCGAGGGCTGACGATTAGGTGCACAAATTTTAATACATGACTTCTGCTTGGTGCGCGACGTATTGCCAATGGGCTCACAGTACCTGTCCTGGTGTTGCAGATTGGCTCATTCACCGTCACTCGTCAGATACTGTGAGCTCATTGGCAATCGTCGCGCACCAAGCAGAAGTCGTGTATTAAAAATTGTGCACCTAATCGTCAGCCCTCAGTAGCTCAGTGGTAGAGTAGCAGACCGGAAATTCGTTGGACCGGGGTTCGATTCTCCGTCGAGGCACTTTATTGTGTGTGAATTTTAATCGTGACTTCTACCTTCTACGAACTTTACACTACTCACAAACATCCACAATTAGGCATTTGCTATCAAATAATTAGCAAATGTGGGTAGGGGGCGATACGTATATCATTGTGGAGGAGGCGGCAAGATATCGCATTTTTCATAACACAAATAGCCAAGAAATTTAACTTAAACCAGGTGAGTAAAACAAAAGATATCTTGAGTGACTACCACTGCAGCCGCATCCGCAACTAAAAATGACAACGATTGCTCAGCACACAATCTTGAGCATGTATGTAGTTGAGCACCCTCTGCACGTAGCAACCGAACTGAAGTCCCAGTGAAATGTGAAACTTCACTTTTACGGATAACTTACGAGAGAGGCAAATTTCTTTGAGTCTACAAACAGCATTTGTATTTAGTTGAACAACTAGGCTTCCAGTCGTTCCAAGCACACCAGTAAGACTACGCCGGAGTTCTAGCTGTCAAAGGTAGGTTTGCGTGACTCAGTGCAAACCACCGCACCACGCCTATGTGTATTCTTCAGGTAAGCTACAACAAAAACTGTTACTTCAATACGCTTTAGCAGTAGTAACTATTTGATTGACGTAGTGTTGCATGAAACTTTTATACAATGTGTTGCGTGGAACGGAGTCTTACACAGACGTATTACAATTCAAATGCATGAAGACACAGAAGGGTGAACAAATTTTAGGCTTACGACCGTCCTTTTCTTCGGATGCACTGAGTTGCGATGTGGTTGAAAGCAGTAAAACCGACATGTGATCGGTCGCGTTTGATAAACTATCTTCGGGGAATGATGTCTGAATCCACGTGACACAGTGCAACTTCAATGTATTGTTTTAGCAATCTTTGGAAGGTAAAAAATGTAGAATCAGCTTCGTCGGTATTGTGGCAACCAGTGGCTTACTGGATGTAAATTGAAGAACATTGGGCTTGACCCGGGATGGGCGTGTATTTGCTTATCACTATCGGAATGGGAATGTGGAGTACGTAGTACAACGTGAACGCATGAGCTGCACAGGACGACCGACAGCACATTCACCCATCCAACCCACATATTTTATGACAGAATCTGGGGTTTGTTGTGAAGAGACGGTTAAAACCATTTGAACAAAACGGGTTTCGTACAGTATAACTGCAGCAAACGTGCATGCAAAGGATTTGAATTAATTGTCGTAGTCATAAATTGAGTTGGCCGTGGGCGACCATGCAAAAGTAGCGTTCGACATAGTAGAGAGGGAAATTGTGCCCACGGCATTGCGGCAAACTCATGCTGAGCGTTGGTGGTGGGATAAGTACACGGACGTTGAATAAATAAATAAACAGTTTGCTTCTCAACAGTGAGATATGGGGTGGTGACTACTACAGCCTCTGAACGGTGGCCAACATCTAAGTGTAAAATGCTTCGTGGATTAAAGGTGGTGAGGTCGGTTGTAACCTCAATCCAAACGTGTATGAGCCACCAAGAACGACTTGGTACAACTAAGAACAAGCAATAATTCCATAGTTTTGTCAGGTGGCTTCAAGCTGCGCGGTCACCCAGACCGGACTAGGTGTTTCACTTAGGGTGCAACACACCGACCCATTGGCTTCACATCACACCTGTATGGCAACGGGGTAAATTTAGAAAATCGCACTTAATAACTGTAAGTGACTGATTTTTTATTTCGAGTATCAAACAGAAAACAAGTCCTATTCAAACTTTTGGCATGCTGGTGTTGGAAACACAAACGTAAAGCAGAATAGAACGACTATGTTTAGTCCAGTGGTTCCAAACGTTTTTGAGGCCGTTACCCCCAAAGCGGGACCACTACAAGCAGTTACCAACAAAATCACTCGAAAGACAATAACATAAATCGATTGCTCTTTTTACCTTAAAGTACGGAAAATCATTTGTAATTACTGTCGATCATGCAAATAAAGAAAACCCCAATTGTTGAGCAATTTTCATTAAAACAAACAAACCCTTTTTCCGAGTGTGTAATCCTTCGTCGTTACCAACGTTCAATACTGAAAGTTACGCAGAAAAAAGCTCGCGCCTTCTGTTAGCAACCTTATACGCATTGTGTCAGCGCAATTAGACACCACAAATGAAAAGCTAACAAGTCTGGTGGAGACGCATACTCGCCTGATGCCGGTTGTGGAGAGTCTGTCCCCATGCTGTCGAATAATCTGCTCAATATTTTGCCAGAGACTTATCGTTCGCACGAAAGGAACTTACAGAAAGCGCCTACTAAAATTCCTGAAGGATGCAAATGACGAAAACGTTGCACTTGACCTTGGTAAGTAGATCTTGCATGTGTCAGATGTACAACTTGATGATACGCAAATGGAAGCGCTAGCCTTGGGGATCAATTAACAACAATCATAAATGAACAATGATTTATGCCGGGTAAAATATCAGTTGCTTGACAAGTCCCGCAGGATTGTGGGGGCAAAACTACAACTATGTGAAGATGGGTGAGTTGTCTGTTTGACCGTTTATCTAGCAGATACGCTATTGAATAATAGTAGTTTATGTGGGAATTGAATGCGAACGACGAGGCAAAATAAGGACAGTTATCTTTGTTGTACTCCGTGGGAAAAGTAAAAATAAAAATACTCACTTCTGTACCGTCTCCTCAGATTTATGTAACCCGTTAATCCGCTTTGGAGTGATGATTAATATATTCCAAAGTTGCACAGTTTAGGCATCGAAGTGATGGGGGCCAAGTGCAAGCTCCAATCGTCCTTTGAACATTTCAAAGGTGGGGGAGGAAACAACGAAGTTTGGGAGAGAGTTCCAGGGTTGGAAAACCCGAAGAGAAAAATAATTCCGCCGACATTCCAGGTGGCTATATTGTACACACAATTTCAAAGGGTTACCTCTGATTGAGATTATAGCTTTCAACAAGTGACGGTTTAAAGTGAGTTCCTCGATCTGGCGCTGAAGTGACGCTGTATGTGATGATAATGAGTCTATTGCCGACGGCTGGCTAGTCGCGCTTGTCGGTGTGATTGCATCAGCACAAACCTGCTTAGGTACTTTGGTTTCAGTCTCTGGCTGGTGCCGTTCGATGACGCGGTGTGCTAGATCTGCAACTGCTGCGAGTGGCAGGTCACTTGCTACTGCAAGGATAGCCTGAGTGCTTTCAGAAAAGCAATGCATCCACAGCTCGCGGAGAATGCCTACGTCCATGTTTGATGTGCCGATGCGTTGTTGCAATTCGCGCAACAAAGCTGAGGGCATCCTATCTCCTAGTTGCAGATCACTAAATAGTTGGTGCAGAGGAACCTTGTCAGAAGGCGTGATTCGCTGAATAATAGCCTGTTTAAGAGTCTCGTATTTCATTACAAGTGGGGGGCAACATATGATGTTTCTACCTGCACGCTGTAGTCCACTTAGCTGCCTGTGCAACCTGTTCCTCTCCAAACCACGGAAGGAACCATTCTCTGTGACACTTCCACCGGTTGTCCTAGACCCCTACTTCCCTCTCTCCTTCCGACGCACAGTCTTGGACGCACTGTACCCCCTCTCACATGCCGGTATCCGTGCATGTGTAAAACTGGTCACCGAACGTTTTGTTTGGCCACGCGTAAACAAAGATTTTCGGACCTGGGCTCGCGTCTAACCCCATTGCCAGCGCTCTAAAATACATAGTCACACCCGCAGTCTACTTGGTTCATTTCCTGCCCCGGTCTCTCGGTGGCCGCAGGTACACGTATACGTGGTAGGTTCATTACCCCCTTTACGCGCATTCGTATACATTCTTACAGGTGTCGACCGTTTCAACAGACGGCCCGCAGTCATTCGCGTAACCGACTGCACACCTTAGACTGTTTTCCGGGCCTTCTTGAATTGGTGGGTCGCACTACGGATGCCCATCCATCATTAGAACTGACCGAGGAACCCCTTTCGAATCTTCACAATCCGAGACGTTTTCCAACTATTTAGGCTTTCTCCGCATTCATATCACAACGTAGCATCCAGCAGCCAACGGGTTAGTTGACCGCTTCCATAGACATTTCAAAGCCTCTCTCTGCGCATCTGCCGAATCTAGATGGAGCGAAAACGTTTCGCTCGTAATCTTAGGCATTCGTAGCAGTATCAAAGCTGACTTGCAATGTGTACTAGCAAAGCTGGTTTACAGCACAACACTAAAGTTGCCAGCAGAGTTCGTTTCGCCTTCCACATCGTCGTGTATGCCTCCACCTTACTTTGTGTCCTCCCTAGCTCAAAGCATGCGTTCACTACGCCCGACTCAGCCCCATGAACTGACTAGAGATGTGCAAATCCACAGCGAATCCTCTACCTGCAGTTACGTCTTCCTCCGCACAGACACGGGGCAGCGCCCTCACCAGCCTCCCTACACTGGCCCTTTCAGCGTCTTGCAACTGACACCGAAACAGTTTCTTTTAGACCAGAATGTTCCCAGAACAACGGTGTCCATCGACCGCCTCCTATTGGCTTTCTCTGACGAACCACTTGCAACCCATCCTGATGCTATCACACGAGCACCCGCACCTGAGGTGACTTCCCGAGCACTGGATATCCCGAAATCCTCCGTTCCCATTGACCCTCAACCTATCCCGCCTCAACTCCAAGCAACCGACCGACACGGTAGACAGGTCAAACGTCCAGTCCGTTTAATAGATGTTATAACGTTTGCTAGGTCCATTAATGCGCCTTCTTCGTCTTTAGTGTTAATCATGCGCCTCATTCACAAACGGTTTGCAAACTTGACAAAAAATATCCAAAACATTTTGAAACCTAAAAAGCGTGTTTGCTTTTTACATGCATGCCATGTAACCTCTTCGGTGTCAAGCCACTCGTCCGACCCTTACCCACCCCGTCTGAGTTCTAGCTTCCAGAAACTCCACCACGGGAACTACCAAGCCAACCCTCGAGTGACTCGCTGACCGGCTTAATGCAACCCCTAAGTGACTCGCTAGCCGTCCCAAGGCCCCCTTCCTGACCAAAGAAAAAAGTCAGTCGCCATAGACCGTGGAAGGCCACGAACTGATTGGTCCCCAAACGCCTGGCTAGGCGTTGCCGACGAGGAAGCAGGATTTTTTCTTGGATCGAGGACGCCCGGATTTCTTCGTGGGACGAGGACCGTGGACTGGAGTGCGGTGGGGGATTGACACCTTCCAACCGCACGGCCGGGTCTACAGCGGAGGGAATGTCCTGTCGGCCTTTTATGGACTAGCCAGTATTTTATAGTCCGGCCAGCCCGCCCCGACGGCCCACCGATGATGCACTCTGGTCCACACGATCAGCATAAATAATAACTAACCAAAGCCTGGACCCAGAGAACTCTGCTACACACCCCACCTTGGAAGCCATTGTTCAAGCCCATGCAACTATTCGCACCCATCCTCACCTTGCGTTTTCCCCCACTAGCAGCTCCATCGAAGACTTCTATCCTTCAGCTCTCTAGAGGGAGGCCCTGGTAGTTTAAAGGAAAACACGCTGTTTCAATATTTCACAATACGAGATTTTACAATTGTTTTAACCTTAAAAACCTCCACTTGTTTTGCTGACGACACATTGACACAAAAGTCGTTCTGGTGAGTAACTTGCTGCACCGTTTCTCACTCTGGTTGATTCGCTTCCTATTTTGCTACCACGCACAATATACGTTGGGCTCAATCGCTTCTAACTTCTATACTGACCCGTATTTGACAAGTCTCTCACGTGTCATTGATTACCGACTAGTATCCCAGGCGCCAGCTAACAAGCGTCCGATAGAATTCTTGGCCAACTGTTGAGAAGATTTAAAAAAAATGACCCGTTGTAAACAGCTAGCTGACCGCGTAGACTCACAAATGTCATTGTGCATAACTGGTAAGTTTCGTACGGACTCCGCAAAGGTAGATTTTATCTCAGCATCAACTTCAACTGATACTCTGATCGTATCTTTATGTGGCTGCCAATTTGATCTGTTAGCAATCAGGCCCGATAAGGCGTCAACATGGCCAAAGCATTCCGAACGGATGTGCTTGATGATAAAATCGTATCCGAGAAGTATTGTTGCCCAACGCTGCAGCACATTTGTGGTGTGAACATGAATTCCTTTCTTGGTAGAAATATATAGACAACAAAGGCAATTGATCAGTGCATAACGTGACTTTCCGACCATGCAACATCTTATGAAACTTTTTGAGTGCAAACACAATTGCTAAACCTTCTTTGTCAATCTGGCTGTAATTCCGTTCAGTAGTTGTTAGGTTGCGTGAAACAAGACTGACAGCTTGTTGCCCGTCATCCGGAAACGGGTGCAAGTGCTGCTCCAGTCTCATACTCTAAAGGGTCAGTAGCAACTAGGATAGATAGCTTCAGGTCATAGTGTGTAAGTGTAAGATCAGAAGTTAAAATGCGATTTATTTCATCAAATGCCGACTGACAAGCTGGGGACCATACCCATTTTGTATTAGTTTTCAAGAGTTCATTTAGTGGCATCCTTGGCGAGCGCATATTAGGGACAAATTTATGGTAATAGTTAACTAGTCCCAAAAACGGCTGAAGTGTTTTCCAGTCCTTTGGCACTTGTAGTGGTTAGATTGCGATAATTTTTGATGGATCAGGACGACGACCACTGGCGTCACTGACGAAACCAAGATACGAAATTCGAAGTATGAAGAACGCACATTTGTCGATTCTCAGCGTAAATCCGAAACTCCTGATACTGTTACAAACTTCATTTAGGTGTGCCTGATGTAGCTCAACTGAAGCGCTTACGATTATTCGGTCATCCATGTAAGCTATAACAAAAAGCAGCCCGTTTAGCGTTGTGCCCAGTAGTTGTTGAAAAATTGCCGTAGCACACTTACTTCCAAACGACAGTCTGTTGTATTGATATAGACCCTTAAGAGTATTAATGGTGAGAACCAGTCGTGATTCCTAATCAACTTCGACTTGTAAATAGGCATCAGAAAGATCGATTTTTGAAAATATTTTGCCACCATTTAACTGCGCAAACAAACCATCCGAAATTGGCAATGGGTATTGGTGTCTGAAGTGCAACATTTAGTCCAGTTACAAAATCACCGCCATTATTACGATGGGGTTAGCCCATGTGGGATAATTAACCTTGGTTACCACGCACCATTTTTTCAAGCGATGCAATTCTGCATCAACCAATGGGATGGCTGAGTAGGGAACTGGTCTTTTAGGACGGAATACTGGCTTTGCTTCAGATGCGACATACAAAGTGGCCCGAAATTTAGTGCGCAATCCAATTAGTGGTTTGAAAACACTAGCATATTTTTCCTTCAATTTTGCCAAAATCTCATTTTTCCCTTTTGTATCATCAGTTGCGTCAACACGAAGGCATATTTCGAATGCTCTGAGTCCGAGAACCACAAATTGAGCTGATTGAACCAACCCATAATTGTAACTCATCTATCCATTCAAGGCCTAGTAAATTTAGTTTATTTTCTGCCGCAGTATAACAGGTTCCACTGCATTTATTGTTTCGAAATGTGAACTCAGTTTCATTGTCCCGAAATGGTCATTGACTTGCTAGAATCGTTCCGACCAATACGTTTTGTAACACAGTACTCTGCTTCGCTAACGCTTTTCCAAGTCGAATTTGAAATGATTGTTATGTCGGAAGCAGTTTCAATTTGTAAGGTAACTGGTAAACTGTTAATAACGTGATAAACTTTCGGACATGCCTTCTACGAGAAGTGTATGTAGTGGGCACTAGATTTGACTGCCTTCTGAATCGGGTTGGTTGGTGCTGCTTGAACTACCGGACAGTGTCTCGCCTTGTGACCTAATGTGCCACAATCGACATTTACGGAATCGAAATTCACAAAAGCATGCAAAGTGCAAGGCGCCCCAATTCCAGCATGGTGTAGGTGGTCGTTAAAACCAGCTTGTGCTTTGGGAATCTATGCTGTTCCAAGCGTGATTTGGTAATTTTATCAACAGAAGTCATGTCTGAATAACAGTTGTTTGATTGTAACATTTGTGAATCATGCTTTAGGCTCATCATTCTGAGATATTCCGTGGTTAAACCGTGCAAGAAAATGTCACAACTAGAGTCCAGTTTTGATAGTATTTTGTTCTGGTATCGGAATCCGCAGGCGATGTAAGCCAAATCCAAAAATCAGTGTTTTGAATTGAGCATCTAACATTCTTTTACGTTGGAACCTTTCACATTCCATGTTTAATCTACCTGCATTTGTCCCAATGTATTCGTCCTCTGCTATAGTAAGCTTTAAACAATTCTAACGAATGTTAAAGATAGAAGTCCGCTCTCCAAAAATTATGGTAAGCTTATCCACGGTTTCTTGCAAACTATAATCACTTGGGTGTTTTGGTAGAATGTAATTGCAATCTGTTGTGTGTTCAGAACATCCAAGTTTTTGCATCAACAGCCTTACTTTTGCTGATTCATCCAATGCTGAATCGTCGACTATAAAAATGTCTTCATATCTATTGTACCAAGCTAAAAATGTATTGCCAAGTTCTGGGTAGTACCTGAATTCTTGACTTCCATTGGCAAATGCAACTTTAAATTGAGTAGCACTTCCGTCCTCTGGAACATCTGATTCGTGTGCTGAAAAATTTCGTACGAGAACTTTAAATAATTTCTACTGTTGATCCAACTGAAGTTGCTGCTTTTGTAACATCTGCATGATAACATTTGGATCAGCCATTTCCGTCGCCAGACTGTTATAACCCGCTTAGTAGTGAGAAGACTGAATTGACACTGCTTGCACATGTTTACTTGCACAACTGATGTTACAACCAACTGTCCAGCAAAGCCGAAAACTACACACTTGTTCGAAAACCATTGATGCTCACGTGCCATGTGGTTGGCTGAAAATTCCAAGCTAACATACAAACACATGCACTGAAACTCGATCGATTTTCACGTGATGCCTGTGTGGCTGACATCCGTGATCTCTTTAACACACTTCTCGGTGTCCCTAGCGCGGAGCTGTTTGGCAAGGGGTACTCTCGTAGTTGTAAAGCAACCGCTTGTCTCCTCAAAGGTCTGTGTTCAACTGGGCAGAGGTTCGTTCAAATGTGCAAACTGAGCCTTGACTGCTATTCTACCACACGGATTTGGTGAAATAAGGAAACTGAACCCTAGGGACATAGTTTCAAATTGGAAGCGATCTACGGGAGAACGGATAACACGAGCTACGTATAACACGACACGTGCACGCAAAACCCCAGTAGAAACCATCAACTGACTTTCCTAAGAGTGTATCAGCCAGCGTACGAATTTAGTCGATAAACAATTGCCCGATACATATATTTACAGATTAGCAACGTAATGCTCAAATTTGTCAGCGTAGTTAATGTTCCTAGTGCCCGCCGGCATTTTGTGTATAGCGCAGCATTCGTCTGATGGTGTCTGCTAGCAGTTTCTTCAAAGCACCAACTGTGATCCCGCGACATTCGTGCAAAATGCTCTGCTTCAATTCCCCAAGTGAGTTTGGCTTCGTTTCGTAAACTTGCTGTTTCCAGTAACCCCAGAGAAAGAAATCCAATGGGTTCAAATCTGGGAACTGAGCGGACCATTCTATAGGTTATCCCCACCCGATCCAACGGCAAGGGAAAGTCTGGTAGAGAAAAGCCTGCACCGTTTGTGCATAGTGTGCAGGATCGCCATCTTGTTGCAACCAAACGGTACTTAATAAAACAGCGGCTTTCAGTTCCGAAATGACACAATTTGGTAGTAATTCCCTGTACGAGAATGCTAAAAAGCGTAAGGCGTTGGTATTGTGAAATGACAACCTACTGGTCACCTTACCGGAAAAGAAACGTGGCCAGTTAAGCCGGCCACTAACATAAGTTTTGCGCCATGTACACGTGAAGCTCTGCAGCGGCGTGGATTACATGTTGCCCAAAATTGTTGCTTAGTTGCACTGTGCAAACGGAAACAGCTTCATCGGTAAAAAGAATTGAATGGATGTTCATAGCATTTAAAAACCAGCGGCAAAAGTCAAGCCGCTTCTCCGAATCACATGGGTTTAAAACCTGCAATTGTGGGGTAAAATACTTCCGGAATTTCCTTTCCTTCAAAATCCTATGTATGCCATATCTGGTGTTGTCGCAATGCCAAACCACAGACTCCAGGTGAATCTCGAAGACAGTTTGTGTGCTGTCGCTGCGGGATGCAACATACTCGTGTTGCTGAGTGTCGCCACAAAGAAAACATCTGCCGAAAATGTGGTAAAATAGGCCTCCTAGCCGGAGGGTGCAGATCAGAACCCGCTCCACCGACTAATATCACTCAATCGAGGCGCCATTAACAGCTTCCGTTTGCGGATAAAAATGTTCTGGAAGACCCCCGCAACGATCTAAATTCCGTCTATTTGAATACCGTATCACCCAACAAATGCACTCCATATACGCTTCACCTAATGTTCGAGGATGAAGCGATCGATCTGGAACTGTACACGGAAGCTGCAGTTACCATTAGAAACAGTGCTTCAATTAAGAGTCTGCCACTTCCCTTATAACCATGCGACTCCAAATTACAAACCCACAGTGGAGATCTATTACGGGTCTTGGGAAAGTGCATGGTTAAAGTCAGGCACGGCGAGCGGGAATTAACCATGTCCTTGATCGTGGTACCTGCGAAAAGACAAATCTCTTGGGCAGAAATTGGATCTGATATTTTCCAAAAACGATGCGGATTAATGAAGTCCTGATCAATGCCAGCAGTCTAAACTACCTGTTGAACAAATTTTCTTATTTCTCCGAAAATAAGCTGAAAAGCTGAAACATTTCAACGCTTCCATCAAACTACGGGAGAGCACCAATGCCACGTTTTACAAAGCATGAAAATTACCGTACGCTATGCGTCTCAAAGTTGAAGTAGCACTACAACGGCTACAATCCGAATGCGTAAGCATGCTCGTACAACACTCAAATTGGGATAACGCAATTGTTCCTGTACTCAAACCCGACAGTACCGTTCGTATCTGTGGAGAAAAAAGTTAACTGTCAATCAAGCTACCAAATTGGCAAGGTATCCTTTGCCCCACATCGAAGATTTGTACGCTACATTATCTGGTGGTCAAAAATTTTCTAAGCTTGATCTTAGTCACGCATATTCTCGAGTGGAACTTGTTGAGAACTCACCTGAATTAAGCACCATAACTACACATCTTGGACTATTTCAGTATACCCGTCTTCCGTTCGGAACAATCTCCGCCCCCAGCCTCTTCCAGCAGATTATGGATGATATCGTGAAGGATATATCCTTTAGTTGTGCTTATCTGGATAATATCCTGGTCTCTGGCCGAAGTGACGTTGAAGATTTAAAGAGGGTGTTGAAACGTTTGGAATCGTATGGATTGAAACTAAATAAATCCATATGTGATTTCGTTTGAATCTGCTTTTTATCTTGGATACAAACTTGATAAGAGAGGTCTGCATGCTTTACAGGATAAATTATCCCCAATCATACGGGCACCGCAGCCAAAGAATGTTGATGAACTCTGATCCTTCTTAGAAATGTAACCACAACAGTGTCATTTTTTACGAGGCATCAACTATTGGAGCTCATTTGAAGGCATTGCTACCTAAAAACACCCCGTGGGTGCGGAAGGATGAGCATCAGACCGCTTTCATTCGTGTTAAAAGTTGTTTAGCATCTGATGCTAACATTCATAGGTTGTGGTGCCCGTAAAATTGGGGATATTTTATCCTGCAAAGCATGTGCCAGTTTTACTTCACTACGAGAGAAAAAAGCCTCTGATCATTTAGTGTGATACTTCTTCATGCGGAGTTGCAGCGGCTTGGTGTTATAAACGCCGAATGGTGCAATTCATCTGATTGATTTCGCTTCGCGTGTCTTATAGCTGGTTGAAAGATGTTACTCACAACTTGATCAAGAGGCCCTATCACTTATCCTTGGTGCTAAGAAAGTTTCTACCAGTATATTTGGGGCTGTCTTTTGAGTACCAAACTGATCAAAACCGTTTGTGTTCTAATTGAGTGAAGCCAAGGGGATCGATCAAATCTTTTCAGAGAGAATATAACAATGGGCCCTAATCCTGAGTGCGTATGAATACAAAGCATCTTACATCCCAGGCTCTAACAATTGTACAGCGGTTGCCCTGAGTTGGTTACCGAACGCGACCCCCGCAGGGTCAGTAAATGAACCGGTGGAGTTAGTTCATTTGATTTAGTACCTCGACACTACCCTTTTGATAAATGACGTCATAGGTCGATGGACCGATTGGGATCCCAAACTAGCCTCCATGATACGCTTCACGCAAACGGGCTTGCCTAGTAGGATTCCGTCTGATTTGAACCTTTTGGGTTTCAGAAACATGAGCTGAATGTACATAATATTTGTACATTTTGCGGCTCACGTTTGGTTCCACAGTTGAAGGTGCGCTCGATCATTATAAATGAACTTCACTACGGACATCCAGATGTTACCCGAATGTAGGCTCTTACACGCGGATGTTGCTGGTGGCTTGACTTAGATACCGAAATTGAAAACTACCTGAAAGCTTGTGACATCTGCCAACAATATCACTCGGATAAACCTCTAGGTCCAATACACCGTTGGCATTGACTTGCAAAGCCAAGGCAGCATATTTATGCGAAATATTTCGGTCTTGTGAATGGGACATTTTTCTATTGATGCTAGATGCCTATTCGAAAAAGATCGATATTTATCCAGTGTCTCAGCTCACCGCTGAAACAATCATGTCAAAGATGCAATCATGGTTTTCGCTTTTCGGTATACCTGCAACTGCTTGTACAGATAATGGATCCTTTCTTACTAGTAAGGAGTTTGAGATTTTTATGCAGAGCAATCGCGTTCAAAACGTGCGTACATCCCCATATCATCCTCCGTCAAATGGATTATCCGAAACGGTGGTGCAGACGGTAAAAAGAAACCTGCTAAAGCAGTTATCGGGAAACATACAAGCGCGATTAGATCGATTACAGTTTGTGTATAGAATAACTGACAGAAGCCACGCGTAAATCTCCCGCAGGACCGATGTTCGGTACGACACTTCGTCCTGGACTAAACCTGTTATTTCCTAATCGCCGAGCGCAAATCGAAACAAGACAGCTATGTTGGACAGGGATCACGATGTTGTTTTCCAACCGGGAGATCCCAAGTATACACGAGTTCCCGACGAACAGCCATGGCAGCCCGCAACCGTGGTCACTAGTGATGTTACCCAGACTGACCTGGAGTTAAATGGTAACGTTTTGAGGTAGCATTCAGAGCACATACCTCCGCGTTGTGTAGCAACACGAGCCAACGAGAAAAATATATCTAACTCAGTCCAGCCGATGGTGGAACAAACCATTCAGGATAGGGCGCAAACATCAAACTGTCCAGCACTTCGCAGCGCTCAAGGTGCGCCTAAACCTGTTGACCGTTTCGTTCCCGGTGTATGACTTTCTCCAAGAGAGGGGAGGATGTTACATCCATCGATACTTGACTAGTTAGTTCAGCCACACTGCTTTCATTTTGGTTTGCCTCGCATTGACCAATCAATATGTTTCAAGCCGTGCTTTAAATCCTATGGCATGTGATCCATGTGTGCAGTTCTCCACCCGATACATTGTTTTGTACCGTGTTTTCTTCTTGCCTAACTACGGTATGGGGTGTGTTTTGCTTGAATTCGTTATTATGTTTATCAATCATGACTGGCAAACAGATTCGGACATCTTACACATCATCACCCAAGCTCTCGTCTGCTGCAGGAGCTGCACATGTCGAGTTTGGTATAGTGGCATGCCCACTTGCAAATGTAGAAGCGCTGTGCTTCGTCAACATGGACGCACATTCAGCACTGTAAGTCAGAGGCTGTCGGTCAGAGCTCTCTAGCATTGCTACGTCACCTGCGGGACTCAGGCGCTGTTTTACGTAAGTGAAACTGCGTTTGGAAGCTATCGTATGGCCGCCGACTTTTCACACCCCACGATCACAGTGACAAAACAAACATGATCCATGACCGAGTAGCATTCATGAAGACACTGATTTTTTATGCGGGACCCGGTACTGGGTGAAGTAAAGTTATTAAAGAACTTCAGGGCCAACCAACAACACGGGGACGCTGAATGTAGCAGGCAAAAAAGCAGTGATAAAACCAAGAGCCAATTACAAGTATACGTGAAAATGATATGAGCTAAAATGGGCTCCTGAGAAAACATCCCTTGTGAACGACGTATGCTGGTAAATCAAGTCAAAGAAATGCTGCATTTATACAAATATCATGAACCAGAGGATAGCCAAGTGAACGAATTGTGATGAAAATATAGAAGATGGCGCACGGAATCTCATACAACTTGTTTTTATGAAGATTCGTCGCAGTTAAACGCAGACAGACAGTCACCACACATCCAGGGAAACGCTAGACAGCCATTTCATCCTACTGGGACTCGTCAGTAGCGCGCACCAGCCGAATGCTGCCGCATTCGAACCCACGACCTTACTCTTGTGAGTCAACGAATTGTGCCAGTTAGTCATGGGCAACGGCGGCGGACCGCCACGATGATATCTAACTGCGATATAGTGCTGCTTACCCTCCACTGTCTCGCGTGTTATACACGTTCAGAGAACAGGACTGGCTCCCAAAGCAACGACTTCCTTTGCAAGCCGACACCAATCGAGGTGTCAGGTAAGTTGCTAAGACGACTACGGATTATTTGTAACTAGCAGAGGATTTAGTGGATTTTTGTTATGATACGTCGCAGTTAGACTCAGACAGACAGCCACCACACATCCGGGAAAGCGCTAGACGGCTGTTTCGTTTTATTAGGATGTATGGTGTCTGTCTGTCTGCGTCTAACTGCGACGAAACTTTACAAAAATACAATACATCCTCCTGCTACTTACAAATAACCATTTATTTTGTTCATTACACAAGTTATATCACGTAAGGTTGCATACTCGTATTCGTATGTTTCGGTTTAGGGGAAATCCGGTATTTGTCATGAGAAGTTTCTAAGGAACGCTTCATTGGCGCCAAACACAATTTTCACGAAGAGTTGCTTGAGCATTGAATAGGTGTACAATGAACAATGATTTACAATGATTTATCACGGGATACAAGCAAGTGCTTGACACGTCCCGTAGGATGGTAGTGGTGAATATGATGCAATTAAAATATGTCTGGGTCATCTATCGAACGTCTGCCGAGATGAATACTTTGATAATTAACATCAGTGTAAAATGAAAAAGAAATATCGCGCGTAAACATTCAGAAAGACACTGGGGCACAGCGATGGTTGAGGTAAGGAGTGAGAAAAGTAAAATATTGTCGCTCACTTAGGTCCATTTGATGCATTAGTCCTGTTGAAAACATGCTTGGCGTAATCCACAACAGAGGAGCTTAGGTAACAAAATGTTGGGAGCTGAGAGCAATAACTAATCGTTTTTGAAAACATCCAGGGTAGGAGAGGATATAACTGAGTCTGGGAGTGCGTTCCATGGTTTGCAAACCCGAAGGGAAAAGTAATTCCGTCGACACTCTAGAAGGCTATATTGTTCCTTCCACTTTAAGCAGTTACCCCTGAGCTGCGTGTTGTGGCTAAGTTTCAGCAAATGGCGGCATACGTGGTTGGGGTCACTCAATATCTGATACGCTAATATGAGATCGCCGCGCAGCCTTCGATAGCGTCCGCTGAAAATTCCCAGCAACTTCAGCCTTCGGTGGTAAGAGTGATACCGCAGGCCCTTCACGTTCTTTGTTGCTCTTCTTTGTGGTGCCTCTATCGCTTCTAGGTCGCGTTTCAACCAAGGTTGCCAAGCTTGGATTGCGTACTCAACATGCGGGCGCAGGTAGGAATTGAGCATCATTGGGAAGATTGATGGGTCGAATCTCCCGAATGCCCTTCGCAGCATGTCGACGTGCTGGTTGCCTCTTTTCGCAGCTACCTCAGTCTGTTTTGAACAGTTGTGGTCGCTCTGTACGATCACACCAAAGTCACGTTCCTGGGGGCTATTCTGCAATTCGTTTGTCCCAAGTATGTAGGTGTAGTTATGTCTATGGCGTAATTGTACTACGCGACATTTGTCTACGTTGAACGGTAGAGCGTTTTGAACTGACCAGTTCGACGCTGTGTTAAGATCGTGCTGGAGCCGTTCATGGTCATCCGGTCCTCTGATGCTTCGCCATATCTTGATATCATCAGCGAAAAATAAGAAATCGGAAGTAATTGATCTCGCCAAATCGTTAATGAACTCCAAGAATAGACGAGGTCCAAGAACCGAGCCTTGTGGTACTCCACACGTCACGTCGATTGCATGAGAAAATGAGTCTCGGACTCTCACCACTAGCCGTCGTTCTTGTAGAAAATTGGTAATCCAACTCAGGATTGGATCGCCAATGCCGTAGTTCCGAAGCTTCTGAAGGAGAACTCGATGGTCTAAACGATCAAACGCTTTTGAAAAGTCCAGGTAGATGGCATGGACTACAACTCCATCATCAACAGCTTCAGTCCAGCTATTACGTGCAATTAATAGGTTAGTAGTACACGAATGCTTTTGACGAAAGCCATGTTGCTCTGGGGATATAAAGTTGTGGCTTTCCATATACTGCATCAGCGCACATGCGATGCTTGATTTCATCACTTTGGATAGTACGGGAAGTGGTGTTATTGAACGGTAGTTGGTAGGGTCCGTGCGGCTACCTCCTTTATGGATAGGAGTGGTGACCCCTCGCTTCCATACTGGTGGAATATGGTTCACTTCTAAACATTGCTGATAGAAAACAGCTAGTGGTTCTGCTAGATCACTAGCTACCGCCTGCAGAGCCTATGGTTGGATGTTGTCGACTCCGGGAGAATTGTGGATACGCAAGGATAACAACTTCTTCAACACAGCCTCCGTAGTGAAGGTGATGTTTTCTAAACCAGATGGTGGAGTATTAGAAATGAGGTGAATGTTTGGGCTCGACACTTGTTGGAATGTTTGGGAGTAATGAAGCCGTAGGAGATCAGCTGCTTCCATTGCTGACCGCGTGTATCCATCAGCCGTGACTAGCGCCGGAACCCCTCGCTTTACCTTTCGCAGGCCTTTAATGTGCCTGTACAGGAGTTTGTGGTTAGTGCAGAATCGCTTCTTTAACTTCTGCTGATGCGTGACCTTGTCTTCGCGGATCAGTTTCACACAGAAGTTACGATGCGTCACGTATGTAGTCCAGGTTTCGGCATTCGGGCAACCCTGGTGATTTCGCCATGCCAAATCCCTCCGGGACATACATTTACGTGTTCTACTCCTCAGAAATGACTTACTCTGGTTTTTGGGTTGGAAGGATTTCTGTTCCGATGCTTGCGCTACCAGTGTGCTCAAAGTCCTTGTAAACATATCCCAGGCCAGATCTGGGGGGCATTCGATTAAGAAAATCCAAGATGTATCCTTAACAAGCTTGGACAACACATTGTAGTGCGTGACAGTGTACACTCGATCCTCCTCCTTTTCCGGGTACTCGGCAAAGCATATATAATCAAAGAGTAGAGTGACATGATCACTACGACCCAGTGGTGTGCTTGTAACTATCTCGCCAACCATGAGTTCTTCGTTAGTTAGCACAAGATCCAGTATCAACGGCTTGTTAGAAGTTCGAAATCTGGTGGGAGAGGTTACGTGGTTGTAAAGAGGGTGGCTAGCAATAAGTTCTTGCAAACAGGTTTTAAACTGCGACCCGTCAGTTGCCGGCGTTTCTATGTCGTGCACGTTAAAGTCTCCCGCGATAAGAATGTGGGTGTAGGACTTGTTCAAAGCAAACTAAAAAACCTGGTACAGTTTGGAGTCCATTTCCGACGTTGAGTTTGGCGGGCGATAAACCACGGCTAGTAGACATGTGTCCTTGTTTCGCAACCAAAGGCGGCACCAAAGCAAATCGGGAGCTCGGATTTCCGGGTGATCGATAACTTCACATCGGAGGCTTGTATTATGGTAAAGAATCACACTGCCACCCATTCCGGTTCTATCGGTCCGAAGCAGCGACATACCGGGTAACTTGATCTCACAGTCGGTTATCTCAGGGTTTAACCATGTCTCTGTAATCATGACGAGGTCCCGCGGTTGTGAGGCATGGAATTCTCTAAGTTCGGCCAACTTGCTTCGAAGGCCTTGAGCGTTTGTGTACATGCAAGATAGGGCTTTCGTGGTTAGGAGTTCATTGGTGGATGTCAAGTTTGTGTTCGCTTTTAAGCCGGCCGTTAGGTGGCCGGCAATTAATCGTTTTTTGGTTTGTGTATTTCAGTCGTGTTACATGACATTATTGAGCGTTCCTGAACTGATTTTTCACTCGTGCTGTGCTCTGTCCTGTAGTGTGCCGTGGGCGCTGTTGTGTCGGTCTCTCCGAAGGACTGTGCAAATAAAGAATTTGCAGGGTTTGCAAGTTCCATCGAATTTCTTCCGACTTTTGGTCGTTCGCCTGCTGCCTTTAGCCGTATTTCTGTTGACAACCTAGCTCGAAACTTTAACCAACTATCCAACAGAACTTGCGTCATTCCCTCGGAGTGTAGTATTACCTTCATTAACCTTGGACCGCAGCCCTTGTAGTTAGGTGATAACGGAACTCTTGTTAGGGATTTGGCAATAACATTGTTAACAGAGAGTGCTTCGCGGATGTAGCACCACTGCTCTCGGTCATGTGTTTGTGCATCGTGATCAAAAGCATGCAGGAGCTCGGGAACACCATGAACAAATAGTGTTTTCTTGCTATCCCTAGTAGCAATACCGCGTTGCTGCACTGCTTCTTTTGGGCGATCTTTCCAAGGTAGATCAGGTAATATGCGCACTCCGCTCGGTGAGTTGCGAAGACGAACTGCTGAGAGCAGGACAGTCTCTGTCTCATCTGCTGAGTTTAGTGTTACTCGAAGAATACGAGGTTCACCAGAGTGCACTGAGGTCGGGTGACGTGCTACGCGTTGCAGCATTGCAGGCTCAACCCGAATGCCAATCGCCTCGCAGATGGAACTCCACTGGTTGCAATCGTCTTGCAACTTGCCTTTTATTGCGCCAGATTTGGATTCGGGAACATTGGTGCACACGAGAGTTAGCGCAGCGTGGTTTTGTCTAGCGAGTGTTGGCTTTATACTTTTTGCTGGCAATTCAGGTTGTTTAGAGGGCACCACTGGAGTTGACAGTGAAAGCTGCTTTGCGCCACCCGTGCTCGGTACTGAAGACGAACTTGTGTGTGTCGCTCCCGGTGTGTTTGTCCATGCAATCGATGCGTACGTTACCTGCTTATTATCTGCACCGGATTTCCTTCGGCTGTGGGCTATCGGTGTCATGGCTCAATCTCCAAGTGAAGCGTCTGTGGTTGGAGAAGTGGACGCAGGCATGTTTGAGGCTTGCCCACTGATGGGAGTGAGGTGACCCAGTGGGTTTAGAGTCACAGACGCTGCAGTGCGGTTGGATCGTCTAGCTCTTTTCTTCGGTTTAGACGCAGAACTAACTTTGACCGGGTGAGGTATTATCGTGGCCATATTTACCTCCGAGGGAGCGACCTTAGTATTTACAAATTACGCGATTATTTCAGTCATCCCATCGCATTTTTTCATTAGCAATGATAAACAGTTGACAACTGGAATCACTTGACATGATGGGCAAAACCAAATTGTGTCAGCAACTTGGTTTGTCTGTCTCACTTCTTGGACAGATTTGCCTGCACATTGCGGGCAGTACGATTTAATGCAGCTGGAACAGGTAATACTGATCTTAAGCACTTTACTGCAGTTGTCTGCACAACATAGGCGACGCTGAACCATAGGAATGCTAGTTGTCCTCTTGTTTACAACAAAGCCTTGGTGAGTGTATTTTGCGCTAGGGGTGACGCACGAATAGGTCCGAACACGCACAGGATGATGATTTTATAGAAACGAGGATTTCCTTACCGACACAAAGACGCTTTCCTTCACAGTTTCATATAAATTGGGCTCCATGGAAACAGCATCTTCAAAGGTTTTATCGTCATTTTGATACAACTGGCTCTGTGGTGAAGAACAATCGACGGCGCAGACCTAGTGTTCGCATCCCTGATAACATGGAAGCAGTTCGCGTTGCTTTGACAGGAAGTCTTAGCAAATTAACAAGGAGGACAGCTGCTGAGTTAGCAATACCCCGTCGGTCTATACAAAGGATTGTGCATTCTGATCTTCAAATCTTTCCCTCCAAGATAACATCTGTCCACAAATTAACAGCAGAGGACCAGCAACAAAGATTCCAGTTTGCTTAATGGCTAGTGCAAGAGGCTCGCGTTCTGTACAACACGTGGTTTATTGACGATGCTTATTTTATTTAAATGGTGTAGTGATTAAGTAAAATGTTCGTTTCTAGGCAAGTGAACATCCTCACATTCTGCATGGAAGGGTAATTATGCAGAAAAGGCCAGTGTATGGGAAGCAATTTCATGTCATGGAATCATTGGACACTTTATCTTTAATGAGACTGTAAACAAAGATCGATAGAAGGAAATGTTGGAAAATAGATTTATGCTAAAACTTTTGGCATCAGGTCTCATATTACAAACCCAACGGTTCATGCAACATGGATCCTGCCCATCCATTGGAAAGGTTATTCTTCACTACCTATAAGACATGTTTGATGGGCGGGTAATGTCACATCGGTTCCTGAGCGTCACCAAGGTGGGTGAGAGTGGACCCTGCATAGCTCTGATATCAATCCGTGAATTCTTCTTTTGCGGCTACTTGAAAAATAATGTCTTTGTAAGGAAGCCTGCAAGTGCAGCTCAACACAAGGCTTTCATCTTGCAGTTGTGTTGTCTGATTTCCGAGGACTTTGACAGGAAGGTTGTGGCAAATTTAAAGGTTCACTTACATGAGATTGTGAAATAAAATGGTGATCGGATTGAACACATGCTACATTGAACTAAATTCCCATGCCCATATAACTATTGCTGCATTAATTTTATGCTATTTTGATGATAAGTACACGTTGAATGGAAAAACCAATGGTATGACATTCTATGCACCACCCTGTATGTCCAATAGACTTCCTCTTGACACCTCCCACTTCGTAAACATGAATTACCTGAAGGGTGCATGGCTCTCCCGTCGACGGTCCACCTGAAAGGGTTGCACAATTCCCTTTGTTCTTTTTGGCTTGTCGGACCTCGTTTTTTGAGCACCCCGATAGCCGAACTTCACGGCTGACAGAAAGACTAGATTATTGAGTATCCTGTAATTCATCGAAATCGAACCCATGGTCTTTGTGAACCCCAGCATCTCGCGTGTACCGTGGCCTCAGTTAGTTACCATAACGTCACCATATTTGGCTACCAACTGAAACATCATATAGCCCTGTGCCACGATGTCGCAAAACTCCTTCTGATATCTAATTAACCCGCCGTTCATGGATAGAAATGATCGACACGAAATCTCGCACTCTGCGATTCCTACTCCTTGCGCCATACCGCCTATGGTATTGTTGCAACACTGCTGAATTCGTTACTGCTATGGGTAGACGTTTAGCAGTCATCGCATCCAAAGTGGTTCTTAGTCTCCGACCCATGAGAGCTACAGCGGTTAACTTTTCATCTGATGCATTGGGATTTGGGGTAACTAAATAATTCAGCAGTAAAGTTTCCGATCTTGCATCTAGCTTCCCCTCCCCTTTGACTTCAAAATACTCGCTTAAGAGTGTCGACAATCCTTTATCCCTGACCGTTAGGGTTCGGATGATATGGTGCTGTTCTCACGTAGTCGATTCAATTTCGTGCGCAAAACGCAACGAACTGATATGACGTGAATTACCATCAGTTTTTCGATGCAATTGTTTCTGGAAGGCCGTCTTGAATGTCAACCTGTCTCAAAGCAATGATTGTGCGGTCTGCAGACCTGTTTCACACCACGATTACTTTAGGCCCATCACTGATGAGGAAAGAAACTCCTTCAACTGGTCCTGCAAAATTCGTGTGTATCCATGACCAGGGTGACCCAGATTTCGGCCAAGGTTGGAATGTCTTGCTTACCGGCAACTAGGAAATATTGCAGCATTTAGAATAGACTCGAGCAAGATCTTCCATTTGGCTATTCATCATCGACCAAAAGACGTAGCTCCGAGTGAGTGCTTTCATTTGAGTGATTCCTGGATGGGCTTTTGCATTTGCTGTAAAACGCATTTTATTGTTGCTTCTGCAATGACGAGGCAGTCCGCGCAAGACGGACAAGAATCGACTTCCGACACAGAGTAGCTCGGCGTACAGAAGCTGAGCAAGCTCTTCTTTTGGCACTTCTCTGGCCAGCCATTTCGTGTATAAGCCAATAATTCCTGGAGCAATGCGTCATATTTTGTGACCTGTTGAACCACCCGGCAAGGGAATTACAGTCTCACATACCATATAGTTGCCATCCTTTTCGGCTCTGACTTACGCAATGACTACATCTCCAGGCTCCCGTCTAGCGTTAACGATCAACCTCGATAGGGCGTCTGCTTGTCCAGTAATATCAGGTGACAAATAGTTCATGTTGCAATGGTATCATAAGAGCAAAGTCGCTCATCGTTGAAGTCGACTAGCCGTGTAGGCTGGAATACCCTTTTTGAATCCAAAGATCTCGAGAAGTGGCTTGTGGTCCGTTAGCAGTGTGAAGCGCCGACCCCATATCATCTTGTGGAATTACTGAACAGCAATGACGATTACCAACACATCTTTCTCACTTTCTACTTTGTCAACTTAGACGTATCCCTTCACACTTTTATGCCACATCTTCAGAAGAAAGCTCGATCGAGCAGGATCACCGACCTATATCCAACGGGACCAATCATTTTGAAGTACATCCAACGACGCGCTGGTACAGCATAAACGATGTCTTTAGAAGTCTGTTCACTAAGGTTATTGTGTGAAACTTTGCTTATTTGAATTACGTCATTACTTTTGTGATACCATTTGACAGAGCTACTTTAAGGCTGCTTGGCAATATATAGCTTAGTATTGTGCACCAGTGTATACCGTAGCTACAGGAATTTTTGTCCTCTCACATTACCACCGCCTTTTTACGTGCATCTCAGTGCACAATGCCTGTGTGATTTTGAACAATGAACAGTAATTTATCACGGGATAAAAGCAAGTGCTTGGCACGTCCCGTAGGATGGTTAGGGTGCATATTAGGAAATCAAAATATATCTAGGTCATTTACCGAACGTCTGCCGCGATGAATACTTTGATAAATTACATCAATGTAAAATTAAAACATCGAGCGTAAACCTTCAGAAAGACACTGGGGTGCAGTGATCGTTGATGTAAGGCGTGAGGAAAGTAAAATATGGTCGCTCACTTAAGTCCATTTGATACATAAATCCTGTTGAAAAGCATGGTTGGCGTAATCCACAATAGAGGAGTTTAGGTAACAAAATGCTGGAAGCTAAGAGCAACATCTAATCGTTTTTGAAAATGTCCAAGGTGGGAGAAGATACAACCGAGTCTGGGAGTGCGTTCCATGGTTTGCAAACCCGAAGGGAAAAGTAATTCCGTCGACACTCTAGACGGCTATCTTGTTCCCTCAATTTTAAGCAGTTACACCTGAGCTGCCTTCTGTGGCCAAGTTTCAGCAAATAGCGGCATACGTGGTTGGGGTCACTCAGTATCTGATACGCTAATATGAGATCGCCGCGCAGCCTTCGATAGCGTCCGCTGAAAATTCCCAACAATTTCAGCCTTTGGTGGTAAGAGTGATAGCGCAGGCCCTTCACGTTCTTTGTTGCTCTTCTTTGTGGTGCTTCTAACGCTTCCAGGTCGCGCTTCAACCAAGGTTGCCAAGCTTGGATAGCGTATTCAACTTGCGTGCGCAGGTAGGAATTGAGCATCATTGGGAAGATTGTTGGGTCAAATCTCCCGAATGCCCTTCGCAGCATGTCGACGTGCTGCTTACCTCTTTTTGCAGCTACCTCAGCCTGTTTTGAACAGTTGTGGTCGCTCTGTACGATCACACCAAAGTCACGTTCCTGGGAGCCAGTCTGCAATCCCCTTGTCCCAAGCAAGTAAGTGTAGCTAGGTCTATGGCGTAATTGCACAACGCGACATTTGTCTACGTTGAACGGTAGAGCGTTTTGAACTGACCAGTTCGACGCTGTGTTAAGATCGCACTGGAGCCGTTCATGGTCATCCGGTCCTCTGATCCTTCGCCATATCTTGATATCATCAGCAAAAAATAGGAAATCGGAAGCAATTGATCTCGCCAAATTATTAATGAACACCAAGAATGGGGGAGGTCCAAGAATCTAGCCTTTTGGTCCTCCGCACGCCACATCGATTGTATGAGAAAATGATTCATGGACTCTCACCACTAGCCGTCGCTCGAGTAGCAAACTGATAATCCAACTCAGGACTGGGTCGCCAATGCCGTAGTTCCGAAGCTTCTGAAGGAGAACTCGATGTTCTAAACGATCAAACGCTTTTGAAAAGTCCAGGTAGATGGCATGGACTACAACTCCATCATCGATAACTTCACTCCAGCTATTACATGCATTTAATAGGTTAGTATTGCACAAATGCTTTTGACGAAAGCCATGTTGCTCTCAGGCTATTAAGTTGTGGCTTTCCAGATACTACATCAGCGCATCTGCGATGATTGATTCCATCACTTTGGATAGTATGGGAAGTAGTGTTATTAGACGGTAGTTGGCAGGATCAGTGCGGCTACCTCCTTTATGGATAGGAGTGATGATCCCTTGCTTCCATACTGGTGGAATTTGGTTCTCTTCTAGACAGCGCCCAATGAGTCACCACTAGCAAACCCGCTGTCACACATCCCGCTGACGGAGCAGACGACTGATGCATCCCAAACGGCGTGACCAGCACAACCTAAAAATGCATACGAACTTTTGAGCCATGGGCCGGAGAAGTTTGTCTACCGAAAATTTAGTGAGCAACAAACCCAAGGTCAATCGCAGCTTGGACAAGCGGGAAACAGAGGTGATCTGGAAAATCAAGTGTTCGTTCTGTGCCAATTCCTACGTCACAACAAATGCAAACGTTAAACGTAACGTATGTAACAGCGTATCAACAGATACGTTGTGTTTTTGTGACGTGTTCAGATAATCCCATACTTAAGATTGTTCAAACATGTACGGTAAGGTGTGAAATGTTGACTGTTACGTCGGCAAGGCAAAGGGAACTGATTGCGGCATTGGGAGGGATAATCTCTGAATTCGAGTTGCAGATTAACGTATTACGTAGTCCAAATCCCAGACCTGTTAAAAGACAAAAGTTCTCTAGCAAAAATGCTACACAGTCCATGGAAAAGCAAACACCATTAATGACAAACAGCAGTGAAGACATGCCGGTTGAACGATCTCCAAGTCGGACGGAGTGCCTCAAGATATACAGAGTTATGCACAAAATACGCGATCACTTCCGACAGTAGTTGGGCAACAACCCTTGACTCCTACAGATATTGCAGCTAACGGCGTTGCACTTAAACGGTTTTACTGTGGTGTTGGCCTGTCTTCCACGGAAGACAAGTCAAATGTACCCATTAGACAAACCCACGCGCACAAGGAACCGCAGAACAAACAATTACTACACAACCGAAAGGCGTTGGCAGCAGTATATTCAAACGTCCCAGTACCCACCAGTAAAACGTTAAACGGTTAACAAAACGAGCAGCAAAACTGTTGGCTGAGATAAGTTTCGCATTCGGACTGAGAGTTCAACCAACTAGTCTTACTCGTCTTTCACAAAATCCATTATCTTCGCTTGTAGGGGAATTTCGAGTACTGCGGTTAGCATTCGGTAACACACGGGACCTCTAAGGTGTTCTCTTAGCAAGCGAACTCATCGGTCAGTGCGCGCATTTTTCCGGACAAGCCATAGTCAGAGTGACAGAAGCGGAAATTTGACCCGAACGTGTCACTTCAAAAAGAGACAAAGAAAATGGTACTGATTCATAGTTTATCAGAATTAAAGCTTGACGTTAGCAGTGAAGGACAAAAGCACGACATGGAAGAATCGAGGTACATGATGGAACTCTATACCGTGCAACATATCATCGCTTTTGACGTCACCGTTTTAGTTGCCTCCCCAAACTACCAAGGCAGCGGACCAAGAATTTCGAAAGTTACCTTGGCTGCGTCCGAGATAGTAACAATGGCAAGCCAAGCGTGACATGCCAACAGGGAGACTGGGCCTCCAAAGGTATGCTTAAGACCATTCCTTCAAGCAGTACAGACCACAGTTATAGACGATCCAATCGCGGTCGTTACTACCTCAGACCAGTAGATCTTAAAAACACGTTTCAAAAAATCGCCAGCAGACAGGCACCATTGGTTTTGATCCCTCTCAGCGAACCGAGCACCTAATTTGTCAACAAATACAAAGCTGCTGCATCAATATTCAAAGCCTCTCTCTAAGCTGCCAGCAGTGCGCCATCAACATGTAAAGACAAATTGGGAGATCCTAGCAGTGACTGAGACTTAGCTTTCAAATGACATACTAGGTCCAGAGATCGAACTCGGTGAGTTTTCAGTCATTCAAAATGACCGGCCATCTCGCGGTGGCTGTGTTGCTATTTATTATCCAGATTAAGTTAGATGTGAGACCATTACGGAACATTCCCTTGTTATTCCCGACGCATTAGTTTGCTGACTGCAGCTAGCCGGTCGATATAATGGAGCAAAAAAGACGCGTGATTCCTGCCTCTTAGCAGTTGTCTACAGGTCACCGAACTCCTTCACAGACAATGATGACATTCTGTTAAACGCACTCCACTATGCAGATTCAAAAAGTACACTCATAGCCTTAGAATAGGCTACTTCAAAGTACCTTCAAGTCTCCGTGTCCCCCAAAGGGACAACATTTAAAATCAAATTTCGTTGAATTCATGGACATGGCAGTTTTGTACAACCATGTGTATAGACCAACCAGACACTACGGTTCAATCAAGCCATCCATATTAGACCTAATCCTGATAAATGATGAATTGATGTTTAAGTCAATAACCCACGACCATCCACTAGGCATTAGCAACTATTCAGTGTAAACATTTGATTTACAGATTATGCCAGTATGGTTGATAAAGAACACGGAACGCAACGAACTATTACAGACTATTCCAAGTTTCACAACCTAGCGACAACCGTTGACTGGGGCTTACAGAATCACAGTTCGGTGAATGAAACATAGAATGAATTGAAAGGTAAAGTTAACTGCGCCATACCAGCGGCCTCAAAAGTTGTATCATTGTGGAGATCACACCGGACCAACAACTGGATTCGAAGCAAATCAGGCAAATGGATCAACAGAAGAGTTGCGATTTAGAAGCAACATATGGGATGCGGATTGGGTCCCGGATTAGGGACCAAGTGGCTTCGCTCTTATACGATGTCGCGAAGAAGCAAGTATTGGTGTTCCCCATGAGGCTTTTTACCGCTCCCACAATTCCATAACGGAAGTAAAGAGGTAGCCTGCGAAGGAACATTACAATGATATTGGCTGGATGTTCTTAGCCAGAGTTAAAACGAAAGGATGTGTTGATTACTTGGGTGTCATTAGTTTGAATGGTGCGAGTGATGGGTCAGTTGATTATGTCGGGTATTTCCTAGTGCGTAAGAAGAGCCAAAAATAGCAGAATCAGTTTAAAGGTCCTACAAACACACGCTAAACTCGTAGAAAGTAGAAGTCACGATCAACCTGCACACAATAATCTGCCTCGAGCTGGGAATCGAACCCCGGTCCCACGAATCACCGGTCCGCTGGTCCACCACTGAGCTACCGAGGGTTGACAGTCAGGTGCGCGATTTAGTACATGCCTTCTGCTTGGCGCGCGGCGTATTGCCAATGAGCTCACAGTATCTGTCCTGGTGTTGCGGATTGGATCACTCACTTGTCACTTCCCAATGGACCGCAGTATCTGTCCTTCTTATGTCCAAAGAGCGATGGTAGATTACTTGTGGATTTTTTGTGAGTAGCGTAATATTCGTAGAACGTAGAAGTCATGATTAAACTGTACACAATAATCTGCTTTGACGGGACATGAGACCTCATGGCAGTATTACAACACAATTAGAAACTACTACGCGTCAATGATTACAGCAGACAATTAAGGATGGTAGAAGAAAACGGTACTGAATTGTGCGTGCAACAATAAACTGCTATGCACATCTGTGAGAGCTAAACGAAGGGTTAACTCTGTTAAACCTTCACCAGTTTGCTGTTGCATTTATTAGTGCTGTAGCTGTATTTGCTTGATGTGAACTAGCAAAAAGAGATCTCTTTGCAACCCTATGTTTTACGTTGCGATGGGCCTTATCTGCGAGTTAAACCTGGAATACCACCACTCAAAACGGCCAGTTGCTTAACGACTACTGCTGTGGATTCCGCGAACGCTCCACTCCTGCAGCATGTCTCATTGGCTACAAACACCATGGAACCTTTGTTACATCAATTCCCAACAAATGTTGTCGGCTTCTGCCGTGCTACCTTTACCCCAGCAGCTATCGTGAACAACATTTTCCACGGGAAAACAGTGCCTCGATAATCGACAAGATCTGTCCAAAGATACCTAAACTTTTAACCACTACCATCGCAGTACATATTGCAGCCTTTCTGCAGGGTCTGTTTGACTCCCATACACTCGCATCTGAGGGGAAAGGTGAAAGCATCGCCCCAACATACAAAGGAATTAGGAGCTCGCATCTTGCCAACTACTGGACTATTACCCTCCTACCTGTTTTATCATAAGTGATGGAATCAGTAATCGATGAGGAACTGACGCGATAGTTTGAGTCTGCAAATAATTTCCAATGTCTAACTTAATTTTAGGGGCAGATGATCTTGTTTCACAAAACTACTCCTTGCCCGGGGTTCAGAGACAAAGGTAGCTGATAAAGGGTTCCCCATAGATGTAGTTTAGGTAGATTTCTCTGAGGCATTCGACAGGATCAATCACTTCGTCCTCCTTTAAAAGCTTACTACCTATGGTATCAACAGTTCCCTGTTCACCTGGTTGGAAGAGTAACTACAAGACAGAAGCATCAAGGTAAGAGTAGTCAACACTCACTCCGAAAGACTGTACGTATCCAGTGGTGTACCGCAAGGATCCGTGCTCCGCCAGCTACTGGTTTTTGTCTATATCAATGACCTCCCAGAAAACATTCTATCCCCTATGCAAATATTTGTACACTTTGCTCAAATGTGGAAAGCAAGTAGCTCAGCATCCGACCGTGACTAACTCCATAACGATCTGGACCGGATTAACAAATGGACAGAAACGAATCAGCTCTCACTGAACCCTGCAAAGTACCACCTGCTGGCGGTGCGTAGCAACTTCATCAACACATATCTTCTAGGACGGCATGTTTCGCAACGTGACTAGGGAACGAGAGTTAAGTACCATCGTACAAGAAACGCTTGGCAATTCGCTAAGATGCTCGAAAACAGCGAATATGGTGAACTTGAACTTGAGTTTTTTGGGGCAAGCTCTCGGCACGTTTGAGCGACGGCTAGTACCACTGTTGATCAACACATATCTTCGTCCCACGTTTAAAATGCAGTTCAAGTCTGGCGCTCATGATTAAAACGAGATATTCCTCTCTTGGACTAACCCCAAAGAAGAGTGACCAAAGCCATAAGTGGACTATCCGGTATCATTTACGAACTGCGCCTTCTTGCACACTGTGTGTTATCTTCAGAATACCGGCAGTTTCGCGGACATCTCGTTCTCACATACCGGCTACTAACTGAAAGTACAGCACTGCTGTCTTTAGCCCCTTACAAACAATTTACGATGAACAACGAATTTGTACGGATTAAGAAGCGCTGCTTTACAAGTCCCGTTGGATAGTTGGTAAGCATATCGAAATAATAGTGATGACAATAATAATGAAACAGTTAGCATTTAAATATGAAAATAAGGACTTATCGTTTGTTCCGCTGTAGTTCTGCCATCCACTTAGATTTACAGCACCCACAGTTAATATCAAAGAAATCCCGTGGTATCCCCCAGGAGTAGGATGGAGAAGCAACGCTAAGTGACGAAGTCAAAGTGGTTGAGTACGTCAAATAACCGTCTTTTAAATACTACTACTGTTGTTGCTGAGACGACTGATTCTGAGGGAGCATTCCACCGGCGTGACATATACGAACAGAAAATAAAGTTCTGCGGTATTCCAGAGGATTTTCAATGAGTGGCCACTCAACTTAGTATTCCTGCTGAGTTGTAGTAAAGGGCGTCATACGTGCTGTGGGTTTTTCAGAATGAAGCATGCCATAACCGGTCGTCTTGTACTCTGCAATACCGTCGGCTGAATACACCCAATCGTTTCAGCTACTGCTCGTACGCAAGAATACTCATTCCAATTACATTTTCAGATGGCCGACGTTAAGGCTGTTCCAGTGCGTTAAGGTCGTGTATCAAACATGAATGCCAGGCTTGAATTACGTGTTTGACATGGGAGTGAACATACGTAATGATCATTCGCTTAATTATGGTGCTGTCTAATTGTCCAAAAGCCCGTCACAACAGCCCGACCAGTTGGTTTCCAACCTCGAAATCTTTTCAGATTGCGTGGAGCAACCTAAGTCATGTTGAACCAGCACACTCAAGTTATTTTCGATAGAAGATTTTTTCAATAAGCTTGTTCCGAGCCAGTATCAGTAGCTGCTCTGATGTCGAATGGAAAGTAACTTGCATTTACTCTCGTTGGAATGCAGTGTCTAGGTCACTCTGAAGCAGATGCTGGTGGGCACACACCTGAATCCCGTGACAACTCTTAATATGGTCGGTAAAAATTTAGGACGTTTGAAGCGATTGCCTGTGCAAAGTTAGTAATAAACACCAAAAACAGACGTGGATATAGAACTAAGCCTTGCTGCACACCACACTTGACCTCCGAACTCTGAGCACTAATTGCCGTTGAAGTAGATAGTTGGCAAGCCGGCTTACAACAGCGTTGCCGATCCCGCAATACTGGAGCTTGAAAAAGAGTATGCGATGGTCTAGACGATCGAAAACATCGAAAAATCCATGTAGATCGCATCAACATCTTCTCCAGCGTCAGCTGACCCAGTCCCACTACTTCGTGCGATCAGTAAATTCACTGTGCATGCTCGCTGTCGACGGAGACCGCGCTGTTCGGACCTATTGATGTTGCAGTTTCCCAGAGAACACACCAGTGTATCGGTAAAGACAGCTTTAATGACCTTGGAAAGTATAATGAGAAGGGATAGTCGGCGGTAGTTAGAGGGCTGAGTTCTTCTTCCATCTTTGTGAATCGTGGTTATTTTCCCAAATTCCCACATAGCAGAAAACTGGTTCTGCTCTAAGCAGCCCCGGAATAACTGAGCTAAAGTTCCTGCCAGTTGGCTTGCTGCTGCTCTCAGTGCCTCTGGACGAATGTTATCAACCCCCCTAAGGCTGTTCTTGCGTGGAGACGTCAGCTTCTGCAATAAAGCCTCCGCGGTAAAGGAGATGTGTGTTTGTCCTGGCGGCGAAGCACCAAAGGCTGGAAGATGGCTTGGTGACAAGACCCACTGAAACTTAGGGGATATTGCATCTGAAGTGCACTTGCTGCTTCCGTAGCCGTTCTTGTTGAGCCACCTGCCGTCCTGAGTGAAGGAAAGCCTTGCCTCACCTTTCGTAGGCTACTTACATGCTTGTACAGCACTGCGTGGTTAGAACTGAAAATATTTTCGATGTCCTACTGATATGCGGCTTTGTCTTCGCTGAGCCACTGAGTGCAGTGGTTATGTTGTGTTGCGTAGTTCTCGCAAGTTTCTGACGTTGGAGCTTCTCTGTACACCAGCCATGCTTTGTTGCGCACTGCCATCCATTTTTGCGGTCTACTTCTAACGAAAAACTGATGTACACTTAATGTAAACTCTTATCTCTTAAGCATCGGCAATCGGTTGACTGAATTTGTTGACGAACTCCAGACAGACAACTTCCGGGGGTTCTTCGGCAGGGAACGACCAGATTGTCGCGCTGACGAGCTGGGCTAATTGATTGTCGATTACGAAACTAGCAACACAACGCTTCCGTTTGGATTGTAGGATGTATTCTTGCACTCTTGGAATCTGTTCCCGGTGGAATGCAACTCGTACACATGTGGTGAACGCACCAGACATCGCGACATTCCAGAGACTTCTAGACTTTCATTTTAGTGCTGAACCTTACACAACAGTGTGACAACGTGCCATCACTTTACTACTGATGATTCACGTTACACTTTGGAACATTTTCGAATATAATTTTCTTGTGCTTTTTCCATGCTGTGGGTCTAGTAAAGTTATGCTTTTTATCCCCCCCATACACTATCGAACTATTGAACTATATATGCGGTGAAGGCTCGTGTAACATGCGCCACAGCCTTTTCTGAACTGTCTGGAAACCTGTGTGATGTGGTTACCCCGATTTCGTAGCTGGACACTCTGTAGCCACGATAACTTCCAGATTCGGGTTGTAGAGCGCAAGGATTTGGTTGGATTTCAGCAGATATTTCAATTTCGCTAATGGTCAATAGTCAGTGATATATTGCGGATAAAAAACCCAAAGCTTGACATGTCCCGCCTGGTGATCGCTCAGGTGTGAGCAAAATAATGAAAAAAATAGCAATGGGAAATGTTGAACAACCCTAAATTGCTAACCTGCTGGTTACAGCGTTCCTGTCCGTTTTATGTACTATCCTATGTTATCGTCTGTGGTTTCCGTACAAAAACGGAGGTGGGTTGGTTTGTTTTTGTTTTCCTGCTGTTTGTGTGGGTCGGTTGGGTTACATGATATGGTGTAGTATGGTCAGTGCACTATCCATAGTGCTTTGAACGCGGCTAGCTTGGGGGCTGAAATAACAGCTTCTGAGAGGGTCTCCCACGTGTGGCAAACACGTAGCGAGTAGAAGTTTCTTCGGCCCTCCAACCTCTTGTATTTTTATGCCAATTTGAGTTGATGTCCTTTCAATTGGTTGTGATGACTCAGCTTCCATAAGTGATGGCAGGGGTGATTAGTGTTGTTTAAGATTTGTCAAGTCATTATTAGGTCACCACGCAAACGGCGATAATGTCCGCTGAAAATGCCAAGCACTCTGAGGTGCTGTTCGTATGACAAGTGGCGCAGGCCCTTGACATTTTTGGTCGCCCGACATTATGGAAGCGCCAAGGCCGTGAGATCCCGCTTTAGCCATGTATGCCATGTTTGAATAGCATATTCAATATGACAGCGGCAAATTGACAGTTCGGATTGCCCGAAAGCACTCTGTAAAAAAGCCACACGATTTGGATCCCCTACTTGATGCCTTTTTGGACTGCTCCAAGCAGCCGAGATTTTCCTGAACCAACACACCGAGGTCCTTTTCGAGAGAACTGTGTTACAGATTCAGCTTATACGTGTGTACCATCCGGTGTCTTAAATGGAGCACTCGACAATTTGCCAGGTTGAAAAAAGGCGATTTTGGACCGGACATAAACCTTGTCAAGGCCAATTTGAAGCTGGATGCGGTTTCTTAGAAGTCTGATGACTCACCAAACTTTGATGTCATCAGCGTATAGCAAACAGTTTGACGCAATTTGACTCACTAGATCGTTTATGAAGACCAATACTAGACGTGGCCCCCAGTAGTGAACCCTGTGCCACTCCACATTCGACGTGAATTGGGTCTGACGTAGATTCACGGACTCACAACTCCAGGCGCATGTGCGAGGGAAAATTGCAGATCCATCCTAGGAGAGGCTCCCCAATGCCGCATGGTTGAAGTTTGGCGAGAAGGATACGAAGGTCCAACCGGTCGAATACCTCAGAGAAATCAAGGTAAGCCTCATCAACTCCTGCACCAATATCCACAGTTTCGGTCCAGCTATCTTGTGCTAACAATAGGTTGGTTGTACAAGACCGGTTCTGGCTGAAGCCGTGTTGCTGCTGAGCAATTTAACCAAAGCCGTCCAGATAAGACATGAATGCGACGACAATGATAGTCTGCATAACTTTGGTGAGAACTGGCAGTAGAGTCCCTGGTCGATAATTAGCTGGGTCGGAACGACTATCCCCTGCAGGAACGTACAGGTAGTGCTGCAACAGCCACGCCAAAGGTTCAGCCAGAATAGTAGTCACACAGCAAGCATCTTTAGATAGATGCCGTCAATTTCTGGACAGGCATGCAGGCGCATGCATCGTAGCTTTTACATCCCCCTGTCTGTGGTAAAATTTATATGAGTGAGCCCTGGTGTGGGCACCTTATATTCCAAAAATTCAGGGGGACCGCGGAATGCAATGAAACGTTGGTGCATATTGTTGTTGCAGAACATTCGACGTTCGACCATCTGCGTTAGACCACCTGCTGTTTGAAGAGGAGGAAATCCACTTTTCACCTTGCGGACGCTGTTCACGTGCCCGTACAGAAGCTTAGGATTTGAAGTTATCCGATCGGCTAAAGCATGTTGAGAAAGTACTTTGTCCTCGCCCACTAATTGGGCACATTAGTTACGGTGGACAACATAGGCTTTCCTGTTACTCGGACTTGGATCGGTTTTATGGGTATACCACGCTGCGTTGTGCATCACCATTCGGTATAAACGATGCCATGTTTCTCAAACCCATAGTCTTGCTTTTCAATGTTTCGCTAACCAAGGTGTCAAAGTTATTGACGAAACGTTCCCAGGCAATATCGGGTGCATCCTGGGTTAGGAAACTCCTGACGGTCGCTTCAACGAGTCAGGTTATGGTGTCGTAACTGGTTATGATTCGCGTCGTTTGAATTCTGTCCTTGGGATATTTAGCATAGCAAGTGTACATGGAAGGCAAAGTCGTATGAGCATTGCGGCCTAGAGGAGTATCGATTATCACTCGCTCGATTAGCAGTTCTTCATTAGTGAATATTCGGTCCAATATAGATGGCCTGTTATTTCCCCTGAATCTGGTGCGCGAAGTGAAGTGGCCATAAAGCGGAAAAGCTGAAATAAGATCTTGCAGATCTGCTTTGAATTGCTCTTCTGGGGTGGCCTGGGATTCTAGTTCCTGTAACTTGAAGGCATCGGTGACTAGAATGTGACTGTACTTTCTGTTTAGCACCTACCTGAACGCAGCCACCAAGTTGCAGTTCATCCCAGGTGTAGACGATGGTGGGCGGTAAACAACAGCCACTGGACCAAGGTCGTTTCCTCTCAGCCGGAAGCTACACCAAATGGAGTCAGGTATATGGGTTTCCGAATCGTGTTTAGGTTCGCACTGTAGATTGTTACGAAAGTAGAAATCTTCCCCACCACCATTGCTAGCTCGATAATTCCGGACCACAGACCTCCCTGTTAGCGTGATTTCGGCATCCGTTAATTCACAGCACAACCATGTTTCCGTGATAGCGACGAGGTCCCAATCTACTGATGCGTGTCAAAGTCTTACTTCAGCTACTTTGCTGAGTAGATCTTGGGCGTTTGTGTATATGCATGTGAGCGTCTGGGAGACCAAAAGTGTGTGGAATGGGATAGATGAAGCAAGTGAATTTATGTCGACCGATGAAAGGTCCGCGGTAAATCGTTTTTTGGATGGGTTACAGACTCTCGAGAGGAATTTGGTATATATGCAAGTATCAGATGCCCCGGGTCCCGGTGTTCGCTCGGGCTTTGCTGTGTTCTTCCGGATGTTATGGCTACTGTTGAAACCGTCACCGTGTCAGGTCCTACATTTGGTGCTTTCATTACGAGTTACGCCTCTACTGAGTTGTAATTAGAAGGTGATGGTGTTCCTGCTGCTTTCAGACGCATTTCTCTTGGCAACCTGCTCCGGAATTTAGTCCACTTCTCTAGAAGGCTTTGTGCCCTTAGTTCTGATTGAAACACCAATTTTAACAGACTTGGACCGCATCCCTTGTAGTTCGGTTATACGAGGATCCTTGTCAACGAGGTGACGAGGACATTTATGAGAAAATGTGCCTCATGGATGTAATGCCATTGTTGCCGGTCGTGTACCTGCACATCGTCGGAAGAGGAATCAGTAAGCTGAGGAACACCGTGAGCAATCACAGTTTTTTGACTTTTTCTGTTCCTCGCTCTGTTAGTTGGATCCGCTGCACGTTCTTTCCACGGGATTTCAGGTAGTATGCGCACTCCATTTGAGGCGTTACGACGTCGGTTCGCTGACAGCAGAACGGCGCCAGTCTCATCCGTCGAGTTTAATGTTACCCGAAGAAACCGGGGTTCACCGTAGTGCAATGCGTTAGGGTGACGCGAGATGCGTTTTACTGTCATGGGTTCAGCATGGACACCGATCGCCGTACAGATGGAACTCCATTAATTTCGATCGTCCGTCAGCCTGCCCTTACTTATAATGGATTTGGATTCAGGGACATTACTACACACAATGGTTTAAGGCACCATGATTGCGCCTGGTGGCTTCTGGTTTTGAAGCCTTAGTTTCCAGTGCTTTTGATGAAGTTGTGAACGGCAGTCATGGAAACCATCCGCACAGCGACAATTTAGTTTTCTCTGGTCCGGCCACTAAGGTTACCGGTGTTCTCTCCGTTGCTTGCTTGGCGGCAACCGATGCGCATGTTACCTGGTTCCTCACTATGGCTGGTTGACTGCAGCTTAGGGTCTCTTGTATAGCGAACAAACTACTAGGTGTACCACACTGTACAGAAGTTGAAGCAGGCACGCTGCAGACAACGTTTTTCCGTATGAGAGAGAGAGAGGAGTTGGTACTGATTGAGACTGAGTCGTTGGGGTAAGCTTGGGACGCCTAGCTCTCTTCTTCGGTCTGAATGGGGAGTTCGGGGTGTTATTTTCACATGCCATCGCAATGAGGCCAGACCATACCGCGGTGCGATGGTGCGCATGCTTCAGCGATCCATTGAGCTATGCTGGGTGGTGCTTATTTGCATCTTCAGAGCCACTCATACCAAACTGGTCAATGGTTAGAGGCCAGGTCAACTCAGCCTCCTGGACCTCTAGGTTGGGGTTGAACTGAGAATGGCTGCTTATTCCTTAAAACGGACCCATGTAGCCCACCGCTAAGCCCGCTGCCTTGCGGTCAGGATTGTTGAACCAAATTCTTCGGTGGCGAACAATAATCGTTCTCCTGTCTAGACCTTGGAAACCTGACAGTATCCTTCCCACGCAATATAATGAATTTCTCTTCAAACTGTTTCCTGATGCTCTGGCCGTCGCAGAGTATAATAAACGACGTCCTATCTGCTGCGTAAGCAGGGTGGATAGGGCTTTGGATGCTACTGCTCAAGCCTTCCCCCTTTTTTATTCACCCTCTCACGCTTTTTCACTCTTATCGTCCCGTTCCAGCTTCACTTTTAACCCTCCTGTTTTCAACCCCCAATTATTGGCCCACCCCAAAAATGCTTCGCTAAGCGTTTATCTTCTAGTTTCAACTCACATGCAAACGCGCAGCGTCATTACTATCCTGTCGACAAGCCTATGTCCAACCAAGCGTTCCACCCCAGTTCATCGGCTTCCAATTGGAGCCCGGAATCCTCCTTCAGAGTGGCATGCCTCAATGTACGCACATTCCTACAAATCGGTCAACACGCAACACTTGCCCCAACATTGGAGACCCTCTCGACCGATATCTGCTGCTTATCAGAGACCCGCCTGCAAGACTCGAGCTCTGTGCTCACTCTGTTATCCCCTTCAGATGACACCAGCAGCACTTTCTCATTGCGCCTATCCGGTGACGATGCAGCTCCGAGCACCGGCCAAGCTGGTGTTGGCATAGCCCTGAGTCCCTGAGCTGAAACTGCTCTGGTTGATTAGATACAAACCAGTAGCCGGATGTCTACAGTCCGACAGACTGTCTCGTTCAAAGCTTCGCAGTCGCGCGGAATTACTAGATGTCTATTCATCATCGGAGCCTACGCACCCAAAAACGCTAGCGATGACTCGATAAAAGGCGACTTCTACCGCCAACTGACCGAGCTCGTTCGCCACAGAAGAAACACGGACACTGTTGTGCTGGCGGGGAATCTGAACGCACCACTTGTAAAGTTGTCCACTGCGGCACAATAGCAGAGGTGTTTGCGGCACAATAGCGGAGGTGTTTTCCCACCTCTAGCTGATGTGTATAATGATGCTGATGATGATGAACTGCATCTGGGTGGTCAACACAGTGTAGGCTCCCGTAATAATAACGGTGAGCGGTTACTTCATTTGTGTGAAGATGCCCGCTTATTTCTTGCGAGCACAATCTTCCGACACAACACCCGCCGGAGGGTGACGTGGCGCCCACCAGCCTCGAACCAGCTATGGACGCAAATCTATCACATTGCGATAAGTTACCGATGGAGAGGCTGCGTCCAGAACTCTCGCTCGATTCAGAGCACATGTGTGCACACCGACTATGCACTTGTATGTGCTAACCCGAGCATACGTTTTGACAGATGCCCTCGAGAACGCTGTGAGTGCTTTGACACCGGCCAACTGGCGAAACTAGCTGTTATGAATGCGTATCAAAATACGCTGACATGCGGGTTGAGTAATCGCTCACTGGAGACACTTGAACTTCACTGGTCGCATGTTCACCAGACCTTACTAACATCAGCCAAATCCTCATGTGGTAAGTCTAATAGCCAACATGGACACTGGGTCTCTTCGTAATCTCTGGAACTTATCGATGTTCGCCGGCATATTCCGGCTGAAAGTGAGCACCATGAAACTCGCAAAGAGTTCCAGGTAAAACTCCGTGCTAGTCTTAAGAGAGACAGCAGATCTTGGTGCTCTCATTGTGCGTCAGAGATGGAAGTGGTCGCTGCCCATGATAACCATTGAAATTTATTCCGTCTGATACCGGAACCGAGCAGCAGGAGACTTAGTGTCAATGAAGCAATTTATGACGAAAGCGGACAGCCTATCCACAATTTGTCAAAATCTTTGGAGCCTTTGAGCGAGGAATTCGAAAGGCAATTTACTCGACTGGAATTGTTCGATTTCTCGCCGGCCAGTGATCGCCCTGCTCTCTGGGCAGTCTCTTTGGGTCAGCCCTCTCGCTCAGAAGTCGGACGTGAGATCGGATTGTTGAAGTTGAACAAAGCCGCGGGACCACATGATCTACATCCAGCCCTCTGCAAATTCGTGCCCCTGACCTTGTTGATGAGTTATATGAATTAATAGTGCAAATATGGGAACAGGAAATGGTCCAAACCGACCGGAGCCGCTCCGTTATTGTTCCCTTTTTAATAGGAGGCTGGCTTTCGGTATGTTACAACCACAGAGGAATCAGTCTGATCTCCATCGCCTCTAAATTACTCGCCTCCATAATCCTTCACAGACTGACTGGCACTCGTGGAAGTCAGATTGGTGAGGAGGAAGCTAGGTTTCGTCGGGGTCGTGGCTACATCGACCACATCTTCACTTTTCGTCTGTTGTTGGTGCATCGTCATACATAGTAGCAGCTCACCGTAATCGTGTTCCTTGACATCAAAGGTGCCTTCGATTCGGTTGATCTGTGTGCCCTTTAGGACTGTTTACACAAGCAAAGTGTGTCCGAGAAATAGGTAACTATCCTCCGAGCATTATACGCGTGTAGCACCAGCAGAGTGTGGGTTTACGGCAAGCTGTCGCCGCCCTTTTATGTCTCCAGCGGTATGAGACAACGATGCCACCGTTCCCTTTCCTCTTCAATTTCGCTATTGACAAAGTTATGAAGATTGCATCTACAGGATTCGACTTAGAAGGTGTGGAGCCACTCCCAGGATAACGACTACTTGTCTTGGAGTATGCTGACAATATTGCCCTCATCTGTGATAGCTCTCAAACGTGTCAAGCTGTACTGGACATGTTAGCACTGTCTGTCAGTCACTTTGGGCTTTGTTTCTTACCGATGAAGTGCAAAGCTTTCCTCCAAGATTGACAGGGATCGCCTCCTGCACTGGAAGTCGTTTGGAACTTCAACTACCTGGGAAGTTGTACAAGGGCCCTCGGGATCGGAAATGGGAAGGCAAACCGTATGGCAAATGCTCGAGGTGCTTTTGCTAATCTTTGCTACCTATGGCGGTGGCGCGACATCACTCTCGCCCTGAAGGGTAGAGTGTACAATGCAGCGGTACGTTCGACCCTACTGTACGGTTGTGACACCTGGCCCCTTAGAGCAGCGGACCTGAAGAGTCTAGTTACGTTCGACCACCGGTGCCTTCGCAATTTAGCTCACATCTGGTGGGAACACCGCGTGAGTAACGAGCGTGTTCGACGCCTTGTTTACGGCACAGGAAAAAGAACTGAACCGCTCAACACCGTTATTTCACGCACCAGGTTCCGATGGCTCGGTCACGTGTTACGCATGCCGACCCACCGACTCCCGCGACATGCGTTGTTCGCTCACCGGGATGTGGATGGAAGAAGAGGAGAGGTGGCCAAGCGATGACTTGATCGAGAGGGATGAAGGCCATCACTTCGAAGCTGGCCTTGGTTGGAGTGTCTCAGCTCCCTGGTTGGGGTAGGAACGGCGATGAACACGTTTGGCTGGATACAGTTGCTGACATGTCTAGGATCCTGCCTCACTGGTCTTCCTGCTGTGAGTTCCTTTATCTGTCCCCACCTCTTTTAACCTCCTCCTCCAACCACGATCTCAGTTCCTAACATACTATAATTTTACATAATAAAATTTTGTTGTTGCTTTGTAGCCGGCTGGTGGCTTTCCGGAACGGTGGCCATCCTTTGCCGGTGGCTCAGCTGGCATGCCACTTTTTTCTTTTTTTCTTTCTTTTCTTTCTTTTACGTGTTGCGGCACAGTAGCCAAGGTGTTTTACACCTCTAACTGACGTTTATAATGATGTATGCTGATTTTCACCTGCAAGTACAGGTCCATTACTTCCCGTAGGTGTAACCCTGGTGCACACCAGTTGCTGGACTGCATCTGTTAGTCTTTCAAACTTCGTCAGTTCTACAGTTAGACAACTAAAAACTGGGATAGCGCTGCATACTGGACAGAACCAAAAAACCCCTCTGTCGTGTTATAGTACCGTCTCGTTTTTATCGGCCCCGTCACCGGGCATTTTGTGTGATAGGGGTCCGAGCAACTGCTGCAAAGTAACCCACTCTTCACTAATTTAACACACAACTCACACTTGCTATTCATGTCCGAAATGTTCGCAGAAGGCGTGCAGGTTTAAGATCACACGTTTGTCGGTTCACTTCAGTTCGACATCTTTCATCAGTAGCTGATTCAGTGGGTGACATAAGCGATATGTAGATGGTAAAATCTCGCTATAGTGACTCACCATTCTAAGGAAAGAGCTCAGCGTTATAACATCCATTGCTGCAAGCAATCGACTAAACCTCTCAATGTTTTCAGGATCGGGTCGTTGGCCACACCCGTCATCACGAATCCAGGAAATATGGGTATCAAGAAAAATTTACATTTTTCTGCACGTAAAGGGAATCCATAATCTCTTGCTTCTCATCAGAACGTCATCCATTCTTTCACATAATCCCTCTTACATTTCGCGCATTATGTTTATATCATCAGAATATGCTGCAGCTCCAGCGGCGCCCGTCAGCATGGCATCCATGACTTGCTGCAAATTTGCCGGTGCGGTTTTAATTCCGAATGGTAGACAATTGTACTGTTAGAGCCCGCAATGATTATTGATTATAAGAAGTTCCCTGCCTTCTGGATAAAATTCAAGCTGTTAATAGTCGTCTGCGAAATCCAGGGCAGCAAAGTGATTGTCTTCGCTCAGTTTGGCGAGCATATCCCCAAGGAGTTCGAGCGGGTATTGATGAGGTTCCAATGCAACTTCCAGACCAGTTGAGAAATCTGCACACAACTAAATAGAACCGTTCGGTTTCTTTGCCGCAACGATAGAAGCATCCCATAACGTGACGCTGTTTCGCTCAGTCCTTCCAGCCTCTTGCAATTGGTCAGGCTCCTATTCAACGATTACTTGTGATGCATAAGTGAACGAACGCCTGGGTCGAAACAGCGGTTTCACGTCCGGAAGCGGAGTAAGTCTTGCTTCGATTTTGCTGCAGTGTCTAAGTTCCGATTGAAAGACAAAGCATCCTTTCCTTGAAATTGTTCGCAAATGTTTTGACCTGGATACCTCGGTACAGATGTATCGTGCACAATGACGTTACTTTCAGAACAAACACGATTCAGTGGTACATTGCGCAAACTCAGTCTTCCATTCCCATACATTCCCAGAAGTTTAATATCGCTATATGAAATCGAGTAAATTATATAGCCCAGCCGACATCCCCCATGGCTCAGTGGCTTAAGCTGCTGACTAATTGGCGTCAGCCTCTAGCAGTCATGGGTTCCATCCCCAGTAGGGCACCGAGGGAATGCGCATCATTGACGAGCTCCATTAGGGCGAAACGCGTCTGGGGCTTTACCGGTGCGTGACTGGGCTATGTAGCTTGTGGGCTGCTGGGACGAATGCATTAAACTATAAGTAAATCGGCCGGCAGCATGGTAACTCACTGAATGTAATTTCACATACAATCGCACGATCTAACGTCAATGGTTCCCCGAAAGCATTTTGGGCTGTCAGAGTTGTACACATGAAAGATGGTATGCCAGGATTCACCAAGGTCCATGGCAATATGATGATGATTTCGGATACCGTATCCAGCTGCAACGGTAGCGGAACATCATTGGTCTTCACGGTTAATTACTTCCGCTTGCCTGCAAACATTGTGCCAAATGTTGCGAAGAATTCCTTTGTATTTAGTCCTGCTACAACTGCTGCTTGCAAGTATTCTTGGGTTGAACGAGCGCCTGAAGGTGTGTGCAACATGACAGTGGGTTTCTTTATGGCCAAACCGCTTGAATTTTTGACATTGGAGCATTTTGTACTTTCAGCTTCTAGCAAAATGTCACGCTACAGTTCCAGTATGCGATCAGGGGCCTCTGATTCGACATATGACAGTTCACAACTTCACCACGGACAGCTGCGCGGCAAATCTTGGGGAACTGTCCTGAATTCAGCAGTCTCAATCCTTTCTCGGTCATGTTTCAACTTTAGCAATCAGTGACATTCAGCTGTGATCTCCCGCAAAGTTAAATGGTTCCTGTACCAACCTATGGAGAATTCGTGTTCGAATATCCGCATAAACATGACAGTGGAGACTGCATACGAAAATAAGACGCTTGTACTGATAGGCAGCCATGGTGCTCAATTTGAAGCCGTTTCATCCGCAGTTTACGATCTCAGCACGAGTGACAAATCATGAGCGTCACGTTTAATCTGTTTAAAAAAATGGTAAGGAATACCCTACCTGCCAACCGGAGATCGCGTCAAAGTTCATTATTTCCTCAAAGCTGAAGTCCATTGAGTTCCTGAGCGATGCAAATTTTATGCTTCATTCATGTTCAGTTGCAAGCAATTTTCTCAGTAAAAGGCGAACCTTCCATGAGTCGCATTGTTCCGACAACTCCACCCGGAAAATGTCTTTATAAATTTGAAAGCATGGCTTGAAACTTACAACTGTCAATCCGGCAAAAAGGAATTCTGAAATTAATGTTGCAATGGCCTTGAAACTGTGCTTGGAGGTTCCGCTTGAATGCAAAGCCTCTGCGATAACAAGTCGATCAGTTGCCGTGGTGACTTTTCAAATTACATCTGCTGCTGCTGCTGCTGCTGCTGCTGCTGCTGCTGAAGTAGCGCCTGCATTTGTTCAAATGAGACTGCCATATTTCGTTAGGTTCACCGTCCGAAAATATTGAGATATTGTGATTAGTTTCCCCACATTCAGTACGCCTGTGCATTTGCATCAGTCGGCTCAGACGTATGAAATGGCAGGAGGATGCAACGCCGATGGTAGTAAGCAGTTGTTCTCTATTGATTCTTCTTTGCAAGTTTCACTGGTCTGGTCGAAGAAATCGTGCTATATTCCAACAGTGCAGTATGGTGGGGAAGGCTGGCATCAGGAATTTTGACGCCAGTTTTATGCATGAGTGAACGCAGGTTAAATACAATGAGCTCAGGAAAATCTAAGATTGAAAGTCAGCTACATTGAGCGAGGTGCTGCAGTAACATTTTGATCACTTTGAAATACTAGTTTTAAAGTCCAAAAAAAAACACAAGTGTAGCAAGAATCAAGCGTTGCCAAACCCCTAAGTTCGAATAAGGAGACACGAATGAAGACATAAGTCGGGAGACGGAGAATGTTCTTCTTCGAACTTTGACGAGTGTTTCATTCACTTGATGGGACTACGTAAGATCACGACTCAATGTAACTCACAGAGGTTTCGCTGGTGTACAGGAGTTCGGATTGACACTGTAGATATGGAGGTGCGGGTGTGGGTGAGGCGTTGCAGATAATGGCTTATTCTTCGGAAGCGCGAAATTAACCTCTTTACTCTTTGAAGCCTTTATGAGAGAGAGAGGTTTGATGGCGGCTGGGAAGGCGAGCGAGTGGAATGGGCGCGGTACAGTCGGAAGGGGGCCAATCAGAAGAAAGGTGGCGCACGCGCGATTGGTCCAGCTCAGCGCAAAGGAGAAACAACACGCCTTCGGAAAGCGGAAAAGCGGATTGGTAAGTCGTACGGCGAATGTATGGCATACACTCGAGTCCATGTTAGCAACACACACAGCTGTGGCAGATATCGAATAGTGGGATCATCGATTAAATGAACGGACAGGCAATCAGACTCCACCGGATTTGACAACAGCGAGGCCCAATGAAAGCATGAGTTCGGTAAGCGTGGCGACCGCTGGGTGGGAGTTGGGTTACGCACTTCTCCCTGCTAAGATCCAGGACACCGAACCTCATGAGTCAGTGAACTGACCATGTGCTAGACCCGCTGCCTTTCGGGTGTACATTTAATCGAAGGTTTTGGCTGAGGACCCGAGTCGTTCTCCTGTCAGGTGTGGACGCCCTTCGAGTATCCTAGTCCATCCTCTTCGTAGGTTAGGATGTGGTCGATGGCTCTCTTCCATTAAAACCTAGCCATGGGAGACAACAGGTCTACGGCTTATAAGCTCACAACTCCATTGGCGTAGAGCACGAGCGCCACGCATTGTGTCTGACGGTGGGGGGAGGGGCACCTCCGGGTGCTCAATTGTTTGCTACTGCCCGCCTCAAGCCAGGCAGCCCTTGGTCAAATTGGTGCAAATCCGCCAAAACCGACCTGCGTCTGGCCGTGGTCGCAGATGAGTATTCTACTACGGTCGCAAAACATCTATGACTCGTTCCAGTACCTCAAAGGCTGCGTGTGACGGCCGTCAAGCAGATCCCCATCTGTCACTGCAATCACATTCCCGAGCTGGATCTGCTCTCCACTGCCTTGTGGGTCAGGGTATTTAGTCAAAGACTCCGGGAGGAGTCCCTCAAGCAAACCTCCGAAGCACACCGACCACCTCGCGTGCGATTGCCCACCAATGCAATCGTATACCTGTTCGCAAAGCACTCAGCATCGGGTGCTGGAACGTGCGCACACTACTGGACCGTAACTCGAGTGAGCGCCCGGAGCGACGCACTGCACTCGTCGAGAATGAACTGGCGCGCTACCACATCGATATTGCGGCGCTCAGTGAAACCCGGATCGCTGAGCAAGGTAAGTTGCATGAAGCAGGTGCTGGCTACACATTCTACTGGGTGGGCAACGCCGCCTCAGCACCACGTGATCATGGGGTCGGATTTGCAATATCCGATCTCCTCCATGGCCAGCTGGTGGGTGAACCAACAGGCATCAGCGCGCGACTGATGACGGTTCGCCTACGACTCGGAAGAGGTAAGTTTACTACTTTTATAAGAACGTACGGTCCGACCATGTGTTATCCTGGTGGCACGCGTGATCAATTCCACACTCAGCTATCCTCCGTTATACAGCCTGTGCCGCGGAGTGACCGACTATTTCTGCTGGGTGATTTCAACGCGCTCGTTGGGCGTGATGCTTCGGTGTGGACAGATGTTATCGGTGCGCACGGCATCGGTTCAGCTAATGCGAACGGTGACAGGCTGCTCTCACTGTGCGCCCCTCGGCCTGACGACCATGAACACTCGGTTTGCACTGCGTGCGAGTGATATAGTAACTTGGACGCACCCACGGAGTGGTCCCACTCACCCGCTCGGCTATGTCATCGTACGTCAGCGTGATGTGTGAGGTGCGCATGACACGTGTACTGCGTGGAGCTGAATGTGGCACTAATCACACATTGGTTTGGACAAAAGTGTACATATAGTTATGTAAATCTATGTATTGCACTCCCGCCGTGAATCGGCGTAAATTTAACATTCTTTCCCTCGGTACTGGGGCGAAATGTACTGAGCTGGATAGATCGATGGCTGCACGCCTCTGTAATGTGGACTACATAGCCACACTGGGCGACCTGTAGTACCACATTCGCGACCAGGTGACAGCTGTTGCCGAGGAGACCATCGGGCGCGCCAACGGTAAGCGGTCTGATTGGTTTGATGACAACAAGGAGACGATTGGCACATTGGTGTCGGAGAGGAATGCAGCATTTGCTGCACATGTGGCAGACCCCAGTAACTTGGGGAACAAGAGAAAGTTTGACACCTTGTAGGCTGTGTATGGACCGAGGTTGGAGCCACTGAGGACGCTGATCGATGATAATTCATGCGCTGTCTGTATACAGACTGCAGAAATAGTGCAGATCTAGCGGAAACACTTAGACTGTCCCATGAACAAGCGTTCAGAGATCGACTGGCCTACTTTGAACAAGCCTGAAGCAGCATGATGTGAAGGCTAGTCTGGCAGATACGCCGAAACTGGATGAGACGCAGACAGCACTTGCTCAGCTACGCAACGGCGATTGTGCCGTTGTCGACGGGGTTCCGCTTGAAGTATTGAAACACGGCGGACCCGCGCTAGGGACTGCCCTGCACCACTTGGTGTACCACGTGTGGATAGAGGAGGAGGTGCCTTCCGAGTTGAATGATGTCCTTGTGCTACCACAGTACAAGGACAATGGGAGCACGCAATTTTGTATCAACTTGCTAAGTTGTGTGCGCAAGGTGATTGCCCGAAACGTGCTCAACCGTCTTGTCAGCCAAGTTGTGGAACATGACATCATCACAGCCCCTCATATCCCTGTGACTGCGTGAGCGAAATTTTGACAGACCAAGTAGTACCATACATACTCTTTCTGCGCAGGAGCGCACTCCCTAGCCCCGTGCACATGGATAAACATACGAGACTAACGAACAATGAACAATGAATTTAAACGAGTTAAGAAGCCTTGCTTTACAAGCCCCGTTGGATAGTTGGTGGGGATATCCACATAACAATTATGATGAAGAGGATAGTAAAATAGTTAATACTTTAAATACGAAAATAAGGACTTATCGTTTGCTTCGCTGCAGTCCTGCGATCCACTTAGATTCACAACACCCACAGTTAACAACAAATAATTCCAGGGTAAACTCCAGGTGTAGGATGGAGACGTAGTGTTAAGTAACAAAGTGTAAGTGGATGAGTGCATCGTCCAACCGTCTTTTAAATATTGTTAGTGTCGGTGCAGAAACGACCGATTCTGGGAGAGCATTCCACGGGTGACAGACACGGGTGGAAAAGAAATTTCTGCGGCACTCCAGACGACTGTATTGTTCTGCGAGTTTTAATGAGTGGCCCCTCAGGTTTGTATTGCTGCTGAGTTGCAGTAGAGGGCGGCACACATGATGTGGGTCTCGCAGAATCAATTATGTCATAATCAGGTTGCCTCGTAGCCTGCGATGGCTGCCACTGAACAATCCTAGTCGTCGCAGCCTCTCCTGGTAGGACCGATTGCGCATTCCAATGACGTTCTTAGATGCCCGGCGTTGTGGCTGCTCCAGTGCATTAAGGTCGTGTTTCAGCCATGGATGCCAGGCTTGAATTCCGTATTCGACATGGGGCCGAACATACGCACTGAGCATTTGTCGAACAAGCCACCCAGGTGACAGAGACCCAAAGAAGTGGCCCACTAACAAAACCAACTCGGAATTTAAACCGGTTGGTGTTCACCATTTATAGTAACATAAATTGCGCCATATTATTTTCTCGACCTCTGTGGTTTTATTCCTCCACAATCTTAATTTAGATAAGCCCTACGCTCAGTACCACAACAGCCGAAAATTCACCCTCCATTGGTGCGCAAAAGCGAATTCTTGACTTGACTTGACTACCCACTAGAAATGCTTGTTAGCCATGTGAAAACGAGAAGCCCACTCCTTAGGCTGAAGTTGCAACCAGTAAAGACTATAAAACCTCCTGATACCACTGCTATAAACCCATCCAATATTATTGCAAAAATTGGGACGCTCATCAGCTAAACTCAAAAAATATTGGTTGTTGCTGCGAACCACTTCAACCTTACTACCACCATCATCATTATTCATCATTATTATACACGTTAGCTAGAGGTGTAAAAACACCTCAGCTACTGTACCGAAAACACAAAAAAAGAAAATAAATACAACAATTGCATGCCAGCAACTAATGGGCATCGTTCCAGGAAGCTAGCAGCTTGCCCTTGAAGAAGAAGAAGAAATATGCATGCTGAAAAGCAAAATACATGAATTCAATACAAACTATGAACAATTTCTATCATTCTGTGAACTGCTTATCGGTTCCGCAAATGTTACAATAGACCAATTGTGCACAGCTGGTTCCTTACTGAAATCAACTGCATCCGACAGAGTAACAAATACCCTGTTAAAAGCATGCAATATCGATGGAGTCTCCTGTCAATGCCTCAGGCAGGGGAAGAAGAAATATCTGACCTGTTGTCCGATACTCCTACAGTTTCCACCCGATAGGAGTGCATCAAAGTTCGTACCCAGTAAACGACTACTTGTCGCACAAACTACTTTTTGAACAATTGTGATCAGACAGATCAGAAGCTTCTTCAAAAACGACAAAAAATAAAATATAACCCCTTCACCCATCGTACACCCTATGCTTCTACTATTGAAGCCAATACTGATGCTGTGCTCAGCAATGTCGATCTTGATAAGTCAACTGAGTGATCTAAAATAGACGATGACTGACATTCCAGTCTTCAGCGGCCTCATGTGAGGTTCTCAAACAGCAGTAGTGATGTGTCCCTACCTAAAAATGCCAACCATGCTACAACTATAACGACTCAGGAGACAAATGCTGACCACACACCAAACTCCTTAGTCCCTACTCAAAGTCACGAGCCTTTACAAAGTTGACAGTAGCTGTACTGCGGCCTATCGAGAGCGAGACAAAAACTCAGATCGTCACCTTGGCATCAGGAGAAACAAAGTTAAATTCGACCTTAAGGTAGTCAGCAATGTTTTATCTCCAACTAACCAAGAAGTAGGCAAAGACAGCGCAAAATATCCTCCCATATTTTCTCCTAGAAACACACAAAACTCAGCAGGTCTGAGGCGAACACTATAAGAACATAGAAATCACCAGCTACGCCAAGGAATAAAATGTTTACGTCTTCAGCCTTCCGCATGTTACCCTGACACTGTTGCCGAGATAAGCCGCAGAGATCCAGCCCAATACTTACCCACAATGCCTCTGACTACAAATCCAAATACCGCAACCTCCAGCCGGCAGAACCCTATGTCGGTGACACCGAAATAGCAAACACAATGATGGTAGACCACACTGACATACACGCAAGAGAATGCAACCCTTATCTACCTCAAGTCAAAACGCACCCACTGCCACCCCGCTATTATTAAATTGGCAACAATACGAAACTAACAAAAACGCTTTTATGGACTTCAGCATCAATCTACCCCAGTATACTTCAGGTGTAAGTCCTTTTTTAGACTATCGAATACTACCAAATCTTGCCCCACCAATTCAGCTTCTATCACATTCCAGTATGAATCAGAGAATAAGCAAAATACTGGTGTATGTACTTCATTCAATCCAGTACGATGTAGAGCTCAGTGTGTCTCCGCTACCTAACAACACAGTGACGAAGAAACAAACCTTACCCACTACATTTATTCCAATCGAACAATATCTTTCAAAGCTGTCGTCATTAACATTCGTTTTCCTTTACCCAACTTAGCTAACCTTTCAAAACTTATGCTTATGAGATTTCCCGATATCGCTTTTATTACTGAAACTTGGTGCATATCAGAAATTAGTGACTCTCACCTTAACGTCTTGGCTTATAACATTTTCCGTAGGAATCACTCATACAAACGTGGGGATGCCTGTGTCATATACCGTCGAAATAACCAGACTGCGATTCCCGCAACTCAAACTGTGCTCAACAAATAAAAAATGCGTTATGTCTCGTGATCCCATCTACTGATCTTCTAGCTGGTTGTATCTATCGGCTGCCCCGAACCATTCAATGTGAAAACCAAAAGCTAATCGATATGGTCAGTGCCGCTTCCAGCACCTACCACACGTTAACTGGATGTTGCCTACATTCAGAAACACTGCGGTGATTGAGGAAGTCATCTCATGTATCCACCTCAAGGGCTGGACCCAGCATATTAGAAAGCCAACCAGAAGTATCACAATCCCAAACCTTGTATTCACCATGGGGATCTCTTACGCTTATGTATTCATTCTTAATCCACTACCGGGCTGTGATCATAACACTGTGCTTTGTGATATGACTATTGATTCACCTAAACTATGATATAACATGTTAACACCTATCCGCAACCATCTTGTGGACTGGAACTCGCTGAATGAACTTATCAGTACCATGAACTGGAATATGTCAATCCTAACTCGCAATCCTACTATGTTTACAAATGTGTTTATTAACAATACTTCCCTTTGTGTGGATCTAGTGGCACCTGTCGCATGGAGAAATACCTATGCACGTACTAGTGAAATCAAGCTTCTCTACAAAGCCACAATTAAACTGAACAAATTTACACCACTATATCGCAGGAACAGCAGCTTTGCAACATTGCAACAAATATACGAGGCTCCGCTGCATCTAGGACATTTAACCCAAACAGCCAAAGTCCAAGAAGAAAGTCGGGTACTTAGAAATCCTGAGAATGTAGGTATCTTAATGCAAGTACTCAAAAGTTGGAACCCTATGCCCAATCAGGAAATTGGAATGTTGGCTCTTGACGATGGTTAAATAACGCACGACATCCCATGCATATACGCGGATACCAAGTCTAGTTTTGCCTCCTGTTTTGTCCCCAACCCTCCACTGTTTCATACTCCACATCAAAGAAGAACGAACGAGCTATGCTGTAACATCCATGTGACGTTGAGTTGAAAAAGTGCCATCGAGTCCATAAAACCACCAACCAGTCCAGGCGCAGATGACATCTCCCCAACGGTTATGAAACTCGGAGGAAGAACCTCGCTCTATTGTGATTAAACATCTCCACACTTTCTCTCACTACCGGCTGCTTTCCATCACAATGGAAGCAATCCACTATAATTCTTAAGCACAAGGGTGGCTCAGGAAATGAAGTGGCAAGCTACCGCCCAATAAATCACAACTCTGCTGCTTACAAAGTCCTAGGAAAATAGCCAAAAGGAACATCGTTCTAAATTTTACAAGAATGGCTCTGTTTAACCCCTCACAACACGGCTTTCTCTCAAAACGCTCCTGCGTCATCTGCCAACTACAATTTTTCCATCATGTCATGACTATGATTGACAGAGGAATGACAATTATTATAATTCTGTTAGACATGCAAAACGCCTTCGACCACTCGCCACACAAGCCACTATTATCTGTTCTAGTCACATGACATTGGCAGTCTGCTAAACCGATTCGATTTATACCTAAACGGTCGGTCAGCAATACTCTACGCCGAAACAAAAAACCAGCGGCGCCTTCCAGGGAAGTGTGCTCGGACCACTACTTTTCGTAATCTATGTAAACAAGATATGCGACCCAACCAACGGTGGACGCCAATTTCTGTTTGGAGATGACGTCAAAGTGGCCTACTCATTTCATCCAGACCAACTACAAATGTGCCTGAGAAGCATTTGTGAAGACCCATCCGCACTATAGATAGCTAGTGAACCTTTATCAATGAACTGCTCCGCAGTGAAATCCCAAGTACTTGGGTACAGATGCCGCATCCCAGAATGCTTTATCACACTTGCCGGAAATGTGCTCCCAACATGTGATTCCGTTCGGGACTTAGGAATTAGGTACTGCAACTCTATCAATTTCCTCGAACATGTGCTGTATCAGGTTACAAAAGCAAGGCATCTATGCGGATATATCACCAGAACTATCTCCCTGCCTGAAGCACGACTTGCGTCATTCAAGACAATAGTACGACCGACTCTGGAATACCGCACCTTCGTTCACAGCCAATTGAGAAAGAAAGGCAGAACGGCCTTGGTGAAATGTTCGACTATTATATACCAATCTGGTCATTGAGTGCTGCTCAAACCTGAGTTATTATGATCACTGTCGAAAACTCCAAGTGGCTCCTCGTTGGCTGAGATGCCTAAAAAACAACATCCTTCTCACCTAGGACATTAGTAATCAACGAATTGACGCAGACAGCAACGCACTTGAACTACTGAAGCCTACAGTCTATCCCACATGAAATGGTGAGTACTTACTACGCACAAAGCTTACAAGTCATAAAACTCGATCGGATTGCTTCTTAGTGAGATACACCGATCTGTGGAGCAAACTATCCTTCTAGATACGCATGAGTGCAAACCATGTCACATTTCGAAAGTTCCATACAGACGTTGCTCACTATATCCAATGTGTTGAAGATCATTGACTTGCAACAAACTCTAGAAACAATGATGGAATCTGGTGCAAATGACATATGGGCAACTAGTTGCTCACAATCAACTTACCCACACCATGTCACTATCTACAAAACTAAATCCTATTTCTGTGCTACCCATAATCCCCTTCCTGTTGTTATCTACTCTTGAGCCACACAAACCACAAAATGTTGATATAAATATTGGTATGTTTTATATATTAGGTGCTCGGGTCTAGGACCCGAGGAAAAATGCATGAGCTGAAATTTTTTATTTAAATTCACTTAACTAGGTTGAATTTACTTTGCATAAACCATGAAACCTATTCAATACACAAAGGATCGTTCCCTCTTATGGGGCTGTGTACTGCTTATCGGTAAATATACAAATATTTGTATTATTTTATAATTACAAATTCCGTTCACAGTAAACAGTTGGTTCACCGTTCGTTCTCTTTAGTATTATATTGCGTTGAATTTGGAGAACCAGACAACCTTGGGTCAGTTTGACATACGTGACATTTGGATCAGCGAACTTTTACGATTATCACAACGAATGTGGATGCAACATGAAGTGGACACATACATCGACCTTGTGCGATTGTTCGCTTTCTCTAAATCTTCCTTAATGATATTCCCCTGCATCCGCAGCTTGATCAATCTATCGTCCGAAATGTACCGATCAGATGTTTAGTTCGCGCATTGCACATTCCAGGCTATCACCAACCACATCACTGAAACGGAAATTGAATAGCCAGACTAATATACAGAACGGCAATATTATGCAATTATTAGAAGAAAAGTAATGGACAACGGACAATGGTTTATTACGGGTAAAAAAGCCTCGCTTAACAACTCCCGTCGGATGGAAATTATTGCGAAAATCAATTACATGATAAAGTGAAAAGCGTTGTGGTGGACTCACCACAGACTTATGTGGAATAGCGGAGATGTTCGCGTATTAAACGTATAAATCCATAAATCCAATGGTTGAGCGCTTGGCAAGAAACCGTTTGATTGCGTTTTGTAGCCCCTGGCTAACAAGTCATAAAATGAAATGTAAGTGAGACAATGCATCGTCAACACGTTTTTTTAAATATCGCCAGATTGGGAGCAGAGACGACATAATTAGGGAGGGCATTCCAAGGCTCACACACGCGGAGAGAAAAGAAATTTCTACGGCATTCAAGCCGGCTATAATGAATTGTCAGTTTGAGAGGGTGACCTATGAGGTTAGTGTTGTGGTGCAATTCCAGCAGCGGACGGCAAATGTGGTTTGGTTTCTTCAGAATCTGGTAAACCATTATGAGATCCCCCCTCAAAAGCTGATATCGATTGCTGTACACTCTTAGAGATTTCAGTCTAAGCTGATAGGGAAGATGAAAGAGGCCCCTGACGTTCTTTGTTGCTCTTCGTTGAGGAGTCTCGAGAGCAACGAGATCCTGTTTCTGCCACGGCTGCCACGCCTGAATAGCATATTCCACGTGAGATCGCACGTAGGCGTTAAGCATTTGGGGAAATATTGAGGGTTCAAACCGACCGAAGGCTCTGCGAAGAAGGCCGAAGTGTTGATTTCCGGTTCTCCTCGCCTTCTCTGCTTGTTTTGAACACCCGAGGTCTTCCTGTACCAATACACCCAGGTCACGCTCCTGAGAAACCTTCTCCAAGGGGTGGTCTCCAAGCTTGTAAGCGCTCACTAGCTGGTGACGCAGATGCATCACTTTGCACTTAGCCATGTTCAATTCAAGCTTGTTCCTTTTGACCATTCGTAAATGCAATCTAGGTCATGTTGGAGCAGATCCTGATCTGCCTTGTTACTAATCGCCCGCCATATCTTGACGTCATCGGCGAAAAGCAGGAAGTTTGAGGAGATGACTCTTGCCAGGTCGTTGATAAACACCAGGAATAAACGCGGTCCCAGCACTAAGCCTTGTGGGACGCCACATTCCAACTCAGTTGAGTTAGAAAGTGATCCCCTAACACGTACTTGGAGCTTTCGTTGGTAAAGGAAGTTGCCAATCCAACCAAGTACAAGATCTCCGATTCCGTAACTTTGTAGTCTTTGAAGTAGGATGCGGTGATCAAGGCGGTCGAAAGCTTTGGAGAAGTCCAGATAGATGACGTCGACTCCGACCTCATCATCGGCCACTTCCGTCCAACTACCTCGTGCAATAAGTAGGTTGGTGGTGCATGACCAGTGTTAACTGAAGCCATGCTGTTCCGGTACCAAGATGTTGCGTTTTTCCAGGTAATTCATTAAACCCTCAGCGACGACTGCTTCCATCACCTTCGCGAGCACAGGGAGGAGAGTCACTGGACGATAGTTTGCAGGATCGGAACGGCTACCGCCTTTAAAAATGGGGATTATAATGCCACACTTCCACATAGTGGGGACTTGTTGTTCATCAAAGCACCTTTGAAAGAACTGTGACAGTGGTTCAGCTAGCTTGGTGGCCGTAGCCTTCAGTGCCTTCGGGCGGATGTTGTCTGCTCCCGGAGAACTATGTTCACGCAGTGAGAGTAACTTCCTTAGCACAATTGATGGGTTGAAAATAACATTTGTAAACAAAGGTGTCGGTAATGAGCTTGATATTATGGGACAGGTAGATGTTGCGAGTTCAGAAATTGGGGCGTATTGCAGCCGCAGGGCATTAGCTGCCTCTTAGGCGATTTGTACTCTACCGCCTGTCGTGAATAGTGGAGGTATTCCATGCTTCACTTTACGAAGCTGATTGACATGCTTATACAGCAGTTTGTTGTTTGCCATGAACTTTTTGGCTAGGCACTGTTGATAAGTTATTTTGTCCTCACGGACAAGTGCAGTGCAAAGGTTGCGATGGGCCAGGAAATTTCCCTAAGTCTCTAAGTCGGGGTTAATCTTGTAGGCACGCTATGCTGCATCCCTTATCGCCAGGCATTTTCGAGTCCTGCTCCTTATAATTGAAGGCATTTTCGCGGGAGTAAGGGGTTTGGTCTCTGATGCTTTTTTGACGATGTCGCTGAGTTTAATAACGAACTCTGTCCAAACATTGTCAAGGGGAATTTTGTTTGAGAATTCCCAAGCAGTTGCGTCGGCAAGTTCTTTCAATACGTGGTAGCGTGTGATTGTATGAGTTAGTTCCGAGTATGCAGATGGATACTCTGCATAACACACATAGTCAAAAGTTATTACCACGTGGTCACTGTGACCTAATGGACTATCCATCAATAACTTGTCAATCATTAGCTCTTCATTTGTGAGCACGAGTTCCAGTATGGACGGTTTGTTTACTGTCCTGAATCTAGTGGGCGTGACTGTACAAAGGAATATTAGCGATCAGTTCCTGCAAGGCTGCTTTGAACTGCTCACTGGGCGATGCCGAAACCTCCAGATTGTGTAGATTGAAGTCCCCGGAGATGAGTGTGGCTGTACCTAGTGCGTGTTACTCTGTTTAGGCCATGGATCAAGCAGAAATCCATTTCCAGAGTGGACGTTGGGGGGCTGTAAACGATATCTATGAGACATATATCGTTGTGTCTCAGTCGGAGACGGCACCAGAGTGAGTTGGTAACGTGTGTTTCCAGATCATCAACTATTGTACATTGTAGATCGCTGCGGTAGTAGAGTAGGACCCCACCTCCTCTGCTGGGGCGGTCGTTCCGGATGAGTGACATTCCGGCTATCTCAACCTCAGCATCAGTCACCTCTTGGTGTAACCAAGTATCGGTACTAGAAATTAGATTCCAAGCATTTTCAAACTGACTTAGTCAAAGTTCGGAAATTTTACTGAGGAGCCCTTGGGCGTTAGTGTACATACATGAAAGTTTCTCAGATTTAATCAATGTTTCAGAAGTTGTTCAACTCATACGTGAAGTTTCGCCGACCAGTGAACATAGCAACAATGTTTGTTACCTAGCAGTTAAAACTACGTGCACCTTACTCGACACAGTGGTTAAGGAAAATGTTTGTGAGCCACGAGATGAAGGAGTTTTATTTCGTTGCAAGGCATAGGTGCCTCACATTTTGCACAAGGTTGAGCATTTCCTTCAAAGATAACAAGAAATACCCGCTTTATCAAGTGCTTCAGTTCTGTCTGACTACTGATCACTGCATGTGCATTGGTGCTGCGCAACAATGGTGTAAGTTGTCGAAGTTATCGTGATAGAGTTCTCGTGTTATCATCTTTCTAACATACCGTAAGTGCATTTCGTGGGCCTGACAGGTGGCCACGGTTTTACACACACACACACACACACACACACACACACACACACACACACACACATAGAGGCGCACTAGACATAACAATGTGAGGCCTAGGTGCAACATCAGTCTGCAAACCGGTAGTTGCAAGTTTGGTGGAATCAGAAGTAAATCCGTCTTCGTTTGCTCTTTTGTGCTGTTTCTCATACACGCAAACTTGTGCTAATTTTCTTCCCGGTGTTGAAGTCAAGATGCCGCGAGCACACATTTTAGTAAGCTACGATGACCTGCACAGTGCTAAGCTTTGGGAGTAACCATCATGTTTGGATTGGGACACACTAATTTTACCGCATTCTGGGATCGATTGCGACGCAATAATAGCGAATCAAGTTATTATTATGGAGAGAAATCCAGTCCCATGGTTGAGCGAAACTCTTAACCACCATACCAACGGTAGGTTAGGAGTCCCAGTAGTCTGATGATCAAGACACCAGTCAGTAAACACTAATTGGCAAGCTTCGTTCCAAGCTCCGGTGATCACTACCTGATGTGCCCAAACACGGAAGAAAGCAATGGCGGGGTGCTGCGTTTGGAGTGAGCTGTACTGACATTCCCTCCTGCAGGGATATCAAACAGAAGAGTCCCGCCACAGTGTGTCCAACAACTAAATGAACTATCGTAATAAATAACTAAATATAGATTTACCCTACCTACTTCCCAATAATTGTAAAATTTAAACTTGGTGGTACACAATATGAATACGAATGGCTTTAACTTTCGACGAAAACAACGTGTTTTTAAAAACAATCTAAAGTTGAAATAAATGAGAATATCCGTAGCTCGGGGTGTGGACGCGGATTTTGAGCTATTCTCCGAGCTGAGTGATTACTGTGCAACGTTTCGTTTGCCTGACTAGGCAACATCATCAGTGCGGCTTCAGGGGCCTGGTTCGCAGTGCCTCGTAAGCGACTTCAATGTCCAATTGCGTATTGATCGAGGTCTGCTTTGAATGCCAGGCTTCAATGAACTCACGTGCTGGCCGGGTTTTAGCCTTTCCGAGGACACTAGCGTGTTGCCTAGCCAGGCAACGAGCCGTCTGCACCATAATCACAACTCGGAGAACAGCTCAAAATCCACAACTAAGAATTATAGGCAACAGTAGCAAATGTGGTAAGTAGTAGGGGAATGTATTAGGTTTTCGTGTAGATTCGTCGCAGTTGAGACAGACAGACAGCCACCACACATCCAGGAAAGCGCTAGACGGCCGTTTCGCCCTAATGGAATCCGGCAGTAGCGCGCACCATCCGAATCCTGTTGGATTCGAACCCATGACCTTACTCTTGTGAGTCAGCGACTTATGTCACTGAGCCATGGGCGACGGCACCCGACCGCCATGACTGATGTCTAACTGTGAGTTAGCGTGGCTCATCTCCACTGTATTGCATGTTATGATGTGCGGAGGACAGGGCTGGCCCCCAGAGCAACGACTTCATTTGCAAGCCGCCACAAATCGAGGTGGCAAGTATGCTGCTAAGGCAAATACTGCAAAATTAACAGCAGTTTAAAAGGAGCATTTAAACAAAAGTATCCAATAAATTATATAGTTCCGTACTGCGAACTAACACCTCTCTTTTGATCAGGGTTGACAAGGACTGATCACCAGCCTTGTTTCGTAAGGTGTTACTGAGTTTCCGAAAGAATTATCTGTTTGCAAACGGATCGAAAAGTACATACTCTTAATTCTTGTGTAACTTTCAAGTTTTTAAACTCTTTCAGCATGCGTTAGCCGAAACCGGTATCCCCACTACAAGATATTTGGCTTTGTGTAGAAGCCGACAGTGTTCCTTATAACTTCATCTGCAGGCTTTTTCTGTCTTCGTAATATCATATTTGAATAGTACAGAGCGTACTGTGAAGTGAGACTTAAAATATGAAAAATCGCGAAGCCTTTACCGTGATTTATTTCCCATAATAACTAGCACAATCGGTTACAGACTCAGAGCTGATAGTCCTTATCAACTCTTAGCATACAAGAAATTGAGTTACATTTTCATTACACAAATCTGTGTTCCCCAGACTTATTTAGCAACGAAACACTTAATCTTGTCATGCAACCGAGTGGTGAGCACTTTTTACCTTGCAATTTCTAGTTAACATCTGCAAACTGTGTAGTTATATCCAAGTAAAAAGCTGTGGTGAAAAAACAAGTAAAACTAGGCTAACCACAAAATAACTCGCTGTGAATGAAGAAGTCTTTCTGGCCTGCAGATATTCTCGGAACTCAATGTATTGAGCGCTGGCTGTGCAATCCCATATCAGCGATGCAACCCACCTCTACAACCGTATATCCGTTAAGTCGAATCGATGATCAAGGTCGTGGGGAGCTAACGATTGACAGATGACACACCGCAAACCAGCAGAGTCAAGAATAGGAGTCGGGGTTTCAAATGTGCGGATATAGGAAGCGAAGCATTAAAACAAACAAAAACTAATGAAAGCCAAAATATCAAAATACGAGTTAGGATTAAACTGCACGAACGCTACAAGTAAACTTTTGGAGCCGACTTTTAAGATTTATTGCACCTGTTTTTCCATCATCAGCAAAAACAATTATTTGTCTCAACTGAGCTAAGTTTTCAACACCTGCTCACATGAAACTTAGCCTTGGATGCAAGATTCGTTGGTGAATAATGCAGTGAAAACAAATTGGTATATTTCTCATGAGTAGGGTTGCTAGTTAACATCTCCCCGGGAGATCGCATAATTGTCTCATGTTGGACACTGGCTCCGGTAGATACAATGTGGTGCCGACGTACAAGTGGACAAAGTGGTTCATTCAGGAGAAATCGGCCAGGGTGTAGAATGAATTGATGGGCTCTCGTCTGACTTTTACGTCGCCACCACTCCTTCGATTTCCACATAGAGCACAATTAATCCTTTCTAATGTGAACCTCACAGACGTCATGCTGTCGGTTGAGACGGGACTTTCGATACCTGGTAGCATGGGTGGTGTGGTGGCTAATTGTCTAGTGAACTGAGCGAAAACGACCTACAACCAGTGGACAGGAAAGTTAACCAGCTCCGACAGCACGCACGCGCAACACTGACTCTGAGAGGATGGCGCACATGGAAATGATGGTTGTTCGACCGAGCGAGTAGAATAAACGGGGTTAGCGAGTAGAAAGCCAATTGGCGCCGTCGGTGCAAAATCACCACCATGTTTGCACTGACCAACTGAATAAGCTAGAATTGCTTTGGGGTATTGTGAGCAAAGTACAATTTTGTTACAGCTAAAGAAAGAGTAGCCAAAACAGTCGCGAAGGAACAACGGGTGCGAGATAATGAATTCTGGAGGATATCTCTAACACAAATCAGTCAGTACAAATGCACTACTCTAAGATAGTAATCCAACTTTGCAAGCATTATAAGATGGCCCATTGTTCCTTAATAAGCCATTTTGTCTTTATCCTTATTCTTCGTTTTGGTTCTCGGAGGGCTATTACAAAAATAGTGTTTTAGAGGGAGCCTAGGTTGAGATTCCAAAAGCGAATGAATGCAATGTTTGCTTTTATTTTGCACAAAAATGGGTTTCTTTTTGTCATAGGTATAAAAACGACGCTGAATGGAAGTTGATAGACAAGGGAATGGAAATACGCAGTTAATCTATCTGTCGCGCCAAGCAAAAAGCGTTGCTCGATTCAGACAAACTGAGCGTGCAGTTCAACATTTTTGATTGATGGCCCAAGGACATAATGAGATGATAATTTAGTTAAATTTTGCACAACGCTCAGTCAAACAGAAGTGTTAGGGGAGGTAGACCTTAACGAAATCGGTCGGATAAAACGTCCAGTATTTCGCCTCGAAGCTGATTCGTTTATCTCGTGGTTGTGATCTTATCTCATTCAACAATATTTTGCCACATTGACCGTCTCAAGGTTATTTGGTGCAAGGACTTTCTAAACCAAAGAAATCCTATCCCATGTTCCGCGTTTTCGTCTTGCAACAGAATGTTCCTTTTTCGAGGTATTTCGAGTCGAGCATTTGGACTTTGGTGATGGGCACATTCGTGATTCATAGAAGGCCACAACAAGGAGAGATCCTCATAATGTCACAGCACCCTAGGTGTGACCTCAACTACTTGCAATCCTATGGTCCCAGTTAACCAATACTGCTTGGTGACACATATGCTTCGTTTTCCGAGGACACGGGTGGTGTTATCAGTATCAGGTAATAAGCACCGAATTCCGTTTGCAAAATACGGTGTATCAGTTTCGTAATGCATTCCTTTACGAAGTGAGCATTGCCACTAGAGATCAATCAATTTACCGAGGAAAACAATTGTCAATAGCAAGTCACAATAAAACAGCCATTTCAAACTAGTGAAGTGCGCGTCGTATGCTGCCTTTGTAAGCACATCTGATGCCTAAACATAATTCATTAATTAATTAGACGATAAAAATGCATAGTTAATCGAAAAATGAGCTGATTTTCTATTCAGGATTTCTTTCGTACTCGGAACTAGTCCGTCGCACTCTAATCAGTTTCAAGGACGTTGTAGGGATAGGATTGTAATTAGGGGACAAGACAACCAACTAATCTAACTGATTCCGAAATACGACATTCAACATGCCGGGATATCTTTGAGAAAGGCCAGATTGTTCTGCGTGACTTTGTTGGATTGAACTTGTGTGCTTACCTGCAGACGGTGCCGCAAGTATGGTTGACAATCTTGTTGGTGCTGCTACAATGTTAATGGTAAACTCGCATCCAGACCATCCTCTTATCCTGGCCCGGACGGTCTCCCAACTTCCTTGTTAAAATATGATGGCTATGATGTGCCACTTTAATCCTAAACATGTTTATCATGTCCACAGAGGCGGTTATGTTTCCAGTCCTATGGAGACTTGCGCTACTCAAGCCAAAAGTAGACATCAAACCCTATCGCCCCGATTAGCCAAACCGCTTACTGTTGCGAGAGTAATGGAACGAAAAGTCAAAGGGAAACCAGTAAACCATTTACTCTCACAAAACCTGATTAACCAGACTCAGCATGGTTTTATGCGAATGCGATCCTATCCAACATGCCAGCTGGAATTCCTGGACTGTTTGACGAGCACTGAGAATAATGACCATGCAGCTACCATCGTTTTCATCGACGTGCAAAAAGCTCTTGTTAGAGTGAAGCCTGGTCACCTGCCATGGAAACTGTCACTATTTAGCATCATAGATTGTTTGCATGCCTGATTTAGATCATGTCTTACTGATCGCACTCAACAAGTTCAAATAGGTATCCACAAGTCATCATCGCTGCCTGTAGTAGCGTGATCTAAAGCAGCGTCCTTGGTCCTCTGCTCTTATTAATGTGCATCAATGACATCATAGACGCTAGTAAAATGGGACATCCTGCTATTTTGCTGATGATGTTAAGGTACTGTACGCTTTTAATCCCAGCGATAAGCAAAAATCGTTTGGAAAAGTAATGAGAGAGATAATGAGAGAATCCGCAGGTCGCCGAAATCCTTCCAGGTCAATCCTCGTCAGAAGCGGTAAGATTTCGCTTAAAAGGGAGTTGTTGAGGCCACGTCAAATATTCCCGCAAAGATGCGCCAGAAACCCCGGTAGAATGACTGTGGAACACGAGGTTCAACACCTCCCTTTAAGAGAAATCGTACCGCTTCTGACGAGCATCGATCTGGAGGGATTTCGGCGACCTCCGGATGCTTCCTGTTTGTCGGCAAAGCGGGTTCTCCAGACGCGGCAGCGATCGAGCGGCTTCGACCGAGGTCTCCCGTTGTTTAGCCATCCCAAAGGTATCCAGCAGGCTGTGCAGCGGCAGGCGCATGGGATGGCTGGCTGGAATGGAGGTTTCTTCGTGGCGCGGTCGAAGTTGATTGCGATGGCGAACCCATGTGTCATCACCCACGGAGACATCATGCAGCATGTCACCTCGCCTGGCCGTCACTGGTGCTTTGATCCAGCGAGGATGACCTGCTCGGTAATCGCGAGCGTAGACCGGGGCACCAACGACGAATTCTTTATGTTTGGTGCAGGCACCAGAGTGGGTAGGTGGCTTCTCAGTCGGGATGAGTGCTTCGTTGGTGGTGCGCAGCTTGCGGCCCATCAATCCTTCAGCTGATGACTGGCGTCCTGGCGTAGCTGGGTTCGGTGTGGACCGGTACGAGAGCAGGAAGGCTTGAAGACACTCATCTACGGTTCCCTCCCCGCGGGATTTTAAAAGTGCCCACTTGAAAGTGTCGACAAATCGTTCCGCTTGACCATTAGACTGGGGGTGGTAAGGCGGTGAGCGGAGGTGTTCAATGCAGTGTCGGAGACAAAAGTCTTCAAAGACGGAAGAGGTAAACTGGGTACCATTTTCGGACATCAAAACCTCGGGAAGGCCATGTTGACTGAAGATACGTTGGAGACAAGCCAGAGTGGCGGATGCGGTTAGGGGGTTGACGGCGACCACTTCCAGCCATTTTCCAACAGACAATGAACGCTATGGTCTCTGGTATTCCTGGTACGGCCGCTTACCTGGACGATATACTCATTGTTTGTCGCACCCCAGAAGAGATTAGAGAGCGCCTGGTTGCAGTCCTTCAACGTGACCAGGAGTACGGTTTCCGTCTGCAACCTGAGAAATGCCAATGCTTCCTTCCGCCGATAAAATTCCTTGGTTTCGTTTTCGATGCCCGTGGTCGTCATTCTGATCCTGAGAACGTCAGAGCTATCCAGTAGATGCCAGCACCAGCGGATGTATCACAACTGCGGTTCTTCCTGGGTCTTATCAGCTACTACAGCGCGTCCCTGCCATCGCTACACGATGTTCGAGCCCCGCTCAAATGGTTGTTGCAGAAGGACGTTCCTTGGCACTGGTCCCCCGCATGCGAAAAGTTTTCGTTCGCCTGAAAGCCATGCTGAGTTCTGATCTACTGTTGACCCATTACGACCCAGCCTTACCGATTTTGGTCGCGGCTGATGCTTCTGCCTACGGGATCGGAGCAGTTCTCTCCCAACGATTTCTAGATGGCTCCGAGAAAGCTGTTATGCACGTCGCTCGCACCCTGACGCCTGCGGAGAACAACTATGGTCAGATCGAGAAGGAAGCCCTTGCCATTGTCTTTGCCGTCACCAAGTTCCACAAGCTGCTGTATGGCCGGTGGTTCACACTACTGACCGATCACAAACCCCTACTATCAATCTTCCGTTCAAAGAAGGGCAATCCGGCATACTCGGCTAGCCGACTTCAGCGTTGGGCGATCATCCTTCTTGGTTACGATTTCGAAATCCGCTACAGTCGTACTCAGGATTTTGGTCAAGCCGACGGTATCTCCCGCATCACTTCCAAACATGCCGCAATAGAAGACACAGTGGTTACCGTTGTAACCGTCGAGGACGACGTTCGTTATCAACTATCAAACGCTATTCGAAGTCTCTTTTATCACTGCCACCGACTTACGTCGTGCAACTGCTCTAGACCCTGTATTGCAGAAAGCCGTCACTTACGTTCAAACGTGCTGGCCAAACACTACCTTGTCTGGTGAACTCAAACAACGGCATCACCGCCGCAATTCCTTTTCGTGGTCGATTCCTGTCTCATGACTGCAGATCGAGTTGTCGTTCCTTCATGTCTCCGGCAAGCTGTACTCCGCCAGCTCAATTCTAATCACCCCGGTATAAACAGAATGAAGGCAGTTGCCTGTAGTTATGTGTACTGGCCTGGCTTTAACCACGACATTCAAGATTTGGTCCGCCGCTGCTCACGATGTCAACAAGCATCCAAAATGCCACCACACCAATCACCGGTTTCTTGGCATCCGCCAGCAAAACCGTGGTCTCGAGTGCACATCGATTACGCTGGTCCCATCGATGATATTTCCTGGCTGGTCATGGTCGACCCCTATTCCAAATGGCCGGAAGTGGTCGCCATCAACCCCCTAACCGCATCCGCCACTCTGGCTTGTCTCCAACGTATCTTCAGTCAACATGGCCTTCCCGAGGTTTTGATGTCCGAAAATGGTACCCAGTTTACCTCTTCCGTCTTTGAAGACTTTTGTCTCCGACACTGCATTGAACACCTCCGCTCACCGCCTTACCACCCCCAGTCTAATGGTCAAGCGGAACGATTTGTCGACACTTTCAAGTGGGCACTTTTAAAATCCCGCGGGGAGGGAACCGTGGATGAGTGTCTTCAAGCCTTCCTGCTCTCGTACCGGTCCACACCGAACCCAGCTACGCCAGGACGCCAGTCACCAGCTGAAGGATTGATGGGCCGCAAGCTCCGCACCACCAACGAAGCACTCATCCCGACTGAGAAGCCACCTACCCACTCTGGTGCCTGCACCAAACATAAAGAATTCGTCGTTGGTGCCCCGGTCTACGCTCGCGATTACCGAGCAGGTCATCCTCGCTGGATCAAAGCACCAGTGACGGCCAGGCGAGGTGACATGCTGCATGATGTCTCCGTGGGTGATGACACATGGGTTCGCCATCGCAATCAACTTCGACCGCGCCACGGAGAACCCTCCACGCCAGCCAGCCATCCCATGCGCCTGCCGCTGCACAGCCTGCTGGATACCTTTGGGATGGCTAAACAACGGGAGACCTCGGTCGAAGCCGCTCGATCGCTGCCGCGTCTGGAGAACCCGCTTTGCCGACAAACAGGAAGCATCCGGAGGTCGCCGAAATCCCTCCAGATCGATGCTCGTCAGAAGCGGTACGATTTCTCTTCAAAGGGAGTTGTTGCGGGCACGTCAAATATTTTCGCAAAGACGCGCCAAAACCTCCGGTAGAATGGCTGTGGAAAACGATGTTCAATTCCTCCCCACAACGCAGCAGCGTTCAGCCACTATGAGTCGCGTCCCAACTGTGAACCCTTTGACAATGATCATTTGCAAACTACCTCCTCTTCCTGGTGACTGTTTTTCCTAACTTAATAACCCAGGTCATTGGCTGTGATCGACCTTTGTTGGTCGTAAAAGAGCCTACAGAGGACCACCTGTCTTTTCTTTCCTCTTCGCCTTACTTTGGAGTCTGTCGGGTCACGCGTTTTCGTGTGCGGCTTTATCTGGCCAGCTTTCGCGTCTAAGTCATTAGCGCGCGTCTATCGTACCCCCTCTCGTGTGCGTCCGTTTTCCAAGCCTCAGCGCCTATCCGAACACGTGCGGCTAGGATCGTTCTCATGCTCGCTCAGGTTGCGTCTCGCCGGCTAAGCTAAGGGCATCAGGTCAGCGCAACTCCGTTCGATTGGCCAGCGTTACAAGTCGTCATCGTAGGCGTGCTCCAACAGTGCCAGCGACAATCTTATCAGGCAATTACGCAATCATAACAGAGGCGGCGTTCCCTCAGTTTTAATACTTATAGGCTCACGAAACATGGTGTGAAACTGGAAAACGTCATTCATTGCGAATAAGTGCGGGATCTTAACATATAGATGCAATATAGATATGAACACCTTGTACTTCTTCAAAAAGCCAATTCCATTCCACAACACAATACGAGAGTTTGATATTCATTATTCAGGCGTCCTTAGTCTCGGGAAGCAGATCGAATTCATAGCAGTCAAAGTTGGCAAAACAGTGAGGCTAATCTTCGTTACGCTCGTATTGTGTAACCCTAATATTCCTAGTTTCAAGATCTGCGTGTGTTATCTGTTGAAAGAATGTTCGATAATACTTCTCGGTCAGGTGTAACGCGATCGTCTAAATCCACAGTACGTGCAGAGTCGATTCTACAAAGATTGTTCAGTAAACTTTTCAATGCCAAACTATTGGAAGCACTGCTCACTGTTTAAATTAGAGCCTTGTTGGCTACAGAGATTAAAACTGAGCCCGAACTCTCTAGCTTAGTGCACAAACGTGCATTTGCATCGCATAGCAGTATAAACTTCATTCAGAATGTACGACATCAAGGTTAAGCGAAATTCGCTTTCTACAGGTAGAAATAACACAAACCTACGCAAGAAATTTTATCTAACAAAGTGATCGGTTATCTGGAAAATGCGACCTACTGAATTGTGACCCTGTGAGTCCAAACGATCGTTCGTTGGTAGGTATGTTCGTCACGGTGTTGCAAGTCAGAACTCTAATGTAACTGGACTGCAGAATGGAAGAAGGGGTTGAAGTACAGGTGCACAGTGACAAATTCAAATGATATTGTGTACAAACTGTCTGAATACTAGCCTCTTATTTTCGTTCAACTATCTGACTTTTGCCCATCTAAACATCATGTTATCTCTCGTTCCGCCAAACAAACTTGACAGTTCCGTCTTCTCTTTGCATTTGATGCGGACTGCTAACAGTTATCATTGTTTTTCTGAAGAAAACCACTCGACTACCCGCAGCAGTTCTTAATGCTCCGCGAAGTCATTTGTGTGATATCAATTACGGTACAACTCGATTGTCATGAGTCGTGAAATCTAGCACAAAATCCTTCAGCGAGTTGTTTTTTGCGTTTTTCTGTATCCACTGTTGGCAACCCGAGGCAGCATCCGTCGAATATATACCACTTATTTATCTATATATTTATTTCATCGCATTTTATTGTTTTCATTGTTGGCCACGACTGAGCCGATCATCTGAACTGATGAATTGAAGATGCCGAAGCAATTAATACACCCACCTGAGACAACTTGACACAGAACTACTTGTGGGTAAAAATGCCCAAGCAAGGGGATTTGTCACATTATTGGCGAATAAAAATTGTCGGGCTCGTAATAGTGGGAAAACGAAACGGGCTGATTAGCTTAAAAGGGAAAATAACATGAAAAAACTGTGGGCATACATTCGTTTGAGTGGCTATTACATACCACAGGTAACAAAAACCCCGAAGATGAGCTAGAATGGTAATGACTAACTTACTGTTATGCCACACCGGCACAAAGCCAAATATGGCATGCGGTGGAAAGCTGTCGAACGGCTACTTCGCGTGGAGGCAGTTCACCAAGTGACGATTATTCGGATAGCGAGTATAAATTCACTTGAATATGTTGCAATAACCACTTTCATGTCACTCACCACTTCTCAGTCTTTCCAACGTTCGACCGCGCGGACACCTCGAATACCTACCTTGAACCTGCTCTGGATAAGTCGAATTGCATATAAATTATGAGCTCCCGTTGTACCAGATGACCAGAGCACCACATCTCGCGCAGCCGAGAAATATACAAGTTTAATTTATTCGTCCCAGCAGCTCACAAGTTACATAGATTAGCCATATTCGGGAAAATCACCATGCACGTTTCGCCCTATTGGGGCTTGTCGTTGGTGCCCATTTCCTCGGTCCCCTCCTGGGGATCCAAACCGTGACCGCTAGAGGCTGATGCGACAGCCAGGAGCGTAGATCATCGAGGCATAGGGAACGGCGGCTGAGCTACATAATTTGCAAGCTAACTGGGATATAGCACGCTCTATCTTCTACTGCCACGCAGTTTGCTGTCTGCGAATGACAGTGACTAGCCTCCGAGGTCATGCCTTCCTCTCACTGGCCGCTATGTCCATAGCGTTTGAAGCTAGAAGAGGCTGCATTTTTATATTACTCATGAGTAGGACGATTTTGGTTGCAATTTCTATTTGCATCAGCTACGGTCCTCGTGATCGAAAGATGAAGGTTCACTTCAATGGGAATCGCAGTCAACATTGAGATTGCATTTCGCAATCCATCCACACAACGTGTATTTCAAAATGACCCACAAGCTCATTTACTGTACTCGTTTGGTGCTTTTCGGGATTTGCTTTGCTCTGGATTTTATGAGCAGCCGGGATGAATGCATTAAAAGTGCAACCAAAATCCCCCTACTCATGAGAAATATGCCAGTTTGTTTTCACTGCATTCTTCACGAACGAAACTTGTATCGAAGCCTAGGTTTCATGTGACCATGTATTGAAAACTGTGATCAGTTGGGACAAAAATAATTGTTGTTGGTTATGATGGAAGAACAGGTGCAAGAAATGATAAAAGCTGGATCCAGAAGCGTACTTGTAGCGTTCGAGCAGTTTAATCCTAACCAGTGTTTTGATATTTTGGCTTTCATTAGCTTTTGTTTGTTTTAGTGCTCCGCTTCCTATATCCGCACATTTGAAATCCCGACTCCTATTCTTGACTCCGCTAGTTTGCGGTGTGTCATCTGTCAATTGTTAACTCCCCACGACCTTGGTCAGCGATTCTACTTAACGGATATAATGTTGTAGGAATGGGTTGCATCGCTGATATGGGATTGCACAGCCAGCGTTCAATACACTGATTTCCGAGAATATCTGCAGGCCAGAACGACTCCCTCATTCACAGCAAGTTATTTCGTGGTAAGCCTAGTTTTACTTGTTTTTTCACCACAGCTTTTTACTTGGATATAACTACACAGTTTGCAGACGTTAACTAGAAATTGCAAGGTAAAAAGTGCTCACCACTCGGTTGCATGACTAGATTAAGTGCTTCGTTGCTAAATAAGTCTGGGGAACACAGATTTGTGTAATGAAAATGTAACTCAATTTCTTGTATGCTAAGAGTTGATAAGGACTATCAGCTCTGAGTCTGTAACCGATTGTGCTAGTTATTACAGTAAATACATCACGTTACAGACTTCGAGATTTTTCATATTTTAAGTCTCACTTCACAATACTCTCTGTACTGTTAAAACATGCCATTACCAAGACCGAAAAAACCTGCAGATGAAGTGATAAGGAACACGGTCGGATTCTACACAAAGCCAAATAGCTTGTAGTGGGGATACCGGCTTCGGCTAACACACCCTGGAAGAGTTTAAAAACTTCATAAAGTTACACAAGAATTACGAGTATGCACTTTTCGATCAGTTTGCAAACAGATAATTCTTTTCAGGAACTCATGAGCCCCTTACGAAACAAGGCTGATCATCACTTGTCAACCGTGATCAAAAGAGTGGTGTTAGTTCGCAGTAAAGAACGATACAGTTTACTGGAAACTTTGGCTTAAATGCTCTTAGTAAACTGCTGTTAATTTTGCACAAGACATCTGCTACTGTTACCTGGAAGTCTAAGTTGTGCATTTTGAGCTGTTCTCCGAGTTCAGTGATTATTGTGCAGACGGCTCGTAAGTCTCCGCGGAAGGGCTAAAATCCGACAAGCACGGGAGTTCATTGAAGCCTGAAATCCAAAGCAAAACTCGGTCAATACGCACTCAGACATTGAAGTCGCTTACGAGGCACGATGAACCAGGCCCCGGAAGCCGCACTGATGATGTTACCTAGTCAGGCAAAGAAACGTTGCACATTAATCACTCAGCTCGCAGTACAGCTCAAAATCCGCGTCCACACCCCGATCTACGGATATCCTCATTTATTTCAAGTTTAGATTGTGTTTAAAAGCGCGTTGTTTTCTTCGGAAGTTAAAGCCATTCGTATTCATATTGTGTGCCACCAAGTTTAAATATTACAATTATTGTGAAGTAGTTAGTGTATACCCATATTTGGTTATTTATTACGATAGTTCAATTGGTTGGTGGGTACACTGTTGTGGGATTCTTCATTTTGACATCCCTGCAGGAGGGAATGTCAGTGCAGCGCACTCCAAACGCAGCACCCCGCCACTGCTTTCTTCCGTGTTTGGACACATCAGGTAGAGATCACCGGAGCTTAGAACGAAGCTTGCCAATTAGTGTTTACTGACTGGTGTCTTGATCATCAGACTACTGGGACTCATAACCTACCGTTGGTATGGTGGTTAAGAGTTTCGCTCAACCATGGGACTGGATTGCTCTCCATAATAATAACCTGGTTCGATATTATTGCGTCGCAATCGATCCCAGAAGGCGGTAAAATTAGTGTGTCCCAATCCAAACACGATGGTTACTCCCAAAACTTAGCACTGTACAGGTCATCTTAACTTACTGAAATGTGTGCTCGAGGAATTTTGACTAACAACACCCGGAAGAGAATCAGCACAAGTTTGCGTGTATGAGAAACAGCACAAAAGAGCAAACGAAGACGGATTTACTTCTGATTCCACCAAACTTGCAGCCACCGGTTTGCAGACCGATGTTGCACCTAGGCCTCACGTTGTTAAGTCTAGTGTGTCGGTGTGTGTGCGTGTGTGTGCAATATGAACACCTTGTACTTCTTCGAAAAGCCAATTCCATTCCACAACACAATACGAGACTTTGGTATTTCTTATTCAGGCGTCCTTAGTCTCGGGTAGCATATCGAATTCACGACACTCAAAGCTGGCAAAACATTGAGGCTAATCTTCAGATCACTGGTATTTTGTAACACTGATATTCTTAGTTTCAAGATCTGCGTGTGATCTGTTGAAGGAATGTTCGATAATACTTCTCGGTTAGATGTAACGCGATCGTGTATATCTGCAGTACGTGCAGAGTTGATTCTACAAAGATTGTTCAGTAAATTTTCCAAAGCCAAACTATCGGAAGCCCTGCACACTGTTTTAATCAGAACCTTGTTGGCTACAGAGATTAAAACTCAGCCCGAACTTTCTGTTTGGCTTAATGCACTACTGTGCATTTGCTGAGCACAGCAGTATAAATTTCCTTCAGAATGGAAGGTATGACATCATGAATAAGAGGAATTCGCCTTCTACAGGTAGAACTAACACAAACGTAAGCAAGAAATTTTATCTAACCAGATGATCGGGTATCTGGAAAATGCGACCTACTGTATTGTGACCGTATGTGTCCAAAAGATCGTTCGTTGGTAGGTATGTTTGTCACAGTGTTGCAAGTCAGAACTCTTATGTAACTGGACTGCGGAATGGAAGAAGGGGTTTCATTACATGTGCATAGTGACAAATTCAAATGATATTGTGTACAAACTGTCTGAATACTAGCCTCTTATTTTCGTTAAACTATCTGACTTTTTCCCATCCAAACATCATGTTATCTCTCGTTCCGCCAAACAAACTTGACAGTTCCGTCTTCTCTTTGCATTTGATGCGGACTGCTAGCTGTTATCATTGTTTTTCCGAAGAAAACAACTCGACTACCCGCAGCAGTTCTTAATGCTCCGCGAAGTCGTTTGTGCGATATCAAGTACGGTACAACTCGATTGTCATGAGTCGTGAAATCTATCACAAAATACTTCAGCGAGGTGTTTTTGCGTTTTTCTTTATCCACTATTGGCAACCTGAAGCAGCATCTGTCGAATATATACCACTTATTTATCAATATATTTATTTCATCGCATTTTATCTTTTTTCTTTTCCATTGTTGGCCACGACTGAGCCGATTATCTGAACTGAAGAAGTGAAGCTTCCGAAGCAATTAATACACCCACCTGAGACGACTTGCCACAGACCTACTTGTGAGTAAATATGCCCAAGCAAGGCGCGTTGTCACATTATTGGCGAATAAAAATTGTCGGGCTCGTAATAGTGGAAAAACGAAACGGGCTGATTGGCTTAAAAGAGAAAATAACATGAAAAAACTGTGGGCATACATTCGTTTGAGTGGCTATTACATACCACAGGTAACAAAAACCCCGAAGATGAGCTAGAATGGTAATGACTAACTTACTGTTATGCCACACCGGCACAAAGCCAAATATGGCATGCGGTGGAAAGCTGTCGAACGGCTACTTCGCGTGGAGGCAGTTCACCTCGAATACCTACCTTGAACCTGCTCTGGATAAGTCAAAACATCTAAATTATGAGATCCCTTTGTTCCAGATGACCAGAGCACCACATCTCGTGCAGCCGAGAAATGTGCACGTTTAATTTATTCGTCCCAGCCACTCACAAGTTACATAGATCAGCCACAATCCGTAAAACCACCATGCGCGTTTCGCCCTATTGGGGCTTGTCAGTGGGGCGCATTCCCTCAGTCCCCTACTGGGGATCGAACCCATGACAGCTAGAGGCTGATGCGACATAGCCATGAGCGTAAGTCACTGAACCATAAGGGACGGTGGCTGAGCTACATAATTTGCAAGCTAACTGGGATATAGCACGATCTATCTTCTACTGCCACGCAGTTTGCTGTCTGCGAATGACATTGACTAGCCTCCGAGGTCATGGCTCGAGATTCAGAATAGGCGACAAGGTCTTGTGTTTACCAACGAGGAACTAATGGTTGATACAGGAAACATAGGTGCACCGCTTAGTCATGACGATCACGGGACGCTGCTCTTCCGCTACATCTGCTACGTAGAATAAATCGGTGAAAACAACGAGGATGTTCATGTAGTCACCCAATGCATTGCACTCTCAAACCTTGTTCTACAAACGTACTGCTCTTCCTAGCTGAATAGCCTCTCGACGTCACTTGGAAGGAATATATCACCGTGTTCAAGGGGCTAGTGCAAACGCTTCTGAACCCAAAGTCTTTCACCCTAAACAAGTGAATTCCTTCCCGAGGTGCTGGACACAAAAATGTATGGCCCTAAGGGATTCGGATTGGCGCACTTTTAAAGTCTGTTCGGATGCGCAGGCATGCGACGGCAACATAACAGCGAAATTAGTATGTCAAATTAGTCACCGAAGACAAACGCAAAACGAACAGAGCTTTGCGAGAACATTCACTGCCAATCCTAAGATGCCTTACACTCACGTGAACAAGCTCCGATAATTGCAGGGTGGGATTCCATTACTACGTACAGCCGATGGTTTGGTGCCCACTACGCATGACACGGCAACTGCTTCCAGAGGGAATCGTCACCTCACCCGTACATGACACTGCTCACTTCTACCCTAGGATTTGGCCATTATTCTTCGCTGCTGCTAATGTAATGTAAACTTTGCTACTCTTGTTCGTGCACAGCTCCCCTGGTGTGGAAATTATCAGACCGAAGGCATTAAAAACAGTCACCATGAGCCTTGCAATATCGTTGGCCCGGTTCTTCCCAAGAAGCCTTGAGGAAATGCAGGTTCCGACCATGTGGAGACAGGGCATAATTGCTTCTATTTACAAGAGTAGGAATCATGCGGAGCCTTCTACCTACTGTTCAATGACCCTTCTACCAATGTTTTGCAAACTTATGGAAGGGATAATCGCAGAATCGCTCATGGGAAACCTTGAGATCTACGACGTCATAGTGTCACCACAAATTTGTTACTAACCCGATCAAGTTGGACGAAGTCAGCCAATGCCAAGAAAAGGTATTGACGTCGTACACATGAACTTCTCTAAAGCATTCCAGTACCTGGACCACCGAATTCCCCTTCGCCAACTTCGAAGCCATGGAATCGGTGACCCTGTGTTAGGTTAGCTAAACAACTTCCTCATTCAGCGTCCGCTGAATGTGAGGGTGCGCAGTCCATGGCCGACCCGACGGAAGTCCAGTGTGTGGTGCCCCGAGGATCAGTACAGGGAGCGCGTTTGTTCCTATTATTCCTCAAAGATCTTGCTAGGTTGCTACAGTCAGACTTCTTACTGTTTGCAGATGACGTCAAGGTCTGGCATGAGATTCAGACAGTGAACGACCACACGACCCTACAAAGAGATCTCGACAGGGCTTATACATGGTCATCCCAAAGCAGAATGCAGATTAACTTGGCGAAATGCAAATTGCTGAGCAAACGACATTCATGTACCCACGAACCTCGGTTGGGTGACCAGCAGTTGCAAACTGCTACTCGGGAAAGTTCCCTTGGAATAATCGTACAGGACAACCTTGGCTTCGCGAAACTGGGCGAAAAGGCAAAAAA
>OX104068.1:13594767-13614696 GCA_944474145.2 Dicrocoelium dendriticum | reverse complement strand
TATCCAATAATACGCCATTAAACTATTATAATGGCAGTCAATAACTATTTCTATTCATTGCCGTGTTAGTTGAGAAAAACGCTTGTTGATGCACACCAACCCTTGATGGAATTCTTCATTACGTGCATAGCCCCCACACAGACGAACGAATGCATATTTGTATCATAGGCATTCATTTTCTGTGTCTTTGATGGTTCGCCAAGGTTTGTTATTTCAACAGCCAAACTGTTTTCCTGAAACTTGGGGTTGAACAAGGCAATATTTATTTGGTCATCAGCGCAACGCGAATCACGAATGGGATCTAGAGGTTGCGCCTTTTCCGGACGGCAGGCTACGTATTCAGCGTTAGAGTGGTCGTTAGCTCAACAGAACCGCCTCCTTGCCGGTCACTCCGTTACTGTTTAGCAATAGTGGCACAGCGAAGTGTTCACATTGCTGAACGCATGTTAAAAGACGCTTCAACATAGAGCGGAAACCGATGTAATCACGCAAAAATGGACATGGTGACGCTAATTGAGTCGCAGTAACTTCTTCTTAGAGAATTCTGTTTGTAAGTATTTAACATGGATTTTCGGTAACCGATTGGTATTTACTTTCACGCGGTGTATTAACAATTGCCATTTTCCTGTGTGACTGTGCACAGTTGTGTGTCACTATGATTATGTTTAAAATAATTGCGTGCGAATAGGTTGTGCCTTGTTAGACCAAAGGAAAACAACCTGTTCCACACCAGACGTTGCTGGAGTCCTGCGCCGCATGGTTTCACTGTGACATACAATCTCATTTGTCTCAGATGAGAAAATATCCGGGGAGTAGACATCACAGCAAAAGTCAGCTAACAAGCTCCTTTTCGGTGGATCTCGTCAGGATTGTCTAACCCAACTGATACGAATAAAATGAGTTAAAAGATCAGACAAGGGTAAAATTAAAAGGTCCAGGTCATCTAATTAACAAGGTCAGGTGATTATATTACAACTGATCAAGGGCATGTTAGTGCAGTGTTCCTCAGCAGGGGTTACACTGATATGGGGTCATGGAAGAGAGAGAATCTAAACGCATCATTTTTGGGCACATAGATCTGGGTTCGGAGTAGGATGGCGATCTCTTCGGCTGCCGCGAATAAGCGATCATTTACCGCTCTGTGTGCCAGCCAAGCACCCGGTAAATGGACCGAAAACAGTGGTACTTATCGATTTGGTGGTTAAAATCAACGGAATGTACCAACACGGTGTTGCCGCGTACCTGGATGCTCCACAGGGCGGTAAGCTATCGCTTCTTAGCAGAAGTCAAGTCGATCGCCATCCACCTCCAGAACCCAGACTTATGTGCCTCGTTGCACCACGCACAGCTCCAACAACACACCCCATATCCAGTGTAAACCCGAAGGAATAAGACTGGGAGGCATGTGGATGTGAGCCACATTTCATCAACGGAGCCGGCTCACACTCCTTCACAGGCAAGCACAAGCACGCTGTATTTGAGGAATCAATCGCACACAAGGCGCTGGTTGGACCGTAGTCCGCTCCACACTGAGTGCATGGAACCACTCTTCGAGTCTAGCAAGGCCACAAGAACCGTTCACCCCCGACCAATCCAACAACGATCAACTGTGGCTGGCTTACCGAACTATCTCATCGTGGTGCCAGCTGGGTGTTTCGGGTGTACCCCCCTCCAGTGAAGTGTTCGGCGACAATGTTCCACCTCGGTGGGGCATTGTAGTCCAGCAATTGTGCTGATTTTCTGGGGAGTATTGGGCCCCTGTCTGGTAATCTACCAAACGAAAGTAGCAAAAACTGAACGCTCAGTCAGCGCCTCCTAATGGGCGCGATTCCCTGAATTAACCTCGCTGCCTTAGGGGAAGGTTATTTAGCCAAAGGCTGGAGGTGAAGTCCCGTAAGTCAACTCACTATTTCGGCTTGGGCAACCTGGTAGTATCAGGCCCTCTCACAAAACCATGGAATGTACTAAAACGTGTTCAACAGCTATCGTTACTGCTTCTCATATTCACGTGGGTTCATCGCACGACAAATGTTTGTTCGCTAACAATCCTCACTTTCCGTTACCCGAGTCATGTGTTCAACAATCTGGCTGCGATTCCGGTTGCGCAGCGAACCACGGAGTTCAACCTATGGCTCTACTTCGTCCGCGACCCTCGTCCCGTCTGGCATGCTTCAAGGTTCGGACACCCATGCAGCTTGGACAGCAAGCCGATCTAGCGCACCCTAGCGTCCCTCGATAGTGATGTCTGCTATCTTTCAGAAACTCGATTGCGAGATCCCAGCACTGTGCTTACATTGACATCCCCCACTGACCATGAAGCCAGATATCCCCAGCGTATTTCTGGGGTTCCAAAAGCAGCTTCAGCGGGTTTTGCTGGTGTACGTATAGCACTAAGTGGCAAGGCGGAGGCGGCACTTCTGGACTGGTTCCCGAGTAACAGCTGACTATGTGCACTTCAGCTTATGGGTTCATGTAGAATCAACAAGCACTGTGAAGACAGACGCAATTTGTTTGTGATCTCCGTGTACGCTCCAACTGACTGCAGTGGCAGTTCTGTCAAGGACGACTTCTACCGGGATCTACATCAGCTCTTGACTAGTGCCAAAAAATTAAAAGTCGTTGTTCTTGCTAGGGATTTAATGTACGGGTTGGCCGCTTGCCACCATACGAAGGCCACCTTGGTTGTCACCACCTGCTCGATGAGAACCGACCTGGTAACAGAGAGAGGCATCTCACATTGTGCGAAGACAGCCATCTGTTTCTCTCGAGCACTAACTTCAGGCGTACGAAGAAGCGTTAATAATAATAGTAATAATAATAATAATGTGTCGGCTGTGTGCCGTAACGGCGCTTCGCTGCCGCGCCACCACCACCAATCGCGCGTGGGCTGAGTATACCGTGAGGATGCCCACCCCTACGCGGACTCGAACCGGTGACCATGTGGTTGCAAACCAAACGTGCAGACCACTCGGCCACCGGCCGACACGAAGAAGTGTTCCGCAACGTGGTATCCCGCTTGCGAACACAACAGTGGTCTCAAATTGATCACAGTGCAATTAGCTTCAGATGGCTTTGCAGCGTACTGGACTGTAGGTCACTTTGGTACACCCACGTTGACAGATCATGCACTGGTCTGCGCGAAAATCTGTGTGTTTTGGAGGGTCCTGAAACTCGAAGTACCATAAGATTGATGTAAACAAATTAACTGATTCCTCTGTCCAGGCGAGCTATCAGTCTTCACTGGCATACGCACTCAGTTGCAAGCCACAGCAAGTCGTGGGGCAACACTGGACTTGTAAACAGAAAGCTATAACCATTTCCGGACAGTTAAGCTGCGGTTTAGCTCGTCGCCACCTAAAGGCTTGGATCTCTGCTCGTTCTCTGGAGCTGTTCGGACGCCGCAAAGATATCCCGGCGGAATCAGATTACAACGAGCAGCGCCTTTCTACCAACCGGCTGCTCAAGCAAAGCCCATGCAAGGATCGCGAGGCGTGGTGGTCTGAGCGTGCTTTAGATATGGAGACCGCTGCCCTCTCTGGCGACACACGCAATCTTTCCCAACTCATGCGGTCCACTGGCCTCAGGAAGCATGGTGCCAGTGAGGTCATTTGTGAGGTGGATGAGTCTCCGATTACCAACCAACAGAGATGTATGGACCGCTGGACCGAGCACTTTCACTCGTAGTTCAACTGGCCTCCACCGTCCATCAGTACATGCACCCTGGCTCGTCCCACTGCCTCCATCCAACGAAGCGAAGTCTGCTTGGGGATTCGACGTTTGGACTGCTTCGCGGCTGCTGGCTCAGACGGACTTCCTCTGGAGGGGTCAAATACGTCGGCGTGGCGATCATTGACCAGCTGACCTTGCTGTTCATAAAAATCTGGCATGAAGAGAAAGTGCCTTCATCTTGGGGCGTATCAGTCATTATCCCGATTTCTAAGAAAGGCGTTCACACTTCATGTGTAAAGCATCGCAGAATTAGTCTAATTTCGGTTGCATCCAAGCTATTGGCATCCATTCAGCTCCGTAGACTATCCCCAGTACGTGAATCATACTACCTTGAAGAACAAGCTGGTTTCCGTCCCGGCTGCGGATGCGTGGATCTCATCTTCACACTCCGCCAACTCCTTGAACATCGCCACATTTATCACAAGCCCACTATCGCTGCATTCCTAAACTTATGTGCAGCTTTTGACTCCGTTGATCGACCTGCTTTATGGCGTTGTTTGCTAAAGAACGGGGTGCCATAGAAATATACCGCCATCTTACGAGCACTTTACCTTCATACATCCGGCTGAGTGAGAGTCTTTGGCAAGCTTTCTTCGCCCTTCGCTGTCAATAGTGGCGTGCGACAGGGCTACCTTATGTCCCCATTCCTCTTCAACTTCGCAATCGGAGACGTTCTGTCGAGTCCTCTAGATGGTTTCCAACATCTTGGCCTAGACGTTCTACCGGGTGAGGGTGTGACCGACTTAGATTATGTTGATAATATCGCCTTTCTTGTTGACGATCCTCAGAGTATGCAACTCATTCTGGATCGTTTGACGGTTGAAGCATCAAAGCATGGCATGAGCTTCTCTTCAACGAAGTGCAAAGTACTGCTCAAGCATTGGCTCTCACCAGCTCCCGTGCTCACTCAAGAAGGTACACAACTTGAACAGGTAGATAGTTTTGTCTACATTACGAGCTGTGGTTCTTCTAACGGCACTACCAGCAAAAGCTTCTCTTTGCTTCGCTAAAGCTCGATCAGCATTTGTCAATCTGAGGCGCATGTGGCGTCGTTGCGACGTCTCATTATCGCCAAAGATCCGCGCTTACAGCGCATCTGTTCGTTCAGTGTTGTTGTATGGGAGCGAGTGCTGGCCGATTCGTGTGGAAGATATGCGTGGTCTTTCTGTGTTCCATAACGGTTGCTTAAGGAGGATTGCTCGTGTTTGGTGGTAATATCGAGTTAGTAGTAATGATGTTCGACGTCGCATCTTGGGGAATGCGAGTATTTCCTTCAACATACTGGTTTTGCTGCGCCAGTTATGATGGCTAGGTCACGTCCTACGCATGGCACCTGAGCGTCTACGGCGTTGCGCTATATTCGCTCGTCAAGGACGTGACTGGAGGCGACTGCGTGATGGTCAACCTTGCACTTGGCGACAGCATATGAAATCTCTGACGTCGTGTCTAAGCTCTGTTGGATCTCTATGTCTTCCAGGATGGGGACTCAGAGATGAGGAGTGCCAATGGATTAGCACACTTGAAGATATGGCCCGCAACCGAAATCAATGGAAGAATTGTGTACAGTATTGTATTGATTCACATGTTAAATACGTCAAACATGGAAAATGACGAAAAAAGAAAAATCGGCATGGGAAAAAAGCTAAAAATGTTTTGTACTACTTTTTTGCAAAATGCTCCTTTCTGCCTGCGGCATAGTAGAGGAAGTGTTCTGCTCAACTTCAACTATTATGCCACGAGGATTATGACGTAGTGAATTCTCCTTGGCTGCTAATCTACATGGCTTTGTTGGATCTATGTCTAGTTGCTAAACTGTTTAGTTTACATGGTAGCTACATCCGCTTTCAGATTTGCCTTGAAATGACATTGTCAAATAAAATACGTCTGTTAATACATATGACTATGCCGACAAAACTCTTCGCTATCTTAGCATGTGAAGTAATTTGGTTATCAACGAATCCGCTTTAAGTAACTAATGCCCACAAGTTATTTAAAATTGCCACTAACGCGAGAAAGTTGACGAAGATAAACACAATTAGCGTAAGCAGCGTGTACAAGTTAATAGAAGGTTATTCAGGTAGGCAGAACAAACCAATGCAAGTGAAAAGAAATTTCTCCAGCTTAAAAACACTTAGTTTAGGTGTAAGTTGGTTTTAACCCAACTGCGGTAAAGGAGCATCATGAATGCAACAACAACTTCAGCCTGGGGCACACGCCACTGGTTGGTGACATCTGGTTTCGGATTTGCCTCTCACTGTGACCAGCCACAGGACGTCTGCGTCTACAGAGAGACCATGGGTGGCTTGCGCTGCACTACCCACAGCTCCATGCACACATCCTATATCAAGTATAAACCCGTAGGAATAAGACCGGGAGGCATGTGGATGGGAGCCATGTTTCATCAACGGAGCTGACCCACACTCCTTCACAGGCAAGCACAAGCACGCTGTATTTGGGGAATCAATCGCACACAAGGCGGTGGCTGGACCGTAGTCCGCTCCACCCTGAGTGCATGGAACCATTCTTCGAGCCTTGCACGGCCGAAAGGACCGTGCATCCGTCCCATTCAACAACGACCAAATGTCTCCTGGAGCCAGTATGGACGAGGTAGCGGGTAAGAGACAGGTAGGAACCCGGTAAACATGCACAACGAGCGCAGCCACACCGGGGATATCAAACAACATCCAATCACTTGAAACATCGTTAAAAAATATAAGAAATTGTATACTACATACGCATATACCGCCATAGGTCTTTAATAAATGAGCATATGAAACAAATTGGTTACGAACACATCAGCGATATGTTCAAGACGTCAAAAAATATATTTCATGAAAATGTCACAAATGCGCCAATATCATCGAAGTTGATTACAGTTGGCATAAGCGACGTGTGCAACTTTATGGAAGAGAGTTCTGGTGGACATTAATATAAGAGAAAAAATTAGGAAAATATAGCAAACCCACCACTTGAGATTAAGGGACAGAGTGGGCAAGCACGCGGTTAGTAAATCGAATGCAGCATGCCTATAAAGGCTACGTCGGTTCTGCCTATGTTCTCTACAGGACCCGTCGTCGCTTCGGTGGTGGCCCCCGAGTGGCCTCGCTCATGGCTCACTAGGTCTGCCTGACTCAGGCACTCGCGACCGCATGTGTGACAGCACAATGCGCTTGATGTCGATGGAGTACATCCCATCGGTGCTTGCCGCTTCCGCACTTGCCGCTTCTTGTCTGCATGGATGAGGTCTTTCTCCCGCACGTCGGCAAGTGCCTTAGTGATCAGATCGCGCAGTGCAAGCCGATCAACCGCCTTTGATTCCCATGACCTGCAGTCAAGATTAGAATATGAGAGGCTCACTTTGATCATGTCATGGTAACGAAGCTTAGCTTTCCCCACATGCCGCTTCCCAATACTCAGTTAACCAGATAATAGTTGTTTCAGTATCCGAGTCGAATCCACACGGCTCACATGACCTAGTCGCCTCAGGCGTCTCAGCAAAAGTATAAAGTCCACTGCATACATACCACTTCGGCGCAACACTCCCGTGTCCGCAACTTTGTCGCAACAACCAATGCGCAGAATCTGTCGCAAACATCGTCATCAATATATACATTAGCTGGAGGTGTAAAAACACCTCAGCTACTGTGCCGCAATACACAGAAAAAGAAAATAAATATAACAGTTGCATGCCAGCTGAACTACCAGCAACGGATGCGCATCGTTCCGGAAAGCTAACAGCCGGCTATTAGGCAACAAGGAAAATTATGATGTATAATTATCTTATGCTACCAAGTGAGGTCGTGGTAGGAGGGGAGACTAAAACGGATGTGGATGGGCAAAGAAACTCACAGCAGAAACGCCAATGAGGTAGGCTCCTAGCCGTGTCAACAAGTGTGTCTAGCCACAAGTGTTCATCGTCTTTTGGGCCCCAACCAAGGAGCCGTGAAACCCCAACCGAGGCCAGCTCCGAAGTGAGAGCCTTCATTCCTTTCGACCAAGTCATCGCTTGGTCACCCCATCCTTTGCAAACACGGTTGATGGAACCACTCGAGATATCACACGTCCCGCCAGTACATCGTCCATGTTACATCGCCGTATAGAAAACGGACGGCCCCATGGATTTCTACATTATAACATTCGTGCGAACGGTAAGCAGATGGTTGTTCCACACTCGGTACTCTAGCTTCCCGTATGCCGTCGAGACGCGGATACGAAATTCACTGTATATTTGGTGGTCAATCGACATCACATTCCCAAGGTAGCAGAAGCAGGAGGCGGTTTCCAATACTTCAGCACCAAGGCTGGTTCGCGGTAATATTGAAGAGTGCACCTCCGGTGAGGGCTGAAACAATGAAAAATGAAAAATGATTTATCACGGGATAAAAGCAAATGCTTGACACGTCCCCTAGGGTGGTTGGGGTGAATTTGATGAAATCAAAATATATCTGGGTCATCTACCGAACATCTGCCTAGATGAATACTTTGATAAATTACATTGGAGTAAAATTTAAAAAACATCAAGCGTAAACATTCAGAAAGACACTGGGGTGCAGTGATCGTTGATGTAAGGCGTGAGAAAAGTAAAATATGGTCGCTTACTTGGGTCTATTCGATACAAAATTCCTGTTGAAAAGCATGCTTGGCGCAATTCACAATAGAGGAGTTTAGGTAACAATATGCTGGGAGCTAAGGAAAACATCTAGTCGTTTTTTGAAAACATCCTAGGAGAGGATACAACTGAGTCTGGGAGTGCGTTCTAGGGGTGGCAAACCCGAAGGGAAATACAATTGCGTGGAAACTCTAGACGGCTATATTGTTCCTTCAATTTTATGCAGTTACCCCTGAGCTGCGTGTTGTGGCTGTTTCAGCAAATGGCGGCATACGTGGTTGGGGTCACTCACTATCTGATACGCTAATATGAGATCGCTGCGCAGCCTTCGATAGTGCCAGCTGAAAATTCCCAGCAACTTCAGTCTTCGGTGGTAAGAGTGATAGCGCAGGCCATTTACATCCTTTGTTGCTCTTCGTTGTGGTGCCTCTATCGCTTCTAGGTCGCGCTTCAACCAAGGTTGCCATCCTTGGATAGCGTATTCAACATGCGGGCACACGTAGGAATTGTGCATCATTGGGAATATTGATGGGTCAAATATCCCGAATACCCATCACAGCATGCCGACGTGCCGGTTGCCTCTTTTCGCAGTTTCCTCAGCCTGTTTTGAACAGTTCAGGTCGCTCTGTACGATCAGACCAAGGTCACGTTCCTGGGAGCTGGTCTGCAATCCGTTTACCTCAAGCAAATAGGTGTAGTTATGTCTATGGCGTAATAGCACAGCGCGACATTTGTCTACGTTGAATGGTAAAGCGTTTGAACTGACCAGTTCAACACTGTGTTAAGATCGCACTGGAGCAGTTCGTGGTCATCCGGTCCTCTAATCCTTCGCCATCTCTTGATATCATCCACGAAAAATTGCAAATCGGAAGTAATTGATCTCTCCAAGTCGTTAATGTACACCAAGAATAGACGAGGTACAAGAACCGACGCTTGTGGTACTCCACACGCTACATCGATTGCATCGGTCAATGATTGTCGGACTCCCACCACTAGCCGTCGTTCTCGTAGAAAATTGCTAACTGAACTCAGGACTGGGTCGCCAATGCTGCAGTTCCGAAGCTTCTGAAGGAGAATTCGATGGTCTAAGCGATCAAACGCTTCTGAAAAGTCCAGGTAGATGGCATCGACTCCTACTCCATCATCATCAGCTGCAGTCCAGCCATTAGGTGCAATTAATAGGTTAGTAGTACACGAATGCTTTTGACGAAAGCCATGTTGCTCTGGGGCCATAAAGTTGTGGCTTTCCATATACTGCATCAGCGCACATGCGATGCTTGATTCCATCACTTTGGATAGTACGGGAAGTGGTGTTATTGAACGGTAGTTGGTAGGGTCAGTGCGGCTACCTCCTTTATGGATAAGAGTGGTGACCCCTCGCTTCCATCCTGGTGGAATATGGTTCACTTCTAAACATTGCTGATGGAAAACAGCTAGTGGTTCTGCTAGATCACTAGCTACCGCCTGCAGCGCCTATGGTCGGATGTTGTCGACTCCGGGAGAATTGTGGATACGCAAGGATAACAACTTCTTCAACACAGATTCCGCAGTGAAGGTGATGTTGTCTAAACCCGATGGTAGAGTAATATAAATGAGAAGAATGTTTGGGCTCATTACCTGCTGGAAAGTTTGAGAGTAATGAAGCCGTTGGAAAACAGCTGCTTCCATTGCTGCTCGCGTGCACCCATCAGCCGTGACTAGTGCTGGGAAGAGACAGACAGTTTTGCTTGTGTTGATGGCGAGCCCGAATTTCGCCGCTGTCAAAGCCAGAGCACTAGTCATGTGCTGCAACTCATCCGCGCTGTGTGTAAACCACGCACAGTCGTCAGCAAACAGCAACATACGGATAGTTGTCTCACAGACGAGAGTTCTCGTCCCGAAACGACAGATGTACAGCAACCCACTATCAATACGGTGCTCCACACAAACAACGTAAATACAAGCCGCATCAAAAGCACAGGACATCATTGAATGAAGATACATATTAAACAGGGCAGGAGCTAAGACACAGCCTTGCTTCACACCAGAGACAACTGCAAAGACATCCGAGGTCTCTCCACTCAGCTACATCCTCGCTCGCATACGACTGTGCAGACATTCAATTAAACTTACAAACTTACGCGGGCAACCAAACTTACCCAACACCAGCCACAATGCCTCGCGGTTCACCGTATCAAATGCCTTGGTGAAATCAACAAAAAGCGAGTACAATGGCTGGTGTCGTTCTCTGCACTTCTTCTGCAACTGACGAGCCGCAAACACCATATCTATAGTGCTGCGACCCGGACGGAATCCACACTGCTCTTCCGCCACGTTAGGTTCCACAACCTGACTGACGAGGCGGTTGAGCAGGATTCGGGAAATTACCTCGCCCACACAACTCAGCAAGTTGATGCCACGATAATTCGTGCAACATTGCTTGTTCCCTCTGCGCTTGTACAGTGGTAGCACAAGGGCATCCTTCAGCTATGCGGGCACCTCCTCCTCAATCTACACACGCTGCAGCAAGTGGTGCAGCGCAGTCACCAATGCGGGTCCGCGTTCACAATCCTGGTCTTGCCCATCTCCTGATATTTTTTGGAAAGCAGAGAACGACCCTAACACTGTACGCACCTCATCCTAATTGAAAGAATTTTGAAGAGGTTTTCAAGTCTTCCAACCCTCTGCTGTCCAGCATTTTCTTCCTTTCGTATTCCGAATTTCGTCTTGTTCTATATGGGTGACACTGTTTCGTCACCAAGTTCGCGAAATAAATTCCCGCTTAAATCCAGTCTCACGATAATCACATTACCTAGCGTAGTGCAATCATTTATGTGGGAATTAACTCGACGTGCAGTAGAAATTTAACTTTCGAATTAGATGGAAACCATAGAAATACCTTGTAGCATTTACCTTCAAGTGTCACAGTTTAGCCTCTGGTTTAAGTAAAGACTATCGGCACCACATCCAAAATTGAATGTATACCTCTCCTTATTCATGTAATCTGTTAAGAGGAACCATTAGCAAGTCGGTATTCACTAGTAATGCGCCTAAATCATACTTTGACGCAGCGTTCCCACCTAACCGTGGGCGACCGTTACGTCCTAAGTTGAAGTATGAAACAACACTAACCAACAAGTTAGGCACCAGAAGCAATTTGTTGATTACCTCCGGAAACAACAAGGATGAACTCATCTTGTTCGTGTTACAAAAACCCTATTTGACACAGCTGCTGGTCACGCTTTTTCCAAAATCAGGTACTCTGACTCACCGGTTAATATTGACCAGATACCACGTGTCGTCTTTTCAGATCTGTCTTAATGTAACGGAATAAACTAAACCTCGTCATGTCACTTAACGCTGGCCCTATCCGTTGTTGCCAACTCTAAAGATAGCGCTTGCTGTCTTGCAAACTGCTTGGGACTACGTTTACCGTCGACTATGTCATTGCGGCCTCGTTCGTGCTCATCACGATACACTCCGGCGCAAGTTGCAGTTCCCTCAAACTGATGCGCAGCCGGTGACTTACCACATTAAGTACGTGGCTATTCATCATAATAACCCTACAAACTCGTTTAGACATTTCATGCTTGTCCTTGTCATGTAGAGCTTTAAAAAATACGCCTTCAACACTGTTTCGTCACCGTTTTCCTGGACCACTGGAATGCGGCACAAGATGCTTCGTTTAGCCAGAAGCACAAATGGATATTTACAGCCATGTTCAAGTTTATCTCTAGCACCAATGTCGGAAAACATACCTTGAAATCCGTAGCCATCTCAGCCTATTCCTTGTAGCAGATATTCGTCATATGTGAGAAAATACCTGGTAAGAATCCTCTCCCCTCCATTACAACATTGCTTCCAATCTCATCTAAAACAACGGTCAAACAATCGGTGGTGTTTCGATGTTGCTCCTCCTAACACTGACACCACATGATCGGCCAAAGAAGTTAGCTATTGGACGACCTCTTAAAGGAGTGCATGACTCCAATAGCAACCTCTGAATCTTAGTGTGAATGGCAAGTCAAGATAAGTTGGGAATTCATACATAGTACTACTTTTTCCTGACGGCTTGTCACTCTACAGCGTATTTGAGATCATATGGCAACAAGTTAAGATACCGCTATGCGCTCCTCTAATTCCATACAGCGCAAATGTATTGCACTCATTGTTTAGTTCGCTAGATAGATAGTGAGATTTGTCAAAGATATCATACTAACGACCGACTCCAACACCATTTCATTTGAATGCTAGTGCCTTGCTCCATGTCATCGCAAAGGTGCATATACCAAGAAGTTTCAGAGCGGAGGGCAATTCTCGTTTACTTCCTCGACTGTAACCGAAGACAATCAGCTTGTAAAACAATTCATCGACAGCTTGCTGTTTGAAGCAGTATACTGATGCTAATCGGTTGCATTTAGGGGACTAGACACACGCAGAGGACATGGTGTGTTGGAATTGTTTACATGAATAGCTGACGAGAAACCCCGATCCACCACCTTCACGAGCTATCAGTTGACAAAAACGAATGCCAGCCGTAAACAGACACTCAACCGAATGACAGCACTAGCCAGTGCTTCTGTTGATCTGAAGGCTAGTCTATGTGGCCAAATGTTAGACTACGGGATGCGGACTGAAGCGAAGTGAACAGACCTGCTGTCGCAGAACTCAGTCCTTCAGGGATAAACGGTATTTCGACAAAGCTATCTCAGCAAAAATGACAATGTGACTAGCCTGCAGAACCTTCGAAGTGCATAACTAGGTCGCTTCCATAACTAACAATGCTTATGCATACATGCGATTCTTCTTTAACTTCGGCCAAACAAACTCCAGCGTAGTCAAATAGTAACCACCCGGTTTAGAGGCGGAGATGTATGCGGTATGGTGCTCCGTTCGCTTGCCGCAATCTAGCTGCTTGCCTCGTCACGTAAATCCGTCTCGTCCTTCTAGGATATACTCCAATTTCACCTATCGAAAGTATTTTTCTCTAGAAGGGCAGTTCCAGTGTCACAAAATAATGTGTCTGTTTTGCTTTACCTAAGCTCCCTGGTCTTCAGTTTTCAACTCGTCCCATAACATGGGAACGAAACCAAGGAAGGTGTACTGTGCATTGGCAGAATCAGGCGACAGGAAGATGCTGCATGCATCGGAGTTCGCTGGTTTAGTGTCATCCTTTACCGGACGTTTTTTGTCACCTGGCGTATGCACTGGAGATTGGGAACTGCAAATGAGCTCAACCAGTAACAGCTTATGTTCCACATAGGTGTATTGTGTAGCTTCTTCAGGATTTTGTATTGCAACTTGAAATCTTCGATTTTCTAGCCTACCTGGTAGCAGTGCACTTAACTTATCCGGTGCCAAGGGGCTTAATTTGGTCAACCCCTTACCCATTGTTTCCTGGGCGCGTGCGTATAAGCTCTTTAACGTTCCACCATCTGCCTGCTGACCTGCAACCAGGTGTTTAACCAACTGGTGGAGCGATCAAATCTTGTTGACAGTTCTTATTTTCGTTTAACATACTGCATTTACTCACTCGGTGTTTGTGTATTTACAAAGAAGCAGCTAGTACATTTACATGGAAAATGTCCATTGGATGTTGCAATGGTAGAGATCAAGAAGTTTTTGTTCCGATGATTCATCAGCTTGTCCAGCTCGACGTTTATTTTGTTTACTGAGCGCGCACCTCTCATCCGTCATTCGCTTGTGCTGTAGGTACTACTCGAGTTAGGTAGTAGTTTTCTTGCCGTAATGCAAATGGAAAATCACCTGTTTTCGGATACTGTTTATAGTTATTACAATGTGCGAGTAAATACTAAAGAATGTAATGCTAACGCCGGTTTTTAGTGGTTATTTTGACGTTACACGTGAAGGAGAAGATTCAAGCTGTGCTCAGAGTTATAAACCTCTAGTCAACCATTTGAGATTCTGTTGGAAAAAAACTTGTCCCATTGTAAGGATCTCGGAAGAGCAGCAAATGGCTTATAATTTGGGTTTTAAGATGCCAAAATGGTTTTTCTTGTTGTACAGTAGCAACCTGAGTACAAGGCTGGATAAACGAGAGTATGACCAATTTGTGACTGCTGCCTGGGAAGTTATCGACGGGTGCAATGGAAGCAGATGATTGGCCCATAGCTAGGAACTGATCCAAGAAAGGATTGTTCTTTACAGGAGAATGAATATGCTGGGTCCGACTAAGCGAAAGGAGGGAGATAAACACAACTGCAGTGCGACCGCACTTTATCTCGGCTTTAGTTTCACTCGCTGTGGTCATTCCAGTTCTCCACACACATTCTTGTGCGTGTGTTCGTTCGAACCAGTTCGAGGAGCGCTACTCAGTGCTTTCTTCCTCTTGCAGCTAACTTGTGTGGATCATACTATTACTTCTGTTCTCAGCTTAGGTACATTGTTCGTCGAGTTCTGCTTGAGAAATCACATCACTGCCGAACTATTGGAGGATACTTTTAGCCTTATTCGGTAGAAGAAGCTGAGGACGCACAAATGACCCTGCAACTATCTCTACAGGCGGCAGCATAACAAAGGTATGGGAGATTTTGCGTCATTCACCTACTAAACATCGCGTCCGAGGCAGTCAGGGTACTTGGCCAACGTCCCCTGTTCGTCGTCATGTAACGCGACCCCATCAATACATGCTGCGCCTTCGCGTGGGTGTGTGCGCATCGCTGAATCCCACTATCTGGACGCGGCTGCAAGAGTGAGACAGCCATTGTCTCGGCTGGCTGACCTTGACGCCGGATCAATCAATCCAGGATTCTGGGTAGGACTAATCATCACACGTTCACTTGCCCCGATGAGTGCAAATAACCGAGCCGCGGTGCCTAAAGCCACCTAGGAAGGTGCAATAAGATGGTCATACTAGGAAATTTCTGTGTAGTGTCAACCATGTTTCCATGCGAAATGCGGGAAAAGCACACCGAGCGAGTGCGGGCTGAGCAGCAGCAGGCCTGACTCATTTTGCTTCTGTGCAAAGCGTAATACTGTCCCACTAGTTAAAATGGTAATTACACTGTCCTAGAAGCATGAAAGATTGACAGACATAGTTGAGAAATGCTAGGCACAAAAATAGATTCGGTAGGAACAAGCAAAGCAGCAGGTCTGACACACCGCCTAACTCCACTGCAAACCGACAACAAAGCTGAATGCTACATTAATAAAGTGGCCCTGCAAATACTGCCAATCATCCAAACCGCCCAAGCGTTCCAGAACTCCTAATCCCCAGTCCATATACAACAACTTCCCCCAAACCCACTTGTGGTGGTGATTGTCTGTCAATCACACGCTTGATGTGCGTGCTCTCGGTTCATTTGGAATAATCCTCTCTAACTTCTCTCTATCTTCTCGCAGCGTAGTCACCGCACGCTCATTCGAACCGGATTTACCAGCGCTACACAGTGATCTATCATACGTGGAATTATCTTATACCACTAAAGTTTTAACCATCACTAACCGATTTGATTGTCATCCGCGACTGAACACAAGTGGATAACTCATTCACTTTGTGCCTATTGCCCTTCTGTGTACTACCATTCGGTGCAGAATTCTCGAGGGAGTCCGAAAAGCCTAAGCTTACTCCAATCCGGCGTTTCTCAACACATCCGTGAAGAAATTTGTGATCTCGTGATCTGCTTTCACCGCTGTGTAGTTTCCTTTACTGCGTCCCAAACCAATCGGACCTAACCTCGATTGATCAACCGACCAACACTTCAACGTGTGCGTACAAGGGAGCACTGGAGACAGCCAGCGCTCTACGCCGACTCAAACTTATCTTGACGCGGGAAGCTAAGTGACAAAGGCGTGACCCTAAAACAGCAAACCTACTGTGAAGATGTCTCGTATGAAGAGCAAATGCAAATCATTTGCTGAGGTGCTAACAAATGGTCTGGTGTGTACCATGTATTTGAAATCATATCACACTACCTGCGTTGGGACGGGGCCGACAAAAACAAAATGGTTCACTAACACGTCAGCGGCGATTTGTTTCTGCCAACTATGCAATTCTACCCCAGTTGTTAGCTGTCTACCTATGTTACTGAAGAGGTGTGAAAGACTAACCGAAGCGGTCGAGCAATCGGTGAGCGGCAGGGCCACACCCATGGGGGATCACGGACCTGCACTTGTGGGTGAAAATAAGACCCCGGATTCTCTAGTCCGGCCGAAGAAGAGAGCCAGGAGTCTTAAGCTTACCCCAACGACTTAGCTTTCAGCAGTACCAACATTCTCTTTCTCCTGTAAGTAACAACATTGCCTGCAGCACGTCCGCCTCAACTTCTGTACAGTGTGTTGCATCTAGTCGTCTGTTCGCTAACAGGAGACCGTAATCTACACTCAACCAGCCATAATATACAACCCGGTTACATACGCATCGGTTGCCGCCAAGCAAACACCGGAAAGAGCACCGGTAACCTTTGTGCCCGGACTAGAGAAAACTAAAGTGTCGCAGCACGGATGTCACACATCAATGCCGTTCACAAATTCAGCAAAAACACCGGATACTAAGGTTCCAAATCCAAAACCAGTAGCCACCAGGCGCAACCATGCTGCCCTAAACCTTGTGTGCACAAATGTCCCCGAATTCAAACCCAATACAATTAAGGCGATCAAAATCAATGGGGTTCCATCTGTACGTCGACCGGTGTCCATGCTAATCCTGCGACATTAAAAAGAATCTCGCGTCACCCAAACGCGTTACACTACGGTGAACCCCGGTTACTTCGGGTAACACTAAACCCGGAGGACGAGACAGAGGCCGTTCTGCTGTCTGCGAATCTTCTCCGCAACGACTCAAGTGGAGTGCGCATATCCTCTGAAATCTCGTGGAATGAATGTTCAGCGGATCCCCCTAACAGCGAGAGGTACAGAAAAAGTCAAGACAAGCAAACAGTGATTGCCCACGGTGTTCCTGAGCTTACAGATTCCTCTTCCGACGATGTTCAGATACACGACCGCAAACAATGGCACTACATCCGGGAGACTCTTTCTCTCGAAAATGTCGTGGTCATCTCGAGGACAAGGATCCGCATATCACCAAACTATAAGGGGTGCGGTCCCAGGCTGTTAAAACTTGTGCTGCAGTCAGAACTAATTGCACAAAACCTTCTAGAGAACTGGATTAAATTTCGTAGCAGATTGCCAACAGAACTTCGTATGGAAGCAGCGGGAACACCAGCATCTCCTAATGACAGTTCAGTGGAGGCACAACACTCAATAAATACACCAACTGCAAGACCCGACTCGGGGACGGTTTCAACAGTAGCCATAATATCTGGAGGGACACAGCAGAGCACGAGAAAACACCGGGATCAGGGGCATCTGATACTTGAATATATACCAAATTCGTCTGCAGAGTCTGTAACCCATCCAAAAAACGATTGGTCGCCGACCTTTCATCGGTCGGCATAAACTCACTTGCTTCACCCATCCCATCCAACACACTTTTGGTCTCACAGAAGCTCACATGCATGTACACAAATGCCCAAGATCTACTCAGCAAATTAGCTGAATTAAAATTTCGACACACATCAGCAGCTTGAGACCTCATCGCTGTTACCGAAACGTGGTTGCGCTGTGTGATAACGGATGCCGAAATCGCGCTAACAGGCAGGTCCGTTGTCCGGAAGGATTGAGCCTGCAAAGGTGGTGAGGTAGCCCTCTAGTTTCGTAGCAACCTGCAATGCGAACGAATAAACGATTGGAAAACCGACGTACCTGACGCCATTTGGTGTAGTGTCCGGCTGAGAGGGAACTAGCTTAGCCTATTGGATGTGGTTTACCGCCCACCGTCGTCTGCTCCTGACACGGACTGCAACTTGGTGGCTGCGTTGAGGCAAGTGATAAACAGGAAGTACAGTCACATTCTAGTCACCGGCGACTTAAACTTACATGTTCTTGAATCCCAGGACACACCAGGAGAGCAACTAAAAGCAAGATCTGGTTTCTCACTTCCCGCTTTACGTCCACTTCACTTCGCGAACCAGCTTCATGGGAACTAACCGGCCATCCATATTGTACCGAATATTCACTAAGGAAGAACTGATGGGCGAGAGAGGGATAACCGATACTTCTCTGGGTCGCAGCGCTGATGCAACGCTAGTGTTTCATTACATGTGCTACGCGCATTATCCTAAAGAGCATGCCGAGGAATATCATGTCGTAACCAACTATGACGACCTGTCCGACCTCACTGATGTAACAAGCTGGTCGTTCTTAACCATATTGACTCCTGAGGTAGCCTGCTGGGAATTCGTTAACATATTTACCAAGCTCGTGGCAAGGACATCTGAAACCAAACTCTGCCGGCTTAAAAGGATGAAGTTTTTCGTAAGGAGCAGGACACGTAAATGCATGGCATTAAGGGACTCGGCATGGCACACCTACGTAGCCTCCACGAACGACGACACCTGGGATGTCCACACCATACAACGGACTTACTGTGCCGAACTCTTCCGACAGGATAAACTGAGGAATCAACAAGGTCTAGTGGAAAAGTTTTGCTCCAATCCCAAACCGCTATACAGACATGTAAACAACTTGGGCCATGTTAAGCGCGATTTTCGTGCTCTGCACACAGAGTGCGGATTAGCCCTAACTGCACAAGAGGCGGTCAACACTTTTGGACAACAATCTGGCCGTACCTTCCAAAGTGTGCAATCATCATACATCCTGCCTAAGCAGATAATGTCGCCATCGGGGCTTAATCACACATCGTTCACCTCCGCAGCTGTACTGAAAAGGCTGATGTCTCTGTGCGAGTTCAGATCCCCGGGTGCGGACGGCATTCGCACGAAGGCATTGAAAGTTGCCGCCATGGGTTTCGCGGCGTCACTAGCAATTTTCTTTCAACGATGTCTGAAGGAGGTGGACGTCCCCACGGTGTGGAAGCGCGGAATCATCGCACCAATCTACAAAAGTGGCACCCATGCTGAACCAACAAATTATCGCCCGATAACACTAATTGCTGTGATGTCCAAGGTTATGGAGTCCATTGTAGCAGAGGCTTTGACGGGTACTTGGAGAACAGCAAAATTCTCGTTCCGGAGCAGCACGGATTTCGCCAAAATCGCTCCTATACCACTAGCCTGTTGATTGCTCGCGCAAGCTGACGGATTCTGTGGACGTTGGTGTAGGAGTCGACTCGGCCTACCTGGATTTCTAAAAGGCATTCTACCGTCTAGACCATCGCATTCTCCTCCACAAACTCAAGAAATATGGAATCGGCGATCCTGCTCTGGGCTGGATAGGAAACTTTCTCGTGCAACGTCACCTGAACGTGAGGGTTCGAAGAAACCTATCGGAATCTAACGAAGTTCAGTGCGATGTACCTCACGGCTCGGTACTTTTACCACGCCTGTTCCTGGTTTTCTTAACTGATCTCGCGAGCGTGCTATCTTCTAACTGTTTGCTATTTGCTGATGATCTAAAAGTATGGCGTACTATAGCTGCAGTGGTGGATCACACAACGTTACAGGAGGACCTGGACAAAACGTACACATGGTCCATCGAGAACATGCTGCATCTCAACGTCACCAAGTGCAAATTTCTTAGCATCCGACACAAGAGTATGCACAAGTACCGCCTAGGACCACAAATTCTACAGC
>OX104068.1:13534506-13594275 GCA_944474145.2 Dicrocoelium dendriticum | reverse complement strand
AGTCGTTCCGTGAATCCTGAAATATCGTAAGTCGAATATTTTAAATATTACATGAGAACGACAATGATATTCAAGATTGACAACTTTTATAACGTTTTTCGTCATATTTCGAAAGAGTTGTACAGAATCCATTTCTACTTGCTCTATAATACAGTATTCAGTATTCAGTATCTCTGACGAAATGCTATGGTTGCAGACGCGTTTGCCACTAGCCCGCTGACCCGGGTGACAAATTTCTTCCGGGAGACGTCTGGAGACTGGTCACTTGGTAAGGTCCGGTTGTTTTCTTGAACGAAGTCAGACTGTATCTTTTCAGAATACTTGGTAGGCAAGCGGTTACTGTATTTATGGTGATGGACAACGTTTCGCTTTTGACACAAAAGCTTCATCAGGCGAAGGGACCTTTGACCGCTGTAATCATACATTGATGAACTGCACATTGATTCGTCTCTGTACATAGTTTAGCCATAATCGCTATAAAATGTCACTGTTAAGATAGTTCACTTCGCCTGATGAAGCTTTTGTGTCAAAGCGAAACGTAGTCCATCACCATAAATAGATTAACCGGTCGTCTACCAAGTTTTATGAAATGATGACATCCCGATCGGTTCCAAATATGTTCCAACATATTCAGACTGTAAATGTTATAATTGAGGGGAACGCCTCTGTTGTGACTGCGTAGATGCCTAGTAAGATTGTCACTGGCACGGTTGGAGCACGCCTACTGCAACGGCCTGGAACGCTAACCAATCGAAGGGATTTGCGCTGACCTGATGGCGTTAGCTTAGCCCGGGGTACGCGCTGGTGAGACGGAAATTGGGCGAGCGTGAGAACCATCCTAGCCGCACGTATTCGGGTAGACGCTGAGTCCTCGGAATGGACGCACACGATAGGGGGTTACGATAGACGCGCACTAGTGACTTGGACGCGAACGCTGCTTGGCTAACGACGCATACAAACTCACGTGATCTGACCGACTCCAAAGTAAGTCGAAGAGGAAGAAAGTCAAGTGGTCCTCTGAAGGCTCTTTTAAGACCAACACAGGGCAAATCACAGCCAATGCTATGGGTCATTAAGTTAGGGAAAATAGCTACCACGACGAGGTGGTGTTTTGTAAAGGACCACTGTCAAAAGGTGTGCAGTTGGGCCGCGTCTCGGAGTGGATGAAGGCTGCTGTGTTATGGGGAGAAATTGGACCTCGCTTTCCACAGTCATTCTGCCGGGGTTTCTGGTGCGTTTTTGCGAGAATATTTGACGGGCCCGCAACAGTCCCGTAATGGGTGACGACATGAACTTCCTAGCTGTTTTCATAGATGTATACTGAGTAGCAGATGTAGCGGAAGAGCAGCGTCACGTGATCGCCATGGCTAAGCTGTGCACCTACGCTTACTGCATCTATCATTAGTTCCTTGTTGGTGAACAAAAAGTCTAATACAGATGATTCGTCGTCAGTATTGAATCTCATGGAATTGATTACGAGGTTGTATATTGTGGTACATCGGCGCTTACTTCTTGCAAGTCTACTTTGAGTTTTCCTTTGAGCGAAGTTGGGATTACTATTGTGGGTTGGAGTCCCCTACCAAAAAGACGTGATTACGACCATGCCATGATTCGCTTCATAGCAGACGCCTGGCGATGACCCATTTCCAGGGTGGATCTTGGAGCGTGGTATGTTATTGGACGTAAGCATACATCACATTTCAGATGCTAACGACACCAGAGAGGATCGACAACTTGCGTATCTGGATCCTCGATGATATCGATATGCAGGTCAGATCGGTAATACAATAGCAAGCTACCTTTTCTGTTGGATCGATTGTTTCGTACAGCAGTCACGCAGCACAGATCTATCTCAGTATCAGTGATCGCAGTTTTCAGATCCGTTTACTCTTCATGACGATATCCCAACTGGTGGAAGCCAGACGACAACGAAACTCGCTTAACTTGCTGAGCAGACTTTGAGCGTCGGTATACAAACAGGTGAGGGCCTCAGAGGCTAACGGTGTATTTTGTAGATGCGACTTCTGTATGGGGGGTTATGCCGACGCTTGTGGAGTTCCCGGAGTCAGTAGGTTGTGGCAAACCTACACATCCTTCAGCAGACGGAGTGTTTTAACTGCATGCTGGTTCTGAGCGGCGTACTGGTGGAGTTCTATAATTTCCTGGTCAGTGGAACGATAGTATAGTACGAGGTAAAAGCAGATGCTTAACAAGTCCCGCGGGATAACCAAAATGAGAACCATAACATGGGGAAAAGTGAACAAAGTGAGAAAGTCAAAACCGTTTTAGTAAACTTACCACAGTGTTCACAATGAGGCGTGCAGAACAGAACCAAACGCTTTTGTGTATGTAAAGGCTGGTTGCGAAACGTTTGTCACATCATGTGGCGGATTTTAAGACCCACCTGGACTGTCATGTGGTCGAGCTACACCGTGATATTCCCTTAAACAACTACCTTCTACTTGATGGAGTTTCTCTACTTTTTTCTTTTCTAACCATTTCCTCTCCATAGCCGTTTGGGAAGGCGTGGTGGCATGTCAAGCTTTTAGCCGGCGTGCATTCCGTTTAAATGCCACATAAGCTCGATGAAGATACGACAAGCACGCGAGTCCAACCTGCTATTATAAGGTTGCTTGGCCTTTCTTCAGACCCGACCCGAACTATTTTTACCCTTTGGGCCATGGAAAACTCGAGCTTTTATTCCCATTAAATACAAATTTGCAATGTCTGTCCATGTACAAAGGCTATATCTCGTAATGTAGGCAGATTAGGAGCATCACCAGGGCATTTTTAAACACAAAATACGTGGGGATAAAGACTAACTACTTTGGGAGCGTGTTCCATGGCTGACAGGTACGAACAGAGTCAAAGTTTCGCCGCCATCGTAACCGACTGTATGGCGTGGCCAACTTGAACTGACGACTTCTAACATTCATGTTGCGACTAAGTTGAAGTAGGTGACCACAGAGGTGGCTGGAGTTCAAAAGAAACTGGTGGGAGATTTTTGCATCTTCGTGTTGTCGTTAATACTGACCGCCGGATAATCTTAGTCCACAGCCTAAGTTGCTTAGACGGTGGAAACATGCTTCTAGGTATATGATGGCTCTTCGTTGTGGAGTTTCAAGCGTTGCGAGATCTTGCTTGTGCTACGGCTGCCAGGTTTGGATTGTGTATTCCACATAAGGCAGCACGTATGTGTCAAGCAACTGCAGGTAAACAGAGGGATCAATCTCCCGCATGCTGTCCGTAAGTCACCAGCACACTGGCTCTCAGTCTTTGGCGTCCTCTGCGACGGCTCTTGACACCCATCTCAACAAGAATTAATACCCCAAGGAAGAGCATTTTGGTGGCTGCCTGCAGGGCATTGTCTCCGGGCTTTTATACCATTTTCACTTTAAACTGGACATTTTTCAAACCAAACTGGACATTTTGCAAACCAAACTGGACATTTTTCAAACCAAACTGGACATTTTGCAAACCAAACTGGACATTTTGCAAACCAAACTGGACATTTTGCAAACCAAACTGGACATTTTGCAAACCACATTGGACATTTTGCAAACCAAACTGGACATTTTGCAAACCAAACTGGACATTTTGCAAACCAAAGTGGACATTTTGCAAAACAAATTGGACACGTTGCAATCTAAGTAGCAACTCGCCAATTTGTTGGTAAGAAACGAGCAGTAAGACTGCTGAATGATGTTCAGCATATACATTGTGATGACGTTAATACACCGGCATTTTGTAAGCAGCGGGCTACACTGTAAAACATTTGCTTGATCGTGAGCAGCGACCGAAGTTCTGAACTATGCTCCCCTCTCCCCATTGACATTCGCCTAGTTGGTGTGCAGTGCCCATACGCATCAACCTGTGTTGGTGTGTGACAATTGGAAAATCGGACGTCCGAATCGTAATTGTGTATCAATCATTTTGTGAGTGGATTGCGATGCGCAATCTCAATGTGCACCGTTATTCTCATTAGAGAGAACCTTGTCCGATTCGGTCAATGGGACCATGTCGGATGAAGCAGGTAGGCGGTATCCAAGCTTCGCCCGTCTCTCTATTAGCTTTCGCAACTGCCACGTTATTGCATCAGCGTAGGCTGTAATTACCCCCAGCAAATCCAGTCTAGATCTATAGCCTATTGTTGCAACAAATCAACTACTGAGGAGTGGGCCGATTACACGATGTTCAGGCCACATTGTGGTCACGATAATGTAACCGAACTGCGTACGTAGCGGGTGATTGTGTAAGCCCTTCTCTTGACATGAGTGCCGTTCGCCTCGGTCAAAATCGGTGACCTATTTTCCCCTACACCCCCCCCCCCTCATAGGAATTCGTGTGTTTTGTCTGGGTGTGTGGACAGACCTATGCAGCGGTACCACAATTGGAGCCGAGCATACGATAATGGTTCCACTCAACCCAACATAGCTTTATTAGCTCCGTGCCGCACGAAACGACCAAAATGAGTGACGAACAACAGGAGAGCTGGTGTCCGACGCGACGAAGGGTTGTCCGGCTGTCGCTTTCGTCAGGTTCCTCATCGTATTGAGAACGCAGTTCATGCAGTCCTGCCGCGTTACCATCCCAACGCTGTCCTGTATGACCGTGCTCAGCGTCTGCTCAGGTGTGGGGTTAATAAGCAGGCGTCTCGCCGACGCTTTCACCTTTGAAAAGACGTGTTCTACCGGGTTTGGCATGTACGAGTAGGACGGCAAGAACTGCAGGTGATAAGACTAACCAAGAATCCTCCTTAGCTCATTAGGCATATGGATCCTGGCATTGTCCATGATCAGCCACGCGCCGTTAATCTCCACTATGCAGCTTATACGCGCCACCAGTTCCTCGACGAAAGCTGAGAACTACGCATCATTGCAGGTGCCATCGTTAATGATTTTGAATGGATGACGCCTTGGTTATTCATTGCAACAATCAGTGTTACTATGCAACCTCTGACTGTGGGCACACGACGTTCGCGCGCCTCCCTCTTCTTGAGCGAGCCTGAGTTTGCCTCAGATGAAGGTTGAAACCACTCTCATCTATGAAGATGCATTCCTTTTTGTTCGAAGGTGCATGTGCCGCGAACTCGAGAGCGTACGCCTGTCGGCCAGCGATTTTCGTGGCACTGTTGACTCGGTCGAGCTCGTAATGACACTTTTTGAGAGTTATCTTTAGTCTTCTGAGGGCGTTGAAGACAGAGGATACTGATAGGTTTATCCCATTCTCTCTCAGGCGCATCTGCAGCTGCACCAACGTGTCCTCAGAGTGCCGTTCAACCGCTTTTCGACGCGCTGCAATACATTGGGAGTGAGCTTCTCCCTATTGTTTCCAGCGCAGGTGCGCTGTATATTTGAGCCTTCTTGCTTGTAGGCATTAATGATATTCCTTGCCGTACTCGCGTTAACACTGGCGACTTCAGCGGCTTCCCGAGTAGTTTTGCCGTCGACCAGCACAAGTTTTGTGAGAATTTCTCTTTGAGCAAACGATGTTCGCCTACAGTGCCGTCGCGTCGGACACCAGCTCTCCTGTTGTTCGTCACTCATTTTGGTCGTTTCGTGCGGCACGGAGCTAATAAAGCTATGTTGGGTTGAGTGGAACCATTATCGTATGCTCGGCTCCAATTGTGGTACCGCTGCATAGGTCTGTCCACACACCCAGACAAAACACACGAATTCCTATGGGGGGGGGGGGGTGTAGGGGAAAATAGGTCACCGATTTTGACCGAGGCGAACGGCACTCATGTCAAGAGAAGGGCTTACACAATCACACGCTACGTACGCAGTTCGGTTACATTATCGTGACCACAATGTGGCCTGAACATCGTGTAATCGGCCCACTCCTCAGTAGTTGATTTGTTGCAACAATAGGCTATAGATCTAGACTGGATTTGCTGGGGGTAATTACAGCCTACGCTGATGCAATAACGTGGCAGTTGCGAAAGCTAATAGAGAGACGGGCGAAGCTTGGATACCGCCTACCTGCTTCATCCGACATGGTCCCATTGACCGAATCGGACAAGGTTCTCTCTAATGAGAATAACGGTGCACATTGAGATTGCGCATCGCAATCCACTCACAAAATGATTGATACACAATTACGATTCGGACGTCCGATTTTCCAATTGTCACACACCAACACAGGTTGATGCGTATGGGCACTGCACACCAACTAGGCGAATGTCAATGGGGAGAGGGGAGCATAGTTCAGAACTTCGGTCGCTGCTCACGATCAAGCAAATGTTTTACAGTGTAGCCCGCTGCTTACAAAATGCCGGTGTATTAACGTCATCACAATGTATATGCTGAACGTCATTCAGCAGTCTTACTGCTCGTTTCTTACCAACAAATTGGCGAGTTGCTATTTAGATTGCAACGTGTCCACTTTGTTTTGCAAAATGTCCACTTTGGTTTGCAAAATGTCCAGTTTGGTTTGCAAAATGTCCAGTTTGGTTTGCAAAATGTCCAATGTGGTTTGCAAAATGTCCAGTTTGGTTTGCAAAATGTCCAGTTTGGTTTGCAAAATGTCCAGTTTGGTTTGCAAAATGTCCAGTTTGGTTTGAAAAATGTCCAGTTTGGTTTGAAAAATGTCCAGTTTAAAGTGAAAATGGTATATAAGTTAGTGGCTGATGATGAATATGAACCATTTTACATTTATATGAATTAGACTGGAGCAGAGGGTAGGATACAATTCATAAATCGTGCATCACTATTTCTAGGGTTGACGATCGTCCGCTGCATCTTAACATCAACAGCGTAAATCAAGATATTTAAACTGAGCAGACCAGTAAGGTCGTTAGTGAACATAAAGAACAGGCTCAGCCCCGTTACTCATCCATGTGGAGCTCCGCATTCGACATGAACCGGATCAGACAATGCACTTCATACTCTAACTTGCAGTTTTCAATGCTTCAGGACCTTCCCGCTTCAAGCAGGGCTAGGATCCCCGATTCCGTAGCCTCCCAACCTGCGAAGCAGAAAGCGACGGTCTACGCAGTCGAAGGCTTTGGAAGAGTTGAGGTAAGTGACATCGGTCGTTGTACCTTTGTAGGCCGTTTACGTCCAACTACTGCGTGCAATCAGTAGGTTAGTTGTGCATGAACGGTGGTGGCGGAAGCAGTGTTACTCATGTGCAATGATGTTGGAGTGTTCTAGATGGTCAACTTAAGGCTCAGCAATGATTGCCGCCGTCATCTTTTAGAGTACAAGGAGGATGACCACTGGGTGATCTTTGGCAGGCTCCGGGCGACTGACGCTTTTACTAGTTGGCTCGGTTTGGTCCATGTTTTCACGCGGTAGGAATTGCTGTTTGTTTAAAAACGTACCTGCAGAAGAAAAGTGATAATGGCTCGGCCAGCGTTATTACTGTTATGTTGAAACCAATTTGGGTGAATATCATCGGTTCCAATCGAACTGTAGGTGCGCAGCGATAGCGGTCTCCTTAGCACAGTTGTGCTTGTAAATATGACGAGGGCAAGTCCTGAATTTGGGGTGACGGATGTGGGCATGTAACAATGGTGGACCTCTCGTTGGCTGCTCTGTGTCCAATTCCAGCGATCGGGTTAAGTGAGGTGTTGCCGTGTTTCGCTTAGTGAATTCTGTTAGCGCACTTATATGGGAGCATTTGATTTTGGCTTTTTTACTAGGGTACTGCTGTTGGTGAGCCACTTTTTCCTTACTGACAAGCGAATTACATTGTTTGCGCTGAACCATATTAAGGCTTTTTACAAACGATTGAACTACGCCCTAACCCAGTTACACTACATGACATAGGCCGTTTTCATCGGAAGATGAATAAACGCAGACAGTGTTCTCACTAGCCTCTCTCCGTTTCCTGGCAGTGAGTAGGCCCTCATTTGTGCTCATGTGAGAAACTCGGTGACTCCACTCAAGCCAGAATTTTTCCTTTCCTGTTACTTTATACAATAAGAATAATAGGTATATTTCCCATCTGGTGAGAAACGGTGGCCCCAATTGACACAGCTCCTATTTTACTGATTATGTCATGCTCAAGCGTGAATGGTAAACAGTTGTGGGATTTGCATTGCTTTCGCTGTTTCAATGGTTTGTATTAACTCACAGGAGTGTTTCGACACAATGTACACTAATTGAAATAATGAATGGTAACAGCACTAAATCTGTGTGACACTGTATAACATCCTTTTGTTTTGCTTATTAGATGTTGTCTGGCCCTTCCTGGAACAAATTATCAAAAGATCTCCTTTAATGGAACAGTGTCATAATGATGTTCAAATCTAGGTACTTGGTGAGCTTAACGCGAAAGGCCGTTGATCTCTCACATGATCTGATGGTGACTGGGAGCTTATTCCACAGCACAACATATCTGATAAGGAAAGAGTTAGACCGCAGATTTATCCTGCACCTGGGTACACTCAGGGTAAACTCCTTATTGCGTAGCTCCCTTGTCGAAGTATGTTGTAGTTCTAGGGGGGGGGGGGTAAATAACAGGGGGCCTTTTGCTGATTCCCGTTGTACAGAAGCATCAGATTATGTCTCAATCTTCGTAACCAAAGCGGATCGAGCTGGAATTGTTGGCAACGCTCCCGATAGTTCTTAGTGGATGTTTTGCCTAGCAGACCTTTGGTAAATGACCTTTGTATACTTTCCAGAGATCCTCTGTCAGATTTCCTCATGTTGCCGCAAATGATATTGTAGTATTTCAAAATGGGGCGAGTGAAAATTTTGAAGAGTACTACTCTGGCTGCAATTATGTGGATCTTACATAATACATAAGCTATTGCTTTTCTGGCCCTACCCAGCTGGTATTCCATTTGTTCTGAAAAGTTGAAGGTGCAAGGGTACCTGATTACAAGGTCCCAAGTAGAAAGCTGTACGCAAAGGTGTTCGCCGTTGAGTGTAATTGATTCATCGGGTATCCAACAGCTGTCATATATGATGCTAGACCTTTTTCGCCTTGCACTTTATCATTCAAGTGTCACACCATTTCTCAAGGGAGTGGAGCTCTTCCTGTATGAGCAGCAGTTTAGCTTAAAGTTCAGCTCGTCTGAATTTGAATGTTATCATTATGTCACCTGAAAATAGGAATGGCATGACATGTCTAATAACCGCACTGATGTTATTGATGTAGAGCGGGAACAGTAACGGACCAAGTACACTCCCTTGAATAACACCACGAGTCATTGGACGTGGTGAAGAGTGGTGATCGGTTATTGTAATTACCTGAGCACGGCTGCTCAGGTATGACAATAGCCAGCCTAGGGGGTGGGTCCTGAATTCCAAAAGAAGCATCATTTTTCAGCAGCCGTTGATGAGGCACTCAATCTAATGCCTTTTCCATGTCGAGGAACAGAAGTATGATTGCGTATCCTGAGTCAATAAAATCCGAAACATGGTTGAGATACTAATTGGCAGATTATGCACGATCATTTGTTTAAGAACCCCATGCTGTGACCTGTCTATTTGCTCCAGCAAATTGCTGAATTTCACCACACCATTCTTAACCAGTTTCTCTAATATTCTGGCTACTACAGGGGTGTGATGGATTGCCCGGTAATTATGAATTCCTTGTTTGGAGCCACCCTTGAGACGGGGGATGATCAGCGATGTTTTCCACTGGTCTGGAAAATAGCTTGATTTCAACAGAAGGGTAAACATGTTCAGCAGTGGTAACGGCATTTCAAGCATTTCCAGTTTTATGACGGCAGCTGGAATAACATTAGAATTCAGATGGGAAGACGGTTCAGTAGGATTCATTACATGTTGGACAGTATTGATAGAAAATCCAGTGTTACATGGGGCGTTGGGTTCTTGCACCCCAATGCATGTATTTAACGGGGTAATTTCCAGGCTCATGAAGGTAGCGATAGATGTACTGCTGAGCCTAGGACCACAAATTCTACAGCGGGCTTCTCACGAGTACGATCACTGAGTGCTAGTTCAAGAGGACTTCGGTCGTTTGAGACAGACTGAAAACGCATATAAGAAAGCAAACCAGTACCTCGGCCTTCTTCGCAGGGCTTTCGGGAAGTTTGACCCTTCAGCCTTTTCAAAAATGTTTAGTGTATACATGAGGCCGAAAGCGGAATACGCTATCCAAGCGTGACAACCCTAGCTCAAACACCATCTCACCGCGCTCGATACTGCACAACGTAGGGCAACGAAGAGCGTCAGAGGTTTGACCAGCCTCCCCTACCCACTCAGGCTGAAGACCCACAAAATATACAGTGGATATTATCGGCGTCTAAGGTGCGATCTCATAATAATGTACCAAATCCTGAAAAACCCCAACCACCCATGCCATTCCCTTCTGATACTCAGTCAAAACACCCCGCTAACAGGTCATGAGTTTAAGCTGGTTACGAAGTACAGCCGACTAGAATGTCGATGAAACCTATTCTCCCTTCGAATGTCACAGCCATGGAACGCCCCATCGGAACATGTAATTACTGCTCCCACCCTTCTCTTCAAAAGACACCTTGACGATACTCTGTCACCTCTACACTACGTGCTATAACTCATGACCACCAGATGCTGGCACTAATTCACAACAGAGAGTGGACGGTGGCATAACGCTAATCGAGAATGATTCGCTCCAAACCCCTTGCACACAATTTGATAAACGCTATTACTGTAGAAACTGGTTTTCTGTATCTCGTCGACTCAGGATAGTTGCATATGAGTAAGCGTTGCCCTTGCTATTTTTGATATTTTTCTCGCTTATTGCGCGATTAATAACCACTCCCCTTATGGCTTTGTGTGCGCACATTCTAATTCCAAACTTCCTTTATACGGCAGTGCAGTTAAATCTGTAATCACCCGAACTGACGATCCCATTGTCCCTTGATCTATCTTTGCTCACTGTAACCCCCCACGGGACTAGTCAAGCACCTGCTTCTTTACCCGTTATAAATCATTGTTCATTGTCCCACCAGATATCGCCGAAACCCAAGAACCATGCTAACTTCAGGCGCAGCTGGGTCGTTGTTGCATTAAAGTGCACTTCAAAATTAGACCCTGCTCTCTCTATAACCACACGCATAACTAATATGAAAGGCAACGCTGCACGGATGCACAGCAAATCACTTTGTCTCCTAACTGTGGTCAACACTCCCAAGAAAGACACTCAGAAACAACGATGCGTTAGTTATAATATGTACCAACGTTCCTGAGTCAACCTCTAATTCTTTGAAGAGGAAACAGGTGGCAGACCTGAACCAATGGAATGCCATGTATTCACCTCCTCGGTATTCTGACTAAACCCCCAACTTGACCAGGACTACCCGCCACCCGAATTCTAAACATTATGGCGAAGCCAGACGATTTTTGGTTGTGCTAAACTCTGTCGATGCGGAAGAAGCAGCGTTGCTTTCGACTGCGCGTTTCCAGAACGAAATCGGTCTGGTCTGCTTCTTTCCAGACGTTTCCTGGAGAAAGCGCAAGCGAGCGTGGCGGGGCTTAGAAGAATTCCGGCTAAACGCCGCAACCGGCAACCTTTTTGTCCACGACGTCCCCCAGTCTCACGAGCACAGTGAGTTCGAAGTAAAGGCATACTACCAGGAGCATCGGCACTATATTTGTGATACCCTTCTCTTGAATGCCGTTGTTGCTATTGCCCTATCGAAACTGCCAAGATCAGTAAGCTACAAAGGGGGCGACCCAAGGATAATTAAGGTTGCATTACAAACTAGACAGATGGCAATTGCGCTACTGGAACGCTGGCATTCACTTCGGAACAGACTGCCAACCGAGCGCCGGTTCAAAGCGGCAAGCATAACCGTAGTCCGACTTAAAGCACCACCACAGCTGGCAAACGAATTAGTGGTCCTATCCGAAACTCACACTGGAAGTAAGTCTGAAAGAAGTTGGGATCTTCCTGTGCAATCCTGTAGCCAGTCCCCATGCATTGTGAAAACTGTGTTGTCAGAGGGGCTAATCATAATGCTACCGAACCCAACTCCAAGCAACTCGCACACAATACCACAAAAAAATGGCTAGTGGCCGACTGTACGACGGTGGACACAACTTATCATCCTAACCATAAGTGGATCGGATCGTTGCTGATAACCGAAGCACTTTCCTGCATGTACTCCAATGCCTAATGCCTCCTCAGCGAAATCGTCTAGCTTCGTTTCCGACAGGCAACACACGCTTCGGATCTCATCTTCATAACCGAGACTTGGTGGCACTCAGGGATTATGGATGCCGAGATCGCGATTTAGGGTAGGTCCTTATTCCGATACGACCGTCCCAACAGGAGACGTGGTGCTATCCTATACTATCGTAACTACTTACAATACGAACCATTGGATGATCCGGAGACGCGAGTCACCGATGCGCTATGGTCCCGTTTGCGTCTCAGACACAACGACAACGGCTTCGTGGCAGTCGTATGCCGATCCCCATCTTTCACTCCAGAGATGGATTCCCACCTAATATCATCAATGACGAAATGCTTACTCTTAACTTACAGTCACGTTCTATTTTTCGGCGATTTCAACGTGCACGACGGAAAGCTCGGCATCTCCCAGCGAAACATACAGGGCCAAAATGCAATACCTTATCGCAAGTATCTCGCTCTACGATCACTTCACCTCACTTATCAGGTACAGAGCAAATAACTAACCATCAATACTTGATCTCGTGTTTACAAAAGAGGAACTCATGATCGACAGCCCATTTACAGACACCCCACTGGGGTTAAATGATCATGTCACCACACTTTATGTGTGTTACACTGAATATCCTGAGGAGCACGCAGAACTAACACATACTATCACAAATTACAACATCTTGAACGACCTAGTGGAGACAACCAATTGGGAGTTCTTCAAAGGTGGCTCACCTGATAGAGCCTGGTTTCATTTTGTTGGATGCTTCAGCAATCTAATCGCAACTGCTACGCAAACAAAGAGGATTCGCTCCACCAATCCCTCGTCTTTAATCATAAGTAGAACTTGCAAGCGTTTGTCAATAAGGAAAGCGGCTTGGCACGCTTATAGAACTTGTCCTTGTCCCGAAACCTGGAGCGATTATGTGACCCAGCGCAACCACTGCAACATGCTTGTACGTGACGACAAATTTACTCACCAACAACATTTGGCCTGTAAATTTGCCAACCACAAAATGCTCTTATACAAGCATGTTAACACCATCCGGAAAGTGAAGCTCGGTGTCCCCCCACTTAACACACCAGTCGGAGTGGCACAGAGTGCCGAAGACGCAGCCAACGCCCTACGAATGCAGTATGACCCAACCTTCCAAAGAGACGTCCGCCAATTTTACATACTCACAGCCTTATCCCCAACTTCAACTCGCACTAATATCGATTTTACTGCCACAGCTATGTTAAAGAAGCTGCTCTCATTACGCACCTACGACGCTCCCGGAATCGACTATATTAAACCAAGGGCGCTGAACGTAGCAGCAACAACGCTGGCCGGGCACTTAGCACATTTCTGCCAAACGTGTTGTATAAACAAATTGTGCCTACCTTGTGGAAACATGGCGTAATCACTCCAATTTTCAAAGGCGGTAATCACTCGGAACCCGCCAACTATCGCCCATTGGTCGTTCCCCATGTGCTCTCAAAGGTGATGCAGGCAATCATTGCTGAGGCTTTAGTAGACTATCTAGAACGCCGCAACATCATACCACCCGAGCAACACGATTGTTGCTAGCACCTATCATGCAGTACCAACCTACTGAGTGCACGCAGTAGTTGGACGGAAGCGGCAATGAATGCAGCCCGACAGACGTCATTTACCTCGGCTTCTCCAAAGCCTTGGACCGACTGGATTACCGCATTATGCTTCACATGCTCGAAAGCTGTGGAGTTCCTCATCCGGCCATTGGGTGAATCGAGAATTTCCTGGCGGATCGGCAACTGCAGGTCTGAGTTCGAAGTACGCTGTCCGATCCGGTCCGATTTATATCGAATGCAGCGTTCCAAAAGAATCAGTTATGTGGCCGCGTCTGTTTCTTATGTTCATTAATGAGCTTACACCTTTGATTGGCTCAGATTGCTCGCTGTTTGCTGACATGTTAAGATCTGGTGGACGGTCGCCGACCCAGCAGACCAGGATGTACTTAAACTAGACTTGGACAGAGTGTATGGGTGGTCACTCCACAATCTTCTCCAGTTCACTTCGGGGAAGTGTAAGGTGGGTCACATTCGCCACCAGCTGAACATCACATGTAGGCTTAGATATCATGTCTTGCAAGCAGTCACCCAGGAGCGCTACCTTGGGGTACTAGTTCAGGCTGGTCTGGGCTGCTCAGAACAATCTGAGAAGGCATCAAAGACCGGGAACCAGCACCTTGGCATGCTGAGAAGGGCATTTGCGCGGTTTGACCCCTCTGACTGTTCGCAGCTGCTAAACACCTACGTGCGGTCTTATGTAGAATACACAATCCGAAAGTGGCAGCTCTGGTACAAGCAAGACCTTGCAGCGCTCTAGACTGCACAGTGATGAGCCACGAAGCACGTCAAAGGGTTGTTCAGGTTGCGCCTTATCAAGTCTTGCATTTTTCAACAGACCTACAAATTGCTAATGGTTCGCTAATTGTTAATCTCATTGTCTCCAAGGATCACTTCTTCCTTCCGAAATGTAGACGAACTGATAAGCCATCAAATTACTTTTGTTGGCAAGTTAACCTGGTTTTTCCAGTTCAGCATTCTGCAATGTTCTCATCTTAGTCTAAAACCTGACCAGCAATGGTTTGCGAGGACATGCGTCAAACCGACAAGTAGTGAAGCATATTTGAATGGTGGATGCTACCAAACCCACAATGCGACCAGCAATCTCAATGTGGAACACGATTCGCACAGATTTGAAGCAGACAAGTAAATGCGAATCGTTAGGTATAGCATGTGAAGCACTGCCAATTACCAATGAATATCTTGCGAGCATCTGCTATGCCGAAATTCTTCTGTCAAAAGGGGCAGGGTCTACACTAATCAAACTCTGTACCGCCCACTAAATATTTGCGAATACGGAATTGAAGTGCACCACAAGTGCCGACCCATGGTCCCTCCTGGAAGTCAGGGACCGTCCGCCTGAACCCTTTAACATTGCTCCGTCATCTGTACTCCTCAAGTGCAGCGTCACTTAATGAATGATCCACTTGTGGGTCTTCTTCGTTGTGGCTTGGATTTTTAAACACTGGTGCTGTTGCGTGAAATCAGCCATGATTATGACACCACGTAATCGGCGGCAGAACCCATCGGACTGAATTTATTCCTTAGTACACGTCCATGTCTAATGAAATAAAATATACTTGTCGAACCATTTTAGTTTCATTAGTGTAACCATCTGATAATTGAGGGGTACGGATCTTGCGCACAATCATTTTCCATACTCATTTAGGATTGCCTATGTTGCTTCGATAGATGAATCTTGCTGTAGTGACCAGTCCACTTGATTTGTAGCTCAGGTAAGTTCATGGAAGCCAGTTTACAGTATTCCTAGGATGACTGCTACGGAAGCGAGTGTGACATCAGCAGCTTTCACCAAGCTAGGGCCACTGGATGTTCACTAGGTATTACTGGATTCATGCCTCACACTCCACGACAAGTTGTTAGCAGCTCGTCAACTTCAAATTCATACATGAGGGATCTGATTGCGGTTTGGTGCGAGTCCACCAGCAGACGTGTAGTGCTGCCCCAAGCTCAGATATCATCTCCGCACTCTCTGCTTCCAGTTCACAAGGCCTGTAGGGAATTTGAACCCCTGTTCAATTTCTTTGACGTGTCAAAAGGACGTATGAGCTGAAAGCGATTACGGTTCAATTGTCTTGGGTATTTTGCAACTAGTGCAAACGGCAGCTTCACATAAAACAGTAAATCTCACCCACCCACATTTCGCCAACACTCAGGTGGATCGGGCTTTAGGGCACACGTAGAACATCCGCATTTCTTTTGGTAGCAGCAGTCTAACGAAATAGGAAAACAAATCTATACCAGCACGTCACCATGATCTGTTGTTGTTCTGTCGTTGTGGGAGTACGATTAGCCGCTCAGATGTACATCCCGTGGAATTATATCGGAAGTTAAAATAGTCCCAGAGAGTCCCACCGGCCACCGGAAATTAACTAATGGGCAATACTTTTACGCTTGTTAAGTCATTCGCAACTACTGAATGTGTCATGACCGTGGAACAAACGGTTGAGCGTGAATCCTCAGTGATCTATTTACACGGTTTCCATGGATACTTAAAATACCAAAAATTCTAGTACGATGGCATATTAAGGTTTTCCAAATTGGCCGGATACGTATCTGGGTGATAAGGAATATTTAAACATTCAAGTCTGCCAAGGCGGGGAACTCAAGTCAAGTCAATAAAATGCCTAATACACCAACAACGCTTGAATATTCAGCCGTAAACAGACTGGCTTAATCAAATAAATGCATCGTACGCGCTGGATTCTTCCATCACCTTTCTTTCTAAAATGGGTGATTAGATTTGACCTAAACGCTTCTTTATCTACTTTAGGATTCTTTTACCATACCAATACTGTAAAATTCCTTCTCGTGCTCATTGCGAAACTGATTTTGATTTAATTGTCCAAGCTGATGGAATAAAATGAGATTTGATAAAATCTGTTCAAAAGCCACTGCACTCAGCTTTCTTTTTGTTTCTGTATTCTGCTGGAATTAACTCCTTAGGCGGCCGCGCACTTGCAAATAGATCCGATGAGCCTCCAGTAGCTGATAGACATTGTTCCTTGACGCATTTATGCAGAAGTAGCATCTCATATGTTCACCGCCTAATTGTTACGAATTCTTATTTTGCTAAGGTGGTTTATGTGAAGGTAACATTCAGTCTACAACAGCGTTGTCACTAACCCTTTTATCATTTGCTGGGATAACATTAAGCAACTGTCGAAGCGCCATCAACATTTGAACATGGTAGCCAGTGCATTATGCACTGCTGTCGAGATGTTGCAAACCACCAGCCAAAAACGTCGGCATCGACCCAATCTGAACTGGCCGGTGTCAAAATCGAAGAGGGTAATTAACATATTTCAAGGACACATGCACCGCAATGCGTTCGCACGTCGTACTCACACCCCGAGACATGCGTGGATGAGTAAATACAGTAGACTTACATGCCATTGGTGGGTCGGCAAATTAGTGCGCTCCAATCTACCCCTGACCTGCGCGTCGACTGAGCAAAAACGAAAGACTCTTCTCAAACGCACGGTATATGGGCGGAAGCAATCCTGGTCAGATTCAGGCTGTTTTTGGGTATCTTATTCTTCGGCAGCTTTTCGGCGAGACTGGACAGAAAACAATTTGAGCAGATATATTCTTCACAGAATATGAGCGCTTTCCCCAGATGACTTGCAATGCAGCAAATCAACCAATCCAAGGCATTCACGACGTTGCTAGTGCGTCTTCTTTAAAGGAACTCGTCACTGGGTGTCCTCTTTTTCTATTTTCTATCAATTGAAAGTGAATGCCTGATTTGGTGTGCCTCGTTAAATTCCAGAATAAAGTATTTATGTCGTTACCTTATTCGCGAAATCCCAGTAGGTTAATTGCTGTTAGAAGCCGCGAACGCAATGCATTTAGGAATCAACAGAAGCGAACATATGGCACCCAAATTGGAACAAAATGATCCATCACAACCAAAGCAATCCGACAGATTGTTTCAGGCGCTTCTGTGCACACGACACTGGGCAATAGTTCGAGTTAAGCTTCAGTAACAGCCTTTTTTCCCGACTGCTTTCTTCTTCTTTTGCTTCTTTCTTCTTGACTTCTGATCGCACACCGGTATTTTGAATGCATCGATTGATCCACATAAGGACGAGTCAATAGGAGATGCCTTGCAGTGGACGAGGCAGGGCTGCGATCCTTCCATTTATCCGCAGCAGTTTGTTGCGTCAACGCCTGCAGCAGCTCATTTGGGAGGTGTATCGCGACTTATGTCTGCTGTATGCGTTTTGTAAAGAGATTAATGGGACACATTTTGTGTAGCCAGCACACATTTGTACCAATCGAGCAGTAGTAGTGGGATAGGTAGCGGTCTCTTAAATAGGCACAGAGCCAAACACAATAATAAATGTGTCAGTTGTACTCCGTAACGGCGCTTCGAATCCGTGCGACCACCACCAGTCGCATGCTGGCTGAATATACCGCAAGGACGCCCACCCCTAAGCGGATTCAAACCCGCGCCGTAAGATTCGGAGCCAAGCTCGTTACCACTAGGCTACGGGCCGAAAGAGCCAAACCTAACCATGGAAATCAATAAAAGCAGACAGGTTGAACACCGTATCATCATCATGGCATTTTAACTGAAGATGAACAACACACTTCAGCTATCGTGCCGCAACAAAAAAAAGGGAGCATTTTTCATTTTTAACGCCAATTTTTATTTTTTGTCGTTTTCAATCGGTAAGCATTAAGTATCCAAATCTAAACAAGTACGTACATAGATCCTTTACTGGTTTTGATTACGAGTCATATCCTGAATTGTTTCCAGCCATCGGCACTGTTCGTGCTTTGGTTCCCAACCAGGCAGACGTGTGGATCCAACGGTGGCTAGACGTGAAGTCAACGATTTCATTTGCAGCAATGATATGATCTGAAATTGGAGCCGACGAATAGGGAATCCTTTTCACCAGAAGTATAATAAGTTTGCTGTCGTCGAAGGACGAAATCAATGAAATCCAAAAGTCGGGAAGTTATCAACTTTTCCGTTCGTTTTCCCAAGTACAAATCCATGCTTAATCATGACGTCGAGATATCCTTCCCGGTAGATGAAGTCGTTGCTAGAGTTGTTGCCAGAGTTGCGTCCTGGAAAGCTACTTGACAGATTACTGACAGATACTGCGATCTTCCGGCATCGCTATCTCCGCCTGTTTCGGTGTCGTTTTGATGGATAATTGCTAAACATTCCATGAATTCTCCATGCTAAACGGTCTTGTAGGGCTGAATCATGTGGTCATAACCCGAGAAGGCGGAAAATTTGGGAGAAAAGACTTAACCTCTTGCGAACAACGTTGGCGTGGCAGGACTTTGTGTTTTTCCACCAACCCATGATGCCCTATACAGAGAACATTGTCCTGGCCTGGTGATCAAGACAGAAGTTCTATCTCGCCGGACTTGAAACTCCAAAGGGTAGGGTGATTAAGGTTTTTGAATTCTTGCTCCACATACTGTAGAAGCTAGGGTTGAGAATTGCACGATAATACAGCAGTTGATATTGGCGGCCAAGGATCGACTCAATAAAGCCATGTCCCAACCGCATTTGTTGCAACGTGTTCGAACTCAGCCACAACGGAAACAACCAGTCCAAGTGGTGTATAGCCGCACTTTCTCTCTTTAAGTGTACCAGCGATGAGCCGTCCCCCCTAAGTTCTTAACTACTGCTTCCACTATATTCGTATTCGGTAGACTGCCAGAAAACATGCCATCACAACTATAATCCATAACACTGGGTTTTCCCCGGACGTTTGCACGAGTCCCGTTGTGTTCGCTTCCAGCCGGGTTGTGCCGGCGAGCATCGATAAGTTCCGTAGACTGTGAGGAAGAGACCCAAGGCCCATGTTGTTGATTGGACTTACCACATGAGGATTTACCTGCTGCTATTTTGGTCTGGTTAACCTGCAACCAGTGACCGATAACTGCATTTACTGAGCGCTACCTCAATCCGAATACCAGCGTACTTCGATACGCAATTAGCCAGGAAGCTGGCTACACCAGTTGGCTGGTGTCAATGCGCGCAGAAGCTCGTCGTGGGCGTTCGCCAAAACGCATCCGCAGATCAGCACATACAAATACGTGGTCAGGGTTCACACATGTGCTTCAAATCGAGCGACAGTTCTGGATGCAGCCTCTCCAGCAGAAACTGAACGCAGTGTGATCGATTTGCGTCCAAGGCTGGTGGATTCCAGGTTACCCTCCGGTGGGTGCTATGTCGGAAGTTAGTGCTCGCAAGAAGGAAGCCGACATCCTCACACAAATGGATTAGCCCTCGTCGTTATTATTACGGGAAGGTACACCGTGTTCGCCGCCCATACGCAGTTCATTAGTGTACAATATTCTAAACTGAGCGCTCAACTCCCCAGCCAGCACAACAGTGTCTCTGCTTCTTCTGTGGCGATGAAGCTCATTGAGTTGTCGCTAGAAGTCATCTTTTAAAGAATCATCGCTACCTTTTGTGGTGGCGCAGGCAGCGATGACAAACAGACACCTATTAGTCCCGCGTGACTTTAAAGCTTTGAACGAGCCAACCAATCGGACCGCACACCTCCGCCTACTGATTGGGCTCCAATCGACCATAGGGGCTTCAGTCCAGGGACTCAGGGCAGTGCCAACATTAGATTGTCTGGTGCTAGAAGCTGAATCGTCACCGGCTAGGTGCAATGACAAAATCCTACTTGCTTCACCTGAAGGGGACCGCAGAGTGAACACAGAGTTCAAGTCTTGCAGGCGGTTTCCAGATAAACAGCAGATTTCCATAGAGAGGGTCTATGATATTCGTGCAGAGCAATTTGGAAAGCAATTTAATGTGTCAGGATTGTCGGGTTTCTCGCCGGTCAGTGATCGCCCTGCTCCGTGCTCTGTCCGTGTGGATCCACCTTCTCCTTCAGAAGTAGAACGTGAGATCGGACTGCTGAACTTGGAGAAAGCCGCAGGACCAGATGCTCTTCTTCCATCCCCTTCAAATTTGGGTGTCCTGCAATTATGGATGATTTACACGAGTTCCTAACGAAACTGTGGGAGTTGAAAACGGTTCCGACAAACTGAAACCGCTCCGTAATAGTCCCAATTTTCAAAGAAGACTCACGATCGGAACGCGGCAAGCCGGGTTTCTTCAAGGTCAAGGCTGCAGCGACCACATCTTCAGTTTGCGTCAATTGTTGGAGCACCGTCACATATAGTAGTTGTCCATCGTAGTCGTGTTATTCGACATAAAAGGTGTCTTAGATTCACTTGATCGATTTGCACTTTGGGAATGTTTACTCCGGAAAAGGGGGTCGGGAAATATGTAAATAGTACCCGAGCGTTATATGCGCGTAGCTCAACCATAGTGAAGGCTTACCGCAAGCTCTCGCCGTCATTCAATACCACCAGTGGTTTGAGATAAGGATGCCCGTGGTCTCCTTTCCACTTCAACTTCGCTATTGACGAAGTCATGAAGGTCGTGTTCACAGGACACGAATTAGAAAGTGTGGAGCTGCTCCCAAACGAATGGTTTCTTGATTTGGATTATGCTGGCAACATTGCCCTCATATGTGACGGCTTGCAAACGCGTCAAGCGGCACTGGACAGATTGGCACCGACTGTCAGCCGTTTCGGGCTATGCTTTACACCCATCTCCCTAAGCAAAGATTAACTGTCTTCTGAAACCGGTGTAATTGATGTACCGGTTTTTCGAAGAATAGACAGCCGGACCAAGATATCAAACAGCAACCACAGGACATGTAGGAAAACGAAAATGCAAATATGAGAGTAAATGCACGGTGGATTGCGTGCCGTCTAGTTTGAAGACGACCTTAAATCAATGTGTCAAGAATGATCAAACTTCCAGCAACGAAAGCAAGGGAAAATCGCGCAAACTATACAGGAAATATGTGAAGGATCAACAAAAATAAGCGCATATAATAAAATCGAATCGGTCAGGTCTAGGGTATTGCGAAAGGAGCGTATAATTCGCTCTAGCCCAACTGCGGTGAAGAAGCACAACAGAGAAACGTTGAATTCAGAATGAAATACTTGATATATATATATATATATATATATATATATATATGCGGCGGAAAAGCCTACAGTGTGCTAAGGCTGGTTGTGGCTAGATCCTGACAGATTACCTACCCAGTGCTCCTATTGTTGTGCCATTGCCTCATGTCCTGGACGCCTCTTCGTGGTGACCACTGGGTGGGAGTTGGGTTTCTCCCTTCTCCCTGCTAAGATCCAGGACACCAATCCGCATGAGTCAGCGAACTGACCATGTGATAGAACCCACTGCCTTTCGGTTGCACATTTAAACGAAGCCTTTGGCTGAGGACCAGAGTTGTTCCCTTGTCAGGTGGGGGCGCCCTACCAGTATCCTAGTCCATCCTCTTCGGAGGTTAGGAAGTGGTCGATGGCCCTCTTCCCGTAAAACCTTGCCATGGGAGACAACAGGTTTAGCGGTTATAAGCTCACAGCTCGATTGGCGTAGAGCACGAGTGCCACGCATTGTCTCTGACGGTGGGAGGACACCTCCGGGTGTTCAATGGTTTGCTTACTGCCTTCCTCAAGCCAGGCAGCCCCTGGTCAAATTGGTGCAAACCCGCCAAAACCCACCTGCGTCTGGCCGTGGTCGCAGGTGCGTATCCAATTACGGTCGCAAAACACATGTGAATGGTTCAAGCATCTCAAAAACTGCGTTTGACGGCCGTCAAGCAGATCCCCATCTGTCTATGCAATCACATTCCCGAACTACATCTGCTCCCCACTATCTTGTGGGTTAGCCAAAGTCTCCGGGCGGAGTCCCTCAAGCAAACCTCCAAACCACCCACTGCCTTGTGGATCAGGCTATTGAGCCAAAGGCTCCGGTGGAGTCACTCAAGCCAACCACCGAAGCACAACCGCCACCTCGCGTGCGATTGCCCATCAACACAATCGTATGCCTGTGCGAAAAGCACCCAGCATCGGGTGCTGGAACGTGCGTACACTATTGGACCGGACTCGAGTGAGCGCCCTGAGCGACGCACTGCACTGGTCGCGATGGAACTGGCGCGCTACAACATCGATATTGCGTAGCTCAGTGAAACTCGGCTCGCTGAGCAAGGTAAGTTGCATGAATCAGGTGCTGGCTACACATTCTAGCTGGTGGGCAACGCCGCCTCAGCACCACGGGAACATGCGGTCGGATTTGCAATATCCGATTGCCTAAATGGCCAGTTGTTGGGTGAACCAACGGGCATCAGCGCGCGACTGATGACTGTTCGCCTACGACTCGGAAGAGGTAAGTTTGCTACTTTTATAAGAACGTACGGTCCGACCATGTGTTATCCTGATGACACGCGTGCTCACTTCTACTCACAGCTATCCTCCGTGATCCGGTCGGTGCCAAGGAGCGACCGACTATTTCTGCTGAGCGATTACAACACGCGTTGGGCGTGATGCATCGGTGTGGACAGACGTTATCGGTTCGCATGGCATTGGTTCAGCGAACGTGAACAGTGACAGGCTGATCTCACTGAGTGCCACCCACCGCCTGACGCTCACGAACACTCGGTTTGCACTGAGTGCGAGTGATATATCCACTGGGACACACCCACGAAGTGGTCACGCTTACCTGCTCGACTATGTCATCGTACGTCAGCGTGATATGCGTGAAGTGTGCATGACACGTGTACTGCGTGGAGCTGAGTGTGGCACCAATAACAAACTGGTGCGCACCAAACTGTACATATATTTTCGTAAATCTACGTATTACACTCCCGCCGTGAATCGGCGTAAATTTAACATTCCCTCCCTCGGCACTGTGGCGAAACGTGCTGAGCTGGAGAAGGCGATGGCTGCACGCCTGTGTGGTGATGTGGACTGTATAGCCACAGTGGGCGACCTGTGGCACCACATTCATGACCACGTTACAGCTGCTGCCGAGGAGACCATCGGGCGCGCAAACTGTAAGCGGCCTGATTGGTTTGATGAGAACAATGCGACGATTGGCGCATTGGTTTCAGGGAAGAATGCAGCATTTTCTGCACATGCTGCAGACACCAGGGACTTGGGGAAGAAGAGTCAGTTTTGCAAACTTCGACGGCGACTGACCCGCGAGCTCCGTCACATAAAACTTGCATGGTGGACGGAGAAGGCGAAGCAGATGGAATGCCACGCCGAACGCCATCGACACAAGGAATTCTTTGACTTTTTTGAAGATGTGTATGGACCCAGATTGGAGCCGCTGAGGATGCTGATCAATGGTAGTTCCGGCGCTACCTGCACACAGACTACAGACATAATGCAGACCTGGCGGAAACACTTCGATTGTCTCTTGGAAAAGCGTTCAGAGATCGACTGGCCTACATTGAACGGCCTAAAGCAGCACGATGTGAAGGCGGATCTGGCGGACACGCCGACTGGATGAGAGGCAGAGAGCACTTTCTCAGCTGCGAAACGGCAAGTGTGTTGGGGCCGACAGGATCCTGCCTGAAGTATTGAAACACGGCGGACCTGCGCTGTTGACTGTGCTGCACCACTTGATGCAACGCATTTGGATTGAGGTGTATGTGCCTCCTGAGCTGAAGGATGCCCTTGTGCTACCACTGTACAAGTGCAAAGGTAGCAAGCAATGTTGCACGAATTATCGTGGCATCAACTTGCTGAGTTGTGTGGGCAAGGTGATTGCCCGAATCCTGCTCAACCGCCTCGTCAGCCAAGTTTTGGAACGTAAAGTAGCGGAAGAGCAGTGTGGATTTCGTTCGGGTCGCAGCACTATAGATATGGTGTTTGCCGCTCGTCAGTTGCAGGAGAAGCGCAGAAAACGACACCAGCCATTGTACTCGCTTTTTGTTGATTTCACCAAGGCATTAGATACGGTGAACTGCGAGGCATTGTGGCTGGTGTTGGGTAAGTTTGGTTGCCCGCGTAAGTTTGTAAGTTTAATTGAATGTCTGCACAGTGGTATGCGAGCGAGGGTGCAGCTGAGTGGAGAGACCTCGGATGTCTTTGCAGTTGCCTCTGGTGTGAAGCAAGGCTGTTTCTTAGCTCTTATCCTGCCTTATATATATCTTCATGCAATGATGTCTTGTGCTTACGGTGTTCGTGTGGAGCCCCGTATTGATGGTGAGTTATTAAACATCCGTCTTTTCGGGACGAGCACTCTAGTCTGTGAGACAACTATCCGTATGTTGCTGTTTGCTAACGACTGTGCGTTGTTTTCACACAGCGCGGATGAGTTGCAGCACATGACTAATGCTCTGGCTTTGACAGCGGCCAAATTCGGGCTCACCGTCAACATAAGAAAAACTGTTTGTCTCTTTCAGCCTTCACCGGAGGTGCAATCTTCAATATTGCCGCGAATCAGCATTGGTGCTGAAGTATTGGAAACCATCTCCCGTTTCTACTACCTTGTGAGTGTGATGTCGACTGATCAGCAGATACACCGTGGGCTGCGTGTCCGCGTGTCGAAGCAGCGACGGTATTCGGGAACCTTGCGTACCGAGAGTGCAACAACCATCAACTTACCATAGGCACGAAGCCGATGGTGTACCAATTCATGTGCTGTCCGTTCTTCCATATGGCAGTGAAACATGAACGGTGTACCGTCGGGATGTGCGATACCTCGAGCGGTTCCATCAGCAGTGTCTGCGACACATTTTGCACATCACTTGGATAGACAGAGTTGCTGACACGGAAGTACTGCGACAAGGTGGGATGTATGTAGTGAACTCCATACTTTTGCTGAGACACCTGAGGTGGCTCGGTCATGTGAGCCGTACGGATTCGACGCGGATACCGAAACAATTCTTATACGGTCAGCTGAGTATTCGGAAGCAGCATGTGGGGAAATCAAGGTTACGTCACCAGAACATGATCAAAGTGAGCCTCTCGCGTTCTAATCTTGACTACTGATCATGGGAATCGAAGGCTGTTGATCGGCGTGCATGGCGCGATGTGATCACGAAGGCAATTGCCGAAGTGGGGGAGAAAGACCTAATCCATGCAGACAAGAAGCTGCAAGTGCGGAAGCCGCAAGCACCGATGGGGTGTACTCCATCGACATCGAGCGCATGGTGCTGTAGCACATGCGGTCGTGAGTGCCTGAGTCAGGCAGACTTGGTGAGCCATAAGCGACGCCACTCGGGACCACTACCGATGCGACGACGTGTCCTGTGTAGAACCTAGACAGAATCGGCGCAGAGTTTGTAGGTATGCTGCATTCGATTTACTAACCGCGTGCTTGCATGCTAAGTCCATTTATTTCAGGTGGTGGGTTTTCAAGTTTGTCCTAATGCTTTTCTTTCTCATATGAATGTCTACCTGTATTCTCTTGTATTAACTTGCACACCACGCTTACGACAATTGTAGTCGATTTCCATAACATTTTCGTGTTCGTGGCATTTCCGTAAAATATATTTACTGACTTCGTGAACTTATCTAGGCTTGGCTTGTAAACAACTTATTTCATACGCTCATCGATTTAAGATTTATGTCACGTTTCCTTATGCATCACTCGATTTACTTGCTTTATCTTTCTCTCAAGTGAGGGGCTGTTGTTTAATATCCTCGCTACGGCTGTGCTTGATGTGCATGTTGACAAGGTGCCTACCTGTCTATTACCCACTACCTCGTCCATACTGACTCCATGAGACCGTTGGTCGTTGCTGGAGGGCACGGGGAGCACGGTCCTCGTGGCCGTGCTAGGCTCAAAGAGCGGTTCCATGCACTCAGTGTGGAGCGGACTACGGTCCAGCCACCGCCTTGTGTGTGCCCTTGAATCCCCAAATGCAGCGTGTTTGTGTTTGCCTCTGAAGGAGTGTGGTTCGGCTCCGTTGATGAAACGTGGTTCACATCCACATGCCTCCCGGTCTTATTCCTTCGGGTTTACACTGGATATGGGGTGTGTGGTTGGAGCTGTGGGTGGTGCAGTGCAAGCCATCCATGGTCCCTCTGTAGGCGCAGGCGTCCTGTGGCTGGCCACAGTGACTGGTAAATCCGAAATCGGATGCCGCCAATCATAGTTATATGGTAAATATCCTGTTTATACCGTTGGCTACTTCGTAAAGCTCGATGTACGGCGACTAAATTGGCTGTCGAACGCCGTTTACGCAAAACAGTATACGTGAGCACGTAGACAGTTTTTCGGGAGCATACACAACCGTGAAGCAAGCAAGCGCAGATCACGTATCTGGTGAGCTAACCGGTAAGTGTAATTTCCGGACTCGAAGGAGGAAATGTCAATCGTTACCCGTCGTGACCCGGTAGCCAACGGGGTAGGGGTTTTGGCTATTATTCCAATGGTCGCGGGTTCAAGGCCTGCTATCTCCACCTGATGAGATGAAAACACATCGAAACGCGTCGTGGTTGTGCAGTGTTTTATAAGCGGGTAACACCCTATTTCCGTCTATGTTGCTTGTTTGAAATCGCCGGTGTGGCTGCGCTTAATGTGAATATTGACAAGGTGCCTATCTGTCTAATAACCCCCACCTCTATTACCGTCTTCAGGAGGCTGTGAATCGTTGCTTCGAGACGGGGTGCACGATGCTCATGACCGTGCTAGGTTCTAAGTATGCTTTCAAGGTTGGTAGAAACCACGTTCTGCACTGATCGTTAGTGGGGATCAGCTGAAAGTTGCACAATAATTCAACTGCTTGGGAAATTGTTGTAGCTCCGGCGCGACATCACGCTATACCTGAAGCGTAGAGTATATAATGCAGCCGTTCGTTCTACTATCCGTGTTAGCTGTGAAAGCTGACCCACTAGATCAGCTGACATAAGGTTACTCATGTTCGATCATCGCTGCCTTCGCAGCTTAGCTTATGTCTGGTGGGAACACAGCGTGAACAACGAGCTTGTTCTACGTCTTGTTCATGGCACAGAAAGTAGAAATGAACCGCTTAGCATCGTTATTTCACGCACCAGGCTCCCATGGCTAGGCTACATGTTGCACTTACCAGCCCATCGACTCCTGTGACGTGCGTCGTTTTCGCGCCGGGGTTGTGGAAGAAAAAAGGGGAGGGTTGGCCAAATGATGACTTGTTTGAGAGCAGTGACGGCACTTACTTCGACATCGGCCTCGGCTGGAGCCTCTCTGCTTCATCTTTGGGGTCCAAAAGACGATGAACACCTTTGGCTAGATACAGCTGCTGACATGACTAGGAGCCGACCTCATTGGCGTTCCTGCTGTGAGGTTCCTTGTCCCTCCCCACCCCTTTTAGCCTCCCCTCCAATCGCGAGCTCCTTTCTTAGCAAAATGCAATTTGTACCTAATAAAATTTTGCTGCTCCATGCAGCCGGTTGGTATATTTCCGGAACCATGCCCATCCGTTACTGATAGCTCCGTTGGCGTACACTGTTGTAGGTTTTTTTTCTTATGTATTGCGGCACAGTAGGTGTGGTGTTTTCCATCTCTGGCTAAGGTGTATAGTGCTAATTATGGTGCTGACTTTCACTACTGTCGTGGTGTGAGGGTTATTACCTACACAATGATGTATTTTGTCTTGTTTTAAATTCATTTCATTTCAGAAAGTTTCACTCGGCATTGCGTTTTTCCAGTACGGACATCTTTTCATCCTGTAGAGTGCGCAGATATGACTCTAACTTGAACACAGGACGCGAGTTTAGCTACAGTAATAGTAACACACACATCGGAAAACAGTTGACCACTAACCGATTTCTTGTGTCCTTTAGGTTCCTTTGATACTTGTAGGTATATAGCCGACGGGAATGCACGAAATGACAGTGCTATAGCTTACAGCCTACGTCTACTGAAATACTTGTTTTTGGTTTCTGTAAAAGCGTAAAAGTCCTTCACAGCAACGTAATTTAACCAAAGTGTTTAGTTAGTTTTCCGAATGCCAGTTTCTGTAGTTCGTACAAACACACGATCGCATAATCGATGTACGTACAATTCGTTAGAAAAGACCGTCTGGCAGCTCTTCCACCGATAACACCCATTTTGAATGGGCTGCAATAAACCCATAGCTTTTGTCATGGGTAAGCTCGTCATTCCAAACTGGCAGTCCCAGTATCTGATGTGGTATCTAAGCTCCTCTTTTCGTAACTAGGCAATTTTTCAAAGTGATGAGAAGGTTTTTTTTGAATTGCGTATAATTGTCAGTTTGTAGAATGGCATGCAAGACATAGTGGACATTCCCATGCTGAATTTTTACCTTTGCTCCCATTTGCTTGTGTTTGTGTGTTGTGTCCGAATCGAGCAATCGATTTGTTTTTCCACTCTTCAGCTGGGCCAATCACTATTCAGGAGCTCGACTTTCGACCCACCATTTTTGGAACCGGTGTGCTGGTGTCATACGGTGAGGCGCATCACGACGAAACGAAAAGTAAGCGGAACAACGATAAATAACATTCCTAATGCTTTTCAGGACAAAGCATGCAGAATGACTAGGTGATCTTAGTTGAAGGGGCAACTCGTGCAATTAAGGCTGCTGCATAGGTTCGTTAAGGCCACGTCTCGGTTACTTCCCACTTCAGGAAATTAGACGTAAAACTGAAACGCCATAAATTACTCTCACTTCGCATGGTCTCCGTTATCCAGCTTACTGAAGGCTAGACGGAGATTTACCCAATTTCGCTTTTTGTCAATGTGATGGATGAAACAAGCCTTCAGTTGTGGGCTCTGTTTCTCCCCATCAGATAAGTGTCGGTAAGGACCATTTTCGGTAATTCCGTCGTGTGGATACGCAGGTGCACACATGTATCCCACACTACTCTGACGGAAAGAACGCGATATCTCTTATGGCTAATCAGTGTGAAACGTACTGTGTAAGAAAGTGCGTTTTTGAAGCGGCAGACCGCCTGTGGAGAATATCAGTCACATCAGCGGACTGCTTTTGCTGATGTACATGCCACAGAGCCGTTCTGTGAATTTGCTTAGCCCGGTAGCAAATTTCCCCAGCATGACTTTTTGTTCGCTTGCGATGAAGCACAAGATAATTCTTACATATCGGCTGCAACTGAGAGACGCATCTATCATTTTGCTAGAAAGCGTCTACTAAACCTTTGCGTCTAATGATATCCTACGGATGAATATCGTTCAACACACTATGCATTGGGCTCTAACATGCATACGGTATTTCCCATCTTACAGTCGTCGTTTGACTGGCCTTCCTCACGGGAATGAAACACACAGAAATGTTATTCCTATCTACGGAACTCGTACACACACACACACACACACACACACACACACACACACATATGGTTGGCGGCATATGGTTTCGGATTTACCTGTCACTGTGGTCAGCCACAGGACGCCTGCGCCTACAGAGGGACCATGGGTGGCTTGCGCTGCCCCACTCACAGCTCCAAACGCACCCATATAAAGTGTAAACCCGAAGGAATAAGACCGGGAGGCATGTGGATGGGAGCCACGTTTCATCAACGGAGCCGGCCCACACTCCTTCACAGGCAAACACAAGCAAGCTGTATTTGGGGAATCAAGTGCACACAAGGCGGTGGGGCTGGACCGTAGTCCGCTCCACACTGAGTGCATGGAACCATTCTTCGAGCCTAACACGGCCACAAGGACCGTGCTCCCCGTGCCCTCCAGCAACGACCAACTGTTTCACGGACCCAGTATGGACGAGGTAGTGGGTAATAGACAGGTAGGCACCTTGTCGACATGCACATCAAGCGCAGCCACACCTGGGATGTCAAACAGTAGCCAATCATTCGAAATGCCTATATCCATTAAAGTAAACGCGTATGACGACATAAATACTCGTTAAATGAGCATATAGAAGAAATTGGTTATAAGTCAATCCGTGATAAGTACAAAATGCCCGAAACTTACTTAAAAAATACCACGCGATAAAATTACGAAAGCTTACCACAACTTTCATGAGCGACGTGTGTAAGTTGGGAGAAGATTATAAAGTAAGCAGAACAAACCAAACAAACCGTAGTGAATTTTATCCACATTACAAAGACCTAGTTTAAGTGTAAGTCGATTTAGCCCAACTGTCGGAACACGAGTCACGCGATCGCTGTTTTGTCCGTTACTTATGCACTACAGAGAAAGTTTAGTTTGAATAGTTGGTAGGAAAAGGAAATGAGGTTTGCGACACTGTGTTCAAAATGACACAAGGACGGTGCCAAACTCACCGTAGCCTACATCAGCTGAGATGGTGGACCGGTCCGACTGTGTGTGCCGCATACAAAATAAACCCGGAATAATTCAAAACCAAGACAAATTCGTCATCAGCCTGACAAAGGCTGTTCGTGTAGATTGGTGCTTCATTGTGGATGATGCGTACCTGAAAGGAGCTTTAAACATCACCCTCGAACCAGTCCACAATAACGCAAGTCCCATCGTTGTGTGTATGGTGTAGTGATTGAGTGACATCGTAGCTCTCACCTTCACATGCAATCCTGATGCTCATAAGCACCAAGTTTTCCTTTGGAGTGCATCCATTGTTCATCGACAAGTTCAGTACAGTTCATTTGATTCGCGCTTCGAAGTGAGATGTGTCCATGTACCACGAGTCAATTTGCCAGAATAGAAACAAACAGTAACGGTAAGAAAATGGGATTGAATGCGAAGAGCAGGTGAAGAAAATGGAAACATGTGGTTGCGTTAGACGGATCAGGATGGAATGAAAATAACCAGCTAGATACAAAAAACCGAATGCAGTCAATGATGTCACAGACTGCGCAACAGCGATGTGTCTCCAACCACCAGTGTGGACCGTCCCTGGGGCATCCATCCACGAAAACGGCACGCAACAACCTGACCAGCTCTGTCCGTAATTTACTTCATGCCTTTATGCTGTCATCGACTGGTCATCGACTGATTTCACTCAATTTGGTGCAGCGACCGGTGTAAGATGGACGACGAGAAAGCTGATCAACGGACATAAGTCGACCATAAGCTAGCCAAGCAAAGCGATTAAGACTTAGCAAACATTCGAGTGAGACACCAGGAGGTTTGTTGCCAAAAACTACTAGAAGACCTCAGCTCACACGATATTCCCACCAGATTTGGGTAATAGTCCACAAGCGCTGGGGAGTAAACATAACCAAACTTTTAATCTTCACACCACAACTGACCAAGTCCATGAACCATACAGCAACACCGATCTTATCCTATTGTTAAGCAGCCTACCTTTCACTGATACCCCAATATCCCGCCGTCTGTACTACCGGTTGCATCGTGTCATTTTTCACCGTTGGTACAGTGTGGCTTATGCTCCAATGTGACGCAAGTTAAGACCGTGTAAGTGCCAGGGTTGTCCCTTAGAAATACGACCACTTTGGCAAACCACCACCAATCCAGGTGGCATTTAAGCTACTGAACTCAGCCAGACTGAATCCGGGCGCCAGCTCTGGGATATATTGCAATTGGAAAGCAGTCATGACGGTGCACCGTCGTGGCCCGTGTCACAGTGGCTGCAGTCGCCGACTAGTAAGTGCGTGACCATGGCTTCGGATGAAACAGAATTAACCGGATGCCGCGTACTGCTGAGCCTGAGTAAGATGAAACCATTGTCTATCACTTGCTTGAGTGTGTGATGGCTGTCTAACTGAGCTGAGTTGTGACGAACCTTCTCAAAACCACATTGCATAAGTCGGATTAACCACAACGAAACAACCGGACGGCTTCTAGTCACTCAGGAGACAGATGAAATGCGTAAGACTGAAGATATTCCGAAAGTTTGAAACGTTCTTCCGTTGTTTTGTACCGATTTTGACACACCTGCTGGTCTGTCATCCCTTTTAGTTTCACCACCTGGCAAGTTTATCAAAGGCCTGTGTCGGTCAGTCTTCCAGAATGAGGTAATTATGACTTCTCTGGAAGCATTTGCCTACTTTATGCTAATAGATTTTGCTTACATCCGCACGGTACAGTTATCGTCGGCCGATTCCCCATCTCTCGTCACACCCTATTAAATTACACCCTGTCTGGTCCTCTGCCCTTTGCTTCTTGTACCTTCAGGTTGGGTCCAGCCAACTAACACTTGCAAATTTCACTGTGACAAAGTAGTGTCCAAAGAACCCCCGATACCCCATGAATGCAAACAAATTTAGGTGTAACCACTGCCTTCGTGTGTCCTTAAAAAGTCCAGAAGTCGAGAAGATCATGACCTGTCAATAACTCACCATGACACCAAGATGGCGGTACACTTGACCTATTCCTTAGTTTATAACTGAGATACCAACCAAACGCTACTTTTTGTCTAACTATCTTCCTTGTCCAAACTGATCATGCATTAGGTTACGCAAAGCTTTAGACGTATTCTAAAAGAAGATGTTTGCTGCATCAACGCCATCTGACGCGGAACATCACGGCTCGACCTTCAACCAACTGGAGTACTGTTAAGCTTGGGAGAGGCCTCTGATAAGATTATCACGGGCACGGTTTGACGGTGAGACGGAAACTCTCGCTAGCGTGAGAACGATCCTGGTCACACGTATTCGGGTGGACCCTGAGCTCTTATAACGGACGAGGCTACGAACACGAGAGGGGTGACGGCAAACGCGCGCTAGTGGTTTAGACGCGAACGCTGTCCGGCTATGGATCTCCCAACTATCGGCGAAGAGAAAACAAGACAAGTGGTCCTCTAAAAGCGCTTCCACGACCAACATAGGGCGAATCATAGCTAATACTGTGGGTCATACAGTTAGTGAAAATAGCCACCGCAACGGGGTGGTAGTTTCTAAAACAACATTGTCAACACGTGCGCGGTTGTGCCGAGTCTCAGAGTGGCTGAAATCTGCTACTTTGGGGAAAGGGGAGAAATGGAACCTTGCTTTCCACAGTTATTACGCCGGAGTTTATGACAAGTTTTTGCGGGGATATTTGACGGGCCCGCCACAAGGACAAATCTGGAAAATTTAAATCGTATCATTTTACACCAGACAATGAGAGATGGTTAAATCTCCAGCAGGTATTGCGTCAACCAATACCTAAGTGAACTTCGGCAAAGTTGCAATCCGTGGGATGTGCTGGATGCTCCGCTGCTCCGCGCGCACTCACAATATGTTAACCGCTCGGTGCTGCACATTTCTGCTTACTTCGCGACAGAATTCTCTAAGCCTCACACGCTGCAAGTCGGTCTACCTCCTCAAAAACATTGTCGACCCAAGAAACCTTTTGCAGCACCACAATCTCATATCCTTTTCAAGCAGCTCACCGAACCACCAGGACTTAACCACATCTACATAACTGCCTCGGATGTCCTGAAGCTATAGATGACATTGAGCGTGCGCAGTTCGCCTGGTATTGAGAATATACGCGTCAAGTCACTGAAGGTAGCTGCCACAATCTTGACGGAACCGTTGTCTCCACTCTCCTAACGCTGTCTGGAGGAAATGCAAGTTCCAACTATGTGGAATTGTGGTATAGTCGCCCCATATACAAGGGAGACAATCATACTGTGTCCCCAAAGTCGCACTATTGTACTCTACTTCCTGTGTATGTAAAGTCATGGGAAGTCATTGCAAAGCACACGTTGGATGCTTGGAAAGATGCAATATCATCGTGCAAACACACCACGGCTTCCGCTAAAACCGCTCATGAACCACGAATTTTCGTTAGCCCATGCCAGCCTGCAAAAATTTGTCGATGCCGGGGAAGAAGTTGACGCACCCTACCTTGATTTCTCGAAGGATTTTGCTTACCTAGATCATGGGGTCACCAAATTACGGCCCACGGCTGTTCATCAGGCCCTCCGAGTGTACCCAAATTTGCTTGATAAACTGCATGGAATCCGAGGCATTTTAATACAATTTCCATTTAACACTATGTGGTATACTGTCTGTGACCTTACAGAGTGAGTCAGCTCATGGTTATATGACAAGTGACACCGCAATATCATTGGCCTTATATCTTTAGAGCATTTATTTGAAGGAGCACCAATGCAACTCACCAATCCGTGCAACCTACTTTGTTTCCGTTTATCTCAGGCCCCTATGTCGTAATTTGCGGCCGGTCAACTTTGATACGGATGTCACGTGAAACGCTGCGTATTACGACCCAATTACTTTGTACATGTGTTGTCTTAAAACCACACTTGCTAGTTACTTGGGACGTAGTGAAACTTTCTGCTTCGTACTTGTGCTGAAAGCGTAATTTGTCGAGGTATATACAGTTTGTAATTACTAAATGTATGTAAGTAGTACCATCATCAAGTTCTAGTCATGCTTTTTGACTTGAGTAAAATAGCTTGGCGGCATCCGGTTCCGGATTTGCGTGTCACTGTGACCTCCATGTGGGCAGTCACAGAACACCTGTGCTTACAGAGGGACCATTGGTGGCTTGCACTGCACCACCAACAGCTCCATGCACACATCCCATATCTAGTATAAACCCGTAGGAATAACGCCGGGAAGCATGTGGATGGGAGTTACATTTCATCAACGGAGCCTGTCCACAAGCCTTCAAAGTGCACAGTAATGGCATTGCTGCCTAGCTACTTTGGGAATCATCCTTAATAAGGCGATGGCTGCGCCGGAGCCCGTTCCACACGATCACGGGGCCTGTGAATCCAAGCGACAACCAAATATCTCCTGAAGCCAAAATAATCGAGGTTGAAAATTTCGGCGGGTAGGCATCTTGTCGACATTTGCATCGAACGCAGCCGCACCGGCGATATCAAACAACGAATCAAACAAAAAGATAAATGCGGAAAACTGCCACGGTTGCAACATAACAGGACTGTGCAAATCAAATAGTTAAATACATCTTATTAAGGTTAAGCAGATCTAGTTTAGGTGTGTAAGTTGTTGTGACCCAACTGCGGTGAAGAACCATGATGTACTCAACGTCAAACTGAGCTCGAGGATTTTTAATACGTTTTCAATCAAACATCTTTTCCTTATGCATATCATCTTCCACCATTCCCAACATCGACTGCGACACTATAGGTATGCACCGAATGTCACGTTCGCATTCCTTTTTTCCCAGAGTTTTCTTTATGGTATGCAAGTACTGTGCACCATGATTACGCGGTCCACGCCAGTCATTTTGCGTTTAACGTGCCAGCGCTAGCCGTATTTTTCAGTTATCCGGCTCGCTATGAAAGTGCTTGGTAGCACCTGGTCTAGATCGTTTCATGCTCCTTTACAAGCTTCGAAATCATGAGATCAGTGACACTACCATGGGTTAAACACATACATTCGTACACCAACGCCGCTTGAATATGCAAGTTCGTAGCGTCCTGTCTTACCCACGACATAGGCACAATGGCTGTGTACTAGAACCCCGACTATTCTTAGTGTTCATAGACGACTTCCTGGGCATGCTGACATCGAACCTTCTGCTAGCTGAGCATGATCTCTAGATTTGGGGGCGTTATGTGCCGAAAAGGTGGCAGATCCGAGTAACACATGGCTGGCCTAACGAATGTTATATACGAAGCGTGGGTGGTGTAAACGAATCGATAAGGAGAACAGGTCAAATTAAGGAGACACGACAGGCTGGCAAGCAAGCAAGTGAACGAGGGTATAGCATTGCAAGCTGATCTCAACAAGGCTTACGTGAAATCAGCTCAAAACATGATTGGGTTGAACGCTGTCAAATTTAAAATGAAGGGCATACGCCACTAGAACACCGGCGAATATCTGTTTGGAGGATACGCATTGCAGTCCATTCCCTATGACCGTGATTTAGGGTGATGTTGCAGAACGATTTCGGTTTGATACTAATTTAGTTTCACAACTGCTCCACGTTTTCGAGAGGCCAGATGTAATATGCCCTATCCAGGTGTGGTATTCGTGGCAAAAGCAGGGCCTCATTGCTCTTGCGAATCTACAACGGAGATCAAGTAAAATTTTTAAGGGTTTGTTCCACCTCGCTTACCAGCTTAGACTAAAGGCCCCAGGAGTCTTCCATGAAAAGTCATTGTCTACGAAGTGATGTCATTTTTGTGTGTCCGATCGTAACTGTTCTTAACCAACCATGCTGACACTAATTTAGACTCTGGCACAACTCCACAGCGAACTACCACCATTAGAAGTTGATCAAGAAATAAAGCCGGTTAGGAAACCACTGAAATTTCTCCTCTATTCGAGGATCGTAGTCGTGGAACGTTTTTCCGCCTTTTGTCATCGCTTCTGCGTTAGTTGAATCCAAGAACCCAAGTTACTGATGTGTTACACATGCCCCATTATATGATTTAATTCAACTAATTGGGTTGTAGCGAACTCGTTAACACTATGAAAATAGTTGCAGTCAGAACTCCGTTGGTTTAGGCAAATAAACTCATCAACCCACGGTGGGCTTCCGACTTCGAATGATTTCCCAAGCTAGTGGTAAGATCCGGCCTATAGCGTAGCGTGCGCTGTACAATAGTTCCTATTCGTTGGAGCGGAGATCACCCCGCTGAGCAAACAAAGAAGGCGCACGCAACAGACCGAATCGACAACATAGAATGGGGTTCGAAGAAGAATGTATTGATCGAGTTACTTGCAACAAACTGTACACTAATGAAGCGAATAGAAATAAGAAAGAACTGTTATAAAGAAGAAATGTACAAACGCTACCTAACTTCCCTCCCCTAGAGCATGAGTCGAAGGGGCGAACTCCCGGTAGGCGCTAGCTTTCGTAAGTCACAAGTCGAGAAAGGAAAAGGACTGTATTTTCGAAGCGTATGCGCTTAGGTTTATCAGAGTTTGCGACAAGTATGGGTGAGAATGAGGAAGAAACATCGGGGTCACACATTGGCTAAGTGGGAGGGGTGCTTTGTAGCGGAGTCTGTTCAGGAACACGAGCGTCCATAGAATGCTATGGAGATAGCAGTTCGACATAGGCAGGCTTCAGACAAGGGAATAATGGAACACGACTGACAGAAGCTTTGCAATCATTCTTGTCCAACACCAAAATATTTCTCCTTATGAGCTAAGGCGCTGTCGAGACGCATGCAGACAAAAGACGGGTGCTCAAATCCGGGTGAATCCTCTGTCTTCGCAAGTTAGGTAGAGATGGATTTGGACGAACGGCACTAAAGGGTTCCTTCAAGCGTGCAACATACAAAGCAAGATCCACTTTACCGACGCATTTAGGATCTAGTGCGATTGCACCGGGAAGTCTAAATGTTGTCCCAAAGACTAGTTCAGTTGCACAATAACCGATAACTCCTTTTCGGTGTTACGAATACCAAGGAGTACGATCGGTAGACTTTCGGACTACTAAGCGTTGGACTGCGTTGCAGTAAGTACAACCTTGAGTTGCCGGTGGAAGCTTTAAACTAGTCCGTTATTGGCGGGGTGGTAAGCTCTTAGGCGTAAATGCGAACAACCGAGCATGCAATTGAGATTAAGGAACGAAACAGAGCTGAACTGAGGACCTCTATCCATGACGACAGTGGCAGGCGTGAGAAACACAGATCTTCAAGTTTTGGTGAAGTTTCTGGCGACTGTTTCGGCAGATTTCCTGTAGTGGCCCTGCGTGAGGCCAAGGCTTGAATCGATCAACACAGGTGAGCATATTGGTCAAACTGTTGGATGGAGGAAGGGGTCCAACGATGTTGAGATGGACATACTTGAAGCGGACATCGGGCAACGAGGAAGGGCCGGGGACGGCAAGGGTGTGACATTGGCTTTTCCTATTTTGACAGATGATGCAGGGTTTCAACCATTGTCAGATATCCGAGCGCAGGTCTTGTAAGACGTAACGATGCTTTGTCAGCTTCGTGGAGGTGCATATGATCGGGTGTGAAATACCATGCAAGTAATGAAATACAAGTCGTCAGTATTGCAGCGGGACTAATGGTCGAGGTTTGACAGTGGACGTATCACAGTAAAGCTTGGAATCCGAGTTGGTAAGAGGCAGGAGATATAGCTTGATGAACGAATTCAATCTGAGCTGCTGGAACTCGGCACCTTCGACTTGATGAGCGACCATGTCTTCAAGGTTATGTGGCTGACGTGTAAGTTGGGGGAAGTCAAGACGAAGTATCACGTTGGCGTTGACGTTGACGTTTCTGGCTGCATCAGCATGTCGAATATCAGTAGTGAACTGTGAGATGTAATCAAGATGAGCTTCACGGTGAAAAGCGGTGGGATAATCCACGAAAAGCGAAATCTAGCGGTTTACTTTCAGTAAGAACGGTAAACGGACGGCCTTCGAGAAGTTACCGGTAATGCTTGACTGTCCAATAAACAGCTAAGAGTTCACGGCCGAAAGTACTATATCGCGTTTGGGCGGGTTGCAGCTTACGAGAAAAGAAGGTTAAAGGCTCGGGCTAACCGTTTGCTACTTCCTGTGGTACAACCTCAACGGCATTCTGCGACGCATCGGTTTTGAGAACCAGGGATTTTCTTAAGTCGGTATTCAGATAACGAAGGGCAGTGGCACTTGGTAGTGCCTCCTTGATTTTATCGTAGGCTATCGTTGCTTCAGTCTTTGACTCGGACTTACGACACTTACCCTTAAGCAAATCTGTCAAAGGCTAGCGAAATCTGGAGCACTCCAGAATAAAACGGCTACAATAATTAACCATTCCAAGGTAGCCGCATGGGCTTTTATAGGACTGTGACATGGGGTAATCAGCAATCGCTTGCGTTGTTTTGGGAAGCGGACTGTTACCGTCGCGGTCCATTCGGTGGTCAAGGAAACCCCTACGTGACTGACCAAATTGGCACTTGTCAACGTTGTTATTGACACCGTGCTCAACAAAACGCTCGAAGACTAAGCGGAAGTGCGACAGATGATCTTCGCTTTTCGAACTAGCCACAAGGATGCCATTGACGTAAAGGAAACCGTAGGCAAGCCTACTAAGGACCTGGTCGATGAACTGCTGGAAATTCTGCGCAGCTTTTCGAGAAAAAAATGGCATGCAACAGAATTCGTAGAGTCCAAAAGAGGTTGTTATGGCGGTCTTGAGAATATCTTCGGGGAAAACAGGAATCAGATAGTACGTCCGGCTAAGGTCGATCTTAGAGAAAATAGATGTGTGTGCAAACCGATAGAAAAGTCGTGAATGTGGGTACTTGGAGATTTGTCTGGGATAATAGCACTGTTCAGAGCACGGTAATCTCCACACGATCGCCAGTGCCTGTTGGACTACTTAGAGACCATGTGTAACGGAACATACCACGAGCTATTGGGTGGTCAGATGATGCCAAGACTAAGCATATGTTGAAACTCAGCCTTAGCTGTCGCGAGTTTGTCGGGCGGCGACCGTGGAGATCAAGCAGCAACAGGAGGTCCGGTAGTAACGATATGGTGCACAAGGTGATGCTTTGGATATGAATATTCGTCGGACGCCTGATATAAAGCAGGAAATTGGTGAAACGATTCACTGGACATGCTATCGGAGGGAAGCGATATTCGGAGACAGTTGCGCTTATTGAAGCAAGTTTAGAAGGGACGGGGAGAGATGTGACACTTTCACGGAGTTTACTACAATGTAAGTATACAATCAGGTCATACTTCATAAGAAAGTCCACGCCATTGACGGAACGTTGGACGTCTGTGATGATGAAGACGAAAGGAAAAGAGCTGAATCCGAGATCAATGGCAAGCAGCTTTTGACCGCACTTGTTGATCTTGGTGCTGTTAGCGGCCTGAAGCGTAGGGAGAAGCTGGCGTTTTTCCGTTCTTCGAGGTAGAACGCCTACCTCAGCACCTACGTGAACCAGGAAGAGCAGCTTGGTTGCGAATTCGTGGACGAAAACTATGTGATTAGACGGTTGGCCAGCTGCAGCCGTCGCCATTACTGGCTGGCTTGATCGTTTCCCTGCTACGGCGTGCTGGATGCTTTAGGGTGAGTGCAATCACAGTGACAATTACTAGCTGCGTTACCCTGACAGTGGTGGTACGAACATTAGTGAGGTATCGCGTTTCGCGAGGTGGGTCTATCTCGAAATACGAGTCTCTCACTACTGCCGTGAGAGTGTTGCGTGTTCGAAAGTTGAAGTTCAAGCCTGGACAACCTATGAGCTAATGACTGGAGAGCATCGTCTCTCGTGGGACGAACCGTAGGTGAATCGACGGCGTGACAAACTGGATGTTTGAAAAAGCATTCTTGGACTTTGTCTGCCGTATCTGCCAGCTTGTCTAATGACATGTCATCGGCGGACACGGCGAGAATCGCTGTGGCATTCGTTGGGAGACGTTTTGTACAAAACTGACACAAAACGCCGTCGTCGACGTTGGTAGAACGGACTAAGGAGCGCATGCAGCGAAGGAGCTGTGAAGGTGTGCGGTCACCGAGCTCAACACAGGAATGGAGTTGCTGAAGTTGAGCTTCATCGGAGGCGGAATTGCATTTTAGAAAAGCAGTTTTAAGCTTATCGTCGGAATGGGGGCGAGCAAATCTGCAACGTCAGTGAGGAAGTGTGCAACATCATAGGAAAACTGCGAGTTACTACAGCGATAGGGCAAACTCGCCAAAAACTATAGAAACCAAACTGGACAAATCAAACTCGAGGATTGGACGTATCGAAAGTAGGCACAGAGAAACAGAAAATTTGTTCTGATATACCCTCAGAGGAACCGTGTTCAAAAGCCATGCGAAAATTAGGGAATTCTGAGCTTCAACAGAAATTGTTAAGGAAAACCAAAAGCAAATACAAAACGGGGTCCCCAACTATGTTGCGAACGAGTTGACACTACAAAAACGGTTTCAGTCAGAACTCTGATGTTTAAGGTAAAAATGGTCACTGACACAAGGTAGGCTTCCGACTTCGAATGATTTCCCAAGCTAGTGGTAAGATCCGGTCCATAGCGTAGCGTGAGCTGTACAATGGTTCCTAGTCGTTGGAGCGAAGAACAACTCGTTGAGCAAACAACGAAGGTGCACGCAACAGACCGAATCGACAACAACAACATCGTCATCATCAACAACAGCAGTACATCAGCCATTTGAACTGATGCTTCGCTGCCATACAACCATGAGGAACTATGAAATAAAGAATAAGAAGAGGGAGAGAAGGGGACTTACCTGAAAACCTTAATGCCCTAAGCAAATATTCTGGGTCAAGGCGCCTACACCTTGTGTTAACAACATACCGTCACAAACAGCTGGCTATCGTGCAAAGATAAGGCGGCATCGGCGAGACAGCTTCCTTGCGGCTTTCACTGCCACGCGTCATAATCAGCCATTACCCCGCAGATAACTCAGCACCAAACACACTTTAAACAGACAATCCGATTAGGAGACGGCAGCAGACGCGCCACTGGTGTCGGTTGCGAGCCATGTCCTGTAAAGTCTCGAGCCAAGCACAAGGCGAGTCACGTGGACTCCAACCCGGAAGGCGAGACAGACCAACGGCACCCAGTTTGGTCGTCAGTGCCTTCATTTCCCGCTGCCAAGTCAACTTCTGTCCACCTCGAGCCATGCGCCATCCTACACCTGGTAGACTAAACAAAGCCCTCCTAGGTAAGCGGTGACCGGGCATACGTAGCACGTGCCCGAGCCAACGCAACTTATTCAGTGCTATCTGTTGTTCTAGGGAGCTAGCATGATTATCATCACCTAGTACTCGCCTACGCACATCATCGTTGCGGACACGCTGATGCCATCCGACATCAGCAATGCTTCGCAAACAACGATGATCAAAAACTTGAAGGCGCCTCAGATCTTCAGACCGAAGGGGCCAAGTTTCACTACCATAGAGCAGAACGGCCCTCACTGTGGCCTTGTATACCCGGTTTTTCAGACGGAGGGAAACTCCCTTCTGTCGCCAAAGGTGCCGCAGGTAGCTCTGGCTTTTGCAAATCGTGAGCTGACGTCAGTCTCTATGCGCCCATCATTGCTGATACAGCTGCCAAGATAAGTGAAATGATAAACCACCTCGAGTTCCTCGTTAGCAAGCGTCAGTGGGTCATCAAGTGGCTGGTGGTCCTGCAGCAACACTTTGCACTTTGAAGGTGGGAAGTGCATACCAAATAATGGGACCACTCTGGACAGGCTATTCAGGGTTGATTGTGCCGCCGCAGCATGGTCGAAAAGCAAGACGATATCGTCCGCATAATCTAGATCAACTAACCTTTCCCCAGGCAGCACTTCAACGCCTACATCTTGAGATTCCGCAAGGGAACACTCCATGATAGAATCCACGACGAAATTGAACAAAAACAGGGAAATCGGACAACTCTGACGAACGCCACTTGTAGTCGAAAAGCTATCCGATAGGACACCATAGACCCTGACGCGGCCTGTAGTGTTCGAGTATAGAGCACGAAGGATGTTCACATATTTCGTGGGAACACCTTTTCGTACAAGTATTTCGAACAGAATCGATCGATCGACTGAATCGAACGCACTCTTGAAATCGAGGAACACAGCTATTGTCGGTCTGCGGTATGCGTGGCGCTGCTCTAGCACCTGCTGCAGAGTAAATATATGGTCTATACAGCCACGTCCTGGGCGGAAACCGGCCTGCTCTTCCCTAATCCGAGATTCCCATTCCGCAGTGAGGCGACGAACGAGAATCGAAGCCAGTAATTTTGTCACAACTGGTGTTAGGCTAATACCCCTGTGGTTAGAACAGTCTGTGCGACTGCACTTCTTGTATATTGCCACTATAATCGATTCGCTCCAGTTAGCCGGCACACTCTCTTCGTTCCAGGTACGTTCGAATAGGGAGGTCAGTGCTTTGCAGAGGACCTCACCTCCATCCTTAAATAGTGCAGGTGGGAGAGAATCCGGGCCAGTGGCACGAAAACGATTGAGGGCTATGATCGCGTTTCGGACCTCGGCCTCCGACGGAGGCTCTAAACTAACCGTCCATGGCTCGTCCTGCATCACCTGAGTAGGAAGAGGTCCGGGAGCAGGGGGCCAGCTGAATTGATCTTCAAAGTGTTCGGCCCAACGAGCCATACGGCGCTCCTTATTGTGTATCAGCGCACCCGCGCTGTCTCTGATTGTCTCACTGACGCCTGGTTTTCTCGGACCAGTGGTGCGGATTAGCTGGAAGAGCTTGCGGTTATTGCCTACTGCTCCTGCCTCCTCCATTTCTTGAGACCGACTGATCCACCAGGCTTCCTTGTCAGCACGTAGGCTCCGCTTTAGTTCACGCCTAATAGCCCGTCTGGTCACATTGTGTTCAGAACCAGCCGGGAGGTGTCTTCTAGCTTCCAACAGGTTCACGGACCTCTCGGATATCCAGTGACTGGTGCGGTGACGACTGATAGTGCCACAAACTGATGATCCTGCGTCGTGCATAGCTGCCGACATCCTATTCCACTGAAGTTCAGTGTCGTTAGTACAAGACAGCGAGAGTTCGCTATGCAGTGCTTCTTGATAGGCTTGCCTGACCGAGGGCTGGGACAATTTCTCCGTTGCCCATCGGGGAAGACGCTTTGTGCGCCTTCCGGTAAAGTTCATGGAGAAACGACAGCGCACCAAGGCATGATCAGAGTCGACACAGGTACTCCAGTATGAGCGGCAATCCAGAATGGAACCGCGCCACCTGTAACCTATGGCTTTGTGGTCAATTTGGGTTCATCGCTGGCCAGCTACAGGAGAACGTCAAGTGGCACTTCGGCGCCCACTGTGTCTAAAAGCAGTGCTAGTAAGAAACAACTGGTGCTCCGCACACAGTTGCAGCAGACGCTCGCCGTTGTCAGTCCGTTCGGAGTTAAGTCCATACTTCCACCCAGCTTAGCTTCTGAAGAGCTCAGACGCCCTACTTGTGCGTTCATATCCCCTGCAATACTATAATATCTGAACTAGTAGCACTGCGTATTAGCCCGTTCAGTTCGTGATAGAATGTATCGTTGACAGCATTAGAACTGCAGTCGGTGGGAGCATAAACGAAAATCACAAACAAACAGCGTTTTGTTTTACTTCGCGAATTCACCTTAGCTGATGTCGTCAATCGGGCGCTCATAAACGACTGTTCACCGGAATCCAATCAACCAACGTTGACTCAGCCTTGGAGCTGAAAATGATACCTACACCAGCTTGACCCTTGAGTGCCGCATCGGCGTCTCCGGATGCGCGCAACCAATAACGAGAGGATAAGCCGAGTGCAGTCAATTCAATAACCCCGTTAGTGTCATTAATCCTAGTTTCGGACACACAACGCACATCAACACCTAGTGTGTCCAAGGTGCGTGCGAGTGCAGCTTGCTGACCTGTTTGTCTTAGAGTGCGGACGTTGAATGTCGCCATGAAAACGGGACAGCGTGGCCTTATAGGGGACTTTTGCCGATAGGCGTCCGATAGGTGCTGTGGGATGGTGGCTGCAAATGGTTCTACTCCAGTAGCACTTCGGTTGCTGTCAATTAAGCTGGGAATTATAGAAGGAAGGTTAGTAATAGGGGCCGGGATGGGAGTAAGAGGAAAAGGTGGAAAAGAAAGAAGGGAGGCGCCAGCAGTAGTATGTTTTCGCTTATCCGCCCTGCTGTATGCAGCAGATAAGGCGACCCTTGATAATCTGCGCGACGGCCGATGCAGGATGAAGTTTATGTTTGAAGAAAATGGCATGGTTGTATGTGGGCTGGGATACTGCCAGGGCGCCCAGACCTAAACTAGAGGACGATTAGGGTCCTCATCCAAAGCCTTTGGCTCAAAAACCTGTCCGCATGGCAGCGGGGTGGCAGTGATTTAGTTTGACAGAAATGGACGCCATCCCATTTCCAACCCCCAACCTGGAGGACCAGGAGACTGAGTTTGTCTGACCTCTCACCATTGACCAACCTGGTAGGAGGAGCTCTCAAGATGCTCGGAGGCATCACCCAGTATAGCTCAATGGGTCAATGAGGAACGCAAACCGTCGCACCACGTTAAGGTCCAGTCTCGTTGCGAGGGAATCGACAACAGAACGAGAATCGAAGAAGAACGTATTGATCGAGTTAGTTAAAACAAACTGTACAATAATGAAGCGAATAGGAATAAGAAAGTACAATCGAAAAGAATAATGTACAAAAATTACAGGATCACAGGACAACGTAGGCAAACTGTGTGCACCTGTAACAAATGTGGGTTACCTTTCCTTCTAACTCACTTTGGTGTAATTTTACTTAAGCAAATATACTAATAATAATAGGTATATTTCTCATCGGGTGAGAAACTGTGGCCCCAATTGGCACAGATCCTGTTTTACTGAATATGTCATGTTCAAGCATGAATGGTAAACAGTTGTGGGATTTGCATTGCTTTCGCTGTTTCAACTGTTTGTATTAACTCACAGGGGTGTTTCGACACAATGTACACTAGTCGAAATAGTGAATGGTAACAGCACTAAGGGTGTGTCACACAGTATGACATTCTTTTGTTTTCAGATGAATCAAGACCAGAAAACAGTTCAGGGTTAAGATATCTTTTCGGTAAAATCTCGTCAGATCCAAACTTTTACATGACACGGATTATGTGGGGTAAGCGTCAAATCGGGCTGGGATTGATTTCTAAGGTGTTTGAAAGGTCAAGATCGATGACTAAAGGTGGCTACAGATGGTAGGAAAAGTGCATCAAAGGAAATTAATACAAGCTTCAGGGCCTAAAGTAAATAGCTAAGGTCACAAAGGGTAGTTAAGTAACCATGTCAGTCGGCCAAGGTAGTAGTATCGGCCGTATGAATCGTTTCTGTACGCATAATTCCGGCTTCAGATGATGGATGTAAATAGCCTCGGCGATAGACAAGATTTGCTTTCGGAAGCCTTGTGATAAGCGTTCAGGTAGTGAATAGATGACTTTAAAGTCATTCTCAGATGCAGTATGGCCTCTTTCGAGGAGGTGCGACATGATTGAGCTGTCTGAGGCCCTTATTTCACCTTTGTAAAACCACGCCGGGATGTGCTCACGAATCCTCTGGGATAGACGTCTCGTTGTGCGACCCACGTATCGTGCACCACAAGAGCACGAGTACTGATAAACGAGCATTGAACGGGTCAACGATGGCAGACTATCTTTCAAGGGTTTTGCAAGCAGTGGTTTGTTGTGGTAAACAATTCTTAAGCGGGCTGCGAAATAAGTTTTCTCAACAGCATCTTTCAAACGTCGAGATAGGATATCAGCTGCAGTATCGCCCTTAAATGGTAAATGTATGAACAACTCTTTCTTGGGAGCAATGCTTCTAGGTGGCTTTCGCTTGCGTTCTTTCATATGCTTCATGATAAACTTATCGGGGTAACCATTCTCACGAAGGGTGTCGCTGATTCTCTGTAGCTCTTCGTTGACGTTATCCGGAGTGCAAATACTGCGCGCCCTGAAGGCAAGAGACCGGATTAAACTCCTCTTGTGCTGTAAAGGCACCGCGCTGTGAAAGTTAGTGTACTGTGCTGTGTTGAAAATCAGCATTGCCCGTGATTCGTTGAAGATTCTTTTGTTTTGCGTATTAGATGTTGTCTGGCCCTTCTTGGTACAAATTATCAAGTGATCTCTTTTAAGCGAACTGTGTCATAATGATGTTCAAATTTAGGTAATTGGTGAGCGTAACGTGAAGGCTGTTGCGCTCTCACAAGATCTGATGGTGACTAGAAGCTTATTCCACAGGACAGCAGATCTGATGAGGAAAAAATTAGACCGCAGATACCCTGCACCTACTAAAATCAGGGTAAACTCAGGGTAAACTCCGTATTGCTTTGCTCCCTTGGCGAACTGCGTTGTAGTTCTAGGGAAGGCACATACCCATGGGCGTATTGATGGATCTTGTTGTACATAAGCGTCAGGTTATGTCTCAATCTTCGTAAACAAAGCGGATCGGGCTGGAATTGTTGACAGCGCTCCCGATAGTTCTTAGTGGATGTTTTACCTAGCAGAGGTTTGATAAATGACCATTGTATACTTTCCAGAGATCCTCTGTCAGATTTCCTCATGCTGCCACAAATGATATTGCAGTATTTCAATATGGGACGAGTGATGATTTTGAAGAGTTCTACTCTGACTGAGGTCATATGGATCTTAGGTAATACATAAGCTATTGATTTTCTGGCCATACCCAGCTGGTATTTCACTTGTTCAGGAAGTTAAAGGTGTAAGAATACCAGATTCCGATGTCGCGGCTAGACAGCTGTACACAAAGCTGTTCGCCGTTAAGTGTAATTGATCTCCCTGGTATCCAACAGCTGCCATACATGATGCTAGACCTTTTTCGCCTTGCACTTTATCATCCAAGTGTCACACCATTTCCAAGGGAATGGAGCTCTTCCTGCATGAGCAGTAGTTTAACTTAAAGTCTAGCTCCTGGGAATTTGTAGGCTATGTCATGTGCAAATAGGAAAAGTATGTCATATGTGATAACCGCACTCATGTCGTTGACGTAGAGCAAGAACAGTAACGGACCAAGTACACGCCCTGGAATAACACCACGAGTGATTGGACGTGGTGAAAAGTGGTGGTCGGTTATCGTAAGTACCTGAGCATGGCTGCTCAGGTTTGACAATAGCCAGCCTAGGAGTGGATCCTGAATTCGAAAGGAAGCATCATTTTTCAGCATCCGTTGATGAGCCACTCCATCGAATGCCTTTTCCATGCTCAGGAACAGAAGTATGATCGCATATCCTGAGTTAATAAAATCCGAAACATGGTTTTTCAAAAGTAATTGGCAGGTTATGCATTATCATTTGTTTAAGAACACATGCTGTGATCTGTCTATTAGCTTCAGCGAATTGATGAATTTCATCGCACCATACTTAACCAGTTTCTCTATTATTCTGGCTACTACAATGGTGTGATGGACTGACTGGTAATTATGAATTTCTTGTTTGGAGCCACCCTTGGGACAGGGGATGATGAGCGTTTTCCACTGGTCTGGAAACTTGCTTGATTTCAACAGAAGGGTAAACATGTTCAGCAGTGGTAACGGCATTTCAGGCATTTCCAGTTTTGTAACGGCAGCTGGGATAACATTAGATTTCAGGTGGGAAGACGGTTTAGTATGATTCATTACGTGTTGGACAGTATTGATGGAAAATTCAGTGTTACACAGGACGTTTAGTTTTTCGCATCCACAATGCATGCATTAAATGGAATCGTCTTCAAGTTCACGGAGTTATCGAAAGATGAGCTAAACGCTTCGTAGATGTCGGTTGAAGCATGAAGGAATTTTGAAAAAATTAGATGCCTTTAGTAATTTGAATAAAGCCGTAAGAAGAAGAACACTGGCAGATGTCAACATTTCATATTGTCTCTTCAGTGTCAACACAATAACATGAAAATATATACGATAACAGGTGAGATGAGACCGGCAGACGTGACACCCATACGCCCAGGGTAGCCGTTGGCTTACGAACAACTGTTTCTGCACACAGAGTGCGGGTTTCATACGGCTGATCGCGACTGCCTCTGCGAAACATAGGAAACGGCCTTTAGCATGTCTTAACACGATTGTAAACGTTTTGACCGGATCAAACTGATGACAGGTGGCCAGCAAATGCCTACCTATGGATGAAGCAGGTAGCTTACGTGAACAGGTGGTGTGAGCATCCGATGACTGGGTGATTTGACGCTGAAACCATTTAGGTACATGTTCCCTTATTCTGAAGTTCAACGGTCTATTGGTACTGACGATGTGGTGTGTACCACAACTACAAGTAACTTGGCAACTACAATGTGAGTTGGCGCCGATAGGTTGTCTTTCCGTCATTGGGGTAACAGCTATTCGATTAGTCCGGTTGATAAGAACAGTTTCAGCAGCATCAAAAGTCCGGTGGAGTACGGAGGTTATGCGCTTCGTTGTCCTCGTCTTGGCAAAATCACCCTTAAATGGTAGCTCGATGTAGACCTTTTTTTTAGACACCGTCGAAACCCTCTGTCCCGGCACTGTCGCCTGACTGTTTGTCGACGAATCTTCTTGGATAGTCATTTTTCAACAGCGTATGCTTGAGTGAGGTTATTTTGTCACCTAAATTTTCTCCTCTTACACCGTGTGATTGAAGATGAGGTACCTAACAGCCTAAAACCGGGAGGGTCCAACATACCTCAGCTATACGGGTTGCCGATGACCCATAAATGTGGTATCCCGCTTAGACCACTCTTGTCAATGACAAACAGCACAACATAAGTTGGCTCGTCGGCTGGTGGAAGTTCTTACACCGTTAAAGCGGCAGACTATCCCACACCATCTGAAGGACTCTTTCGAACTTACCGATTCTTTAGATGAATTTAACCTAGCCGATAAAGTCATGGTCACATTTGATGTACAATCGCTTTTCACTAATGTTCTGCTACATGAAACAGTTGATTATGTGTGTAAAATGGCAGAGAGCTCCGTTTTAACTCTTCAAATGCCAGTGGAATCATTAAAGGACAGCTTACTACTATGCACTGAGAACATCGGTTTCCAATTCCAAAAGATTCCTTATCGCCAGATAGATGAGGTGGCAATGGGTAGTCCGTTGGGCCCAGTGTTAACAGATATTTTTATGTCGATGATTGAAAGGAAGTTGAGTACAGAATGATCGCTTCTTTCTTACTATAAGCGGTATGTGGACGATATTTTAGTGTTTAGCTCATCACAGGAGCACATTGCGCGTCTGGTCGATCGCCTGAATAACGTGCATGCGAATCTAAAAGTAACCAGCGAAACAGAGAAAAGCAGCTGCTTCCCATATCTGGACGTGATGATTTGCCGAAGAACGGATGGGTCCATCAGAAGAGGGGATTACGGAAAGCCGACTTCGTCACAGGAGTACCAGCACTTTACCAGCTTCTCCTCAATGCGGTACAATCGGATCTTAGTAAAGACGCTATTCCACCGTGCAAGAAAAATATGCACAACCGACATTTTGGATGATGAGCTAACCTTGCTCAAGGATACGCTGTTGAAAAATGACTATCCAAGAAGATTCGTCGACAAACGGTCAGGCGACGGTTCCGGGACAGAAGGTTTCGACGGTGTCTAAAAAGAAGGTCTACATCGAGCTACCATTTAAGGGTGATTTTGCCAAGACGAGGACAACGAAGCGCATAACCTCCGCACTCCACCGGACTTATGATGCTGCTGAAACTGTTCTTATCAACCGGACTAATAGAATAGCTCTCCGAGTCAACTGCAAAAACTGCAGAAACAGTGGGAACAGGTAGTTGGCTTCTGTAGGGTATGTAAATAGTGGGAATGGCGGTGGCTCCATTTCCTCCTGTACCTCAAAAGTGTCATACTGCGGTGTGTTGGGAAGGGCTGGACACATATGAGACGGGATGGGAGGTGGCCTTGGCTTAGTGACATATTTCATTCTATCATTACTGAGCTTGTATTTGTGGTATTAAAGGGGATTATGGCGAGGGATCTCCAGGGGTTAATTGGTTTTATTCGGCTCAGGATGTCGCTTTATATATTGTTTGTGTAATGTATCTTGGTAGATCTTATTATTTTCTACCGTGTGCACCACAGGTTTAAAACTTTTGCTGGATCGGGCGAGTGGCTGTGGGTTTTCTACATTGTAGGATTGACTGCCCATGGTGGGGTCCATTTGAATTCAGCTTGCGGCACAGCTACAGCGTCCTTGATTGTCAGCTGTTCCCAATTGTTAGAAGCTACTCCATCATTTATGCACGGTGGATTCAATTCAGTTGGTTCACAAGCGTCAAGATTGAGGAGGTAGTATTTAGTAGGTGTTTGCTTAGGTGACCGAGGACCTTATCATATGAGATGAACTGTCGAGATCCACCTCAGAGTTCCCAGTAGGCACACTAGATAAATTATCTTTTTGCGCTTTGGTCTGAGAACACTTAACCCAAATAGCCGTTTGAACTAGTGATTGTGACGAAATATCATTAAGGATCTTGGTAGAGGCGTACCATCTGGTTTAATCGACGGGTCTTTTAATTGGGTCCACTGGGCTATAGTGAGCTGATTACTTACCAATCGGTTCGCGGACTTCTAAGTTGAAAATTTAAAAACCATCAGGCGGTAATGTTTAGGTGATCTCTTTTTCAGACGAAGGCAGTTTCATTCAATCTCGGAGATGGTGTAGGCCGTAAGTACCGCGGTTTTACACAAACTAAGTCTGTCAGGAATGTTAAAAACGACCACATTTTTCAGTCCTTGAATTCCTTCATGTACCCCCGAAGCAATTTCGGCGATTAACTGTCCTGCCTTTCCCATTTGGACTGGATCAAGGCTTTCCCATGGGTTACTGAGATAGCCTAATAAAGCCAGGTGATCTCAGATTGGTTCGACAATTGGTATTATTTTTCCCATCTCAGAGACTTGGGATTTCAAGGATTTGACCTTAGCACTGCGTTTTGAAAGAACAGCAGAAATGGGATCAGGACTGGCTCGCAGTTTGGTCGGAGCCTCAGTTTTCGTTGGCTTTGTTCGCGCGGTGTATGCAACACTATTTTAGCTTGTCGGGTGAGGCTAAGCCTTGTGGGTGACACAATATGGTCAACTGCACTGACGAGAAGGCTAGATGAAGGATCAAAGGAAGGTCGATGGAAATAAACGGTTCAATCAAGGTTTCAGAGCCTGAGCTAAGGGCAAACGTCAATGAAAACTAAGCAAACCTGATACAAACTAACCGGTTATTAGTTTTGCGCCATCGGTTCAGTAGGAGTTGCTTCCCGCTGATGTTACTTTAGTTGTATCCAGACAGATGCAATTCTCGAGGATGGTCCAGGATTCCAGCACCACCAAAGGTCACGTGACTGCTCCACACAGGTGAGATTACCATAACATTCCTCAATTGCTAACATCCTTAACGCAATCGCTTACATCCTTAACGCAATCACTTACAACCTTAGTGCAGAAGCTATCATGCTTAGTGCAGAATCTATCCTGCTCAGTGCAGAAGCCTTCCTCCTTAACGCAATGGCTCTCATCCGAGAATCATCCACGTAGCACTGCGTGGGCAGAGGCTACCAGCCAATAGAATTCGGTATAATGTAGCGACTAAAAACAGTTACGCGTAGAATACTCACGCTTTCGGAGCTGGGTAGGAAAACTGTGAGATTTGCGTGAGATTAGCGTGGTCCAACTCAAATGGACGACAATTGAGATTTTACCGAACGGAGCTCAGCCGGTGCACAGTGCGCCGCGCGCCCTCACCGGACAATGGTGGTGCCTGAGACATCCATCGGAGCGCGCACAGTCCCTGAGGGAAGGGAAACGCGTGGGCTCAGAGCACCGGGTATAAGCCTGAAGTGGAGCCAAGCCCCTGTTGTAAGTGGACAAAGGAGATGTCAGAGGCTAGGGTGCAAATGATGCACGCAAGACAACAGTGAACAACGTTGGCTTGGTACTAAGACGATACTCTAAACATGAGGCGCAGATAGATTGTCTCGTTTTGGTGGGTATTCAGGCTAGTTCGGTCGGATAGTTGAAGACGCAGTAGAAGCTACTGTTTGACCTCGAAATCGTTGTCTGTAACATAAGGAGCGGAACGATCTCCGTCGCAGCAGAATGGATACCAATCACTACAGGTAACTTCTTCATTTATGCGATAAAATAGCACTTTTGTGACGGATCCACAGGTCTAAGTTAAACGTGGGGTAGAAGATAATCATATTCCAAACAATTCGCCCCCAATACGAACCACACAAGTCAAATCTGATCGAGGTACACAGGACAGCTCCCGGGTGGAATGATATAATCACCAATGGAGCGATGAAGGAGGCATGTGATAGATGTTTGATTGCAGCCTTACAATTTCCTTTCAAAGGATATGATAAACGTGACTTATATTACTTTCCTTCTTGTTCCGCAAGTACGCAGACATGTACTATTTTGTTGCGAAGGGATTACACTACAAGCAGCTGGTCTGGTGAAATATGGGGGTGTGGCGAGCCGGTGCACTCTACGGCAGTGACTCCCAACCTTTGTACCGCCGTGGACCGGTCGGCGTTCGCTAATTGTAACCCGGCTTGCTGAGGGTGTTTGTTGAACGTTTACGTTTTAGATTGTTTTGAGTGAATAATTTCAATGTAATTATGATTGAACATGCCTTGAAAATTGTTGTGTCGGAGCCCAACGACTGCTTCCACCCACTAACGGTAGTGAGAACACCAACGACCGAGCAACAAACAATGTTCACGTAGCAAACCAAACCGGCCACCAAGCGTCTGTCTGTGCAACTCAATCACGATATTCAAATTAGGGCATATCACAGGCTATGCGGAAAGGCTGGCATTCGATCAGTCAATGCTGGACAGTTCAAAAAGCGGGGGATCGATAAGTTGTCTCACGAACGAACGAAATACACAAAGTAAAAGCGAATAAGCGTAAGCTTCAGTGCCCATACAAGCTAATTACAAATGTGAGGCAAAAGTGAACGTATGCGAGGAACCGGAAGAGTGGGCAGGGTGAGTAGGGGTGAGTAGGGGTGAGTGGGGTAAAACTCACAAAACAACGGGGAGCGGTGGAGTATTCTTACCTCCGCTATAGCAAAGAAAATCCAGTTACACCAAGAAATAGATATAAAGTGATATAATACGTTGGCTCACTAGAACCCTAAATTACAGACAACCATGAGCTTGTTCCTCTGCAACGAGACTGCTCCATCTGGGGGAAATAGGAGACAATGACGCTTGGTGTGTGCTGCCTAGGTGCAAATAATTTGGTTGCTTTGTTTCGGCTGCTGACACTGCAGAACACCCCGCTTCACACAGCTAAGTTGTCAGAAATGGCAATCTGTGCGTAACTCACTATGACTTTAATTGCAGAACACCGGTGAAGGTGTTTGTCACGAACGTACTATCAAGTCCGCCGTCATTTGCGAACTCAGTAGTGGTACATAATGTGGGATAGATGAGTAATAATAGTGCGATAATCGCACAGACTGTGAGTCAACAGTTTATAAACTGACCTGTAAATCGGCAGAATGCACAACCTTTAAAAAATCACACACACGTTTCTATTGTCATAATCATTATCCGGCAGATGAAAAAATGGCAGATATAGTATTCTGTTGCTTGGCAATTGAAATGAAAGGAATTTAGTTTTTCCATCACGTCCGGTAGATGTGCAAGCATGCCAGTGTGTCCGCTATGTATTGCGTAGGAGCGCGAAATATCAACTTCACCCTGTGCGTCTGTGAATGTCTACGTTTTCAGAACGTTTGTAGAATCCTGTTCCTGCTGGTAGTCTGATTCATTATTCACATCCTCAGCTGCTAAAATGGATGTGGTTGGCAGGTCCCAGTTTATTTCTGTTGTGTGACTTGTCTGAAAATAAGAAGCAATCAGCTGGCTGTCAGCCAGTTTGCATCCAAACAATTCCTCTGAGATAGTATCCATAGCAATTGCGTTTGCAGGTGGCACAATTTACTCATATGTCTCAGGTCAAGTTTGCATTGTTCTCTCAGCATCTATTTCTGCAGTACAAGGAAAGCCCGGTTTAAAAAAACTGAGGTGGTTGAGTTCTGCACCACCTTCCAGGTAGAAGTTATGTATAACAGGACGTCTAAGAAATTTACTCGTTACATGAAATCAGTTCCGGACATATCTTTGTGGGATTTCATGATCGTTATAAGATGGAGAAGCTGTTTTTCTCCTAAACTTCGCTTTAGGCTCCTGAATGACACCCTGGTCGTACGATTGAAGTAACAGAGTGGTGTTGGGTGACAGGAACTGCAATTTGATATTAAGTAGGTGGAATTAGGGAGGGCAAAGGTTTCGTCGAGAGAAGGTATGATGTTGCGTTTTTCTGTATTTTACTCTTAAATCTTCGGAGATAGCTGCAGTCATCCATGCCTTTTTATTATCCTGGTAAATTTCCGTTAGTTTTTCATGTTGAGAATTCTAAAATTTGAGAGTTGGCTGATTTCCAAATCACTGCAGCCGGTTCTCGCTCCCCCAATGTGGTAGTGCACAGCATAACTGTGATACGCGCCTTGTTTCTTTTCCCACCTGCGCATTTCTATCCTTTTACACAAAGCCTTTATCCGACGTCGTTCTGAATAGCAAAGCACTTTCATGTGAATTAAAAATGTCTTGAGCTGTGTAGCCGGAACATATTTCGGGCAATTTTTCCGCCTAGTCGAAAGCAGCACACCTATCTGAGTCACCGCTTTCGCCTGATTGCTTCCCAAACACAAGATCGTCTACTGCTGAAAGCCTGTAGCCAACTGTTTGATGATGTAAAGTCTGTGTTTTGTAATTCTTTTGCGAAGTGCAATGCTCGTCCTTGAATCACGTGTCCAGATAATGGAATTTTCCCCTCAGTGCTGATTGGCACTGTTTCCGGCAACGTGCGTTCATGTATCCGTTACCCATTTTTCTATCATTCTTTCTTTCAGTCTTGGTGTGTGGTTCACAAAGTCATACAAAAACGGCTTTCCTCTTTTATGTTACACGGATTTGTGCTCTGCAAACTCTGAAATTTTGCGCCAATGTTAGCGAACTGTTCCTGCCTAACATCGTCGAATCACTGATACCATTTATATGTGAATGCCTTTGGCTGTGCTGAAATGGAACTAGCCATATTGTCCTTCGTAAGAATGCTCAAAAAGAACTGTAAAAACGAACATGAATACTCAGTAAGCACGTACATCAGCAGTACCCGCTCAGTTCTGACAATAAAACGGTCCTAACTGCCGACATATTTGTGAAGCTGTTCTCAGCTTTCGTCTGGCCCCATCTGGAATACTGCGTCCAGGCTTGCCCGCCCTGCCTTGTTCGGGACAAAATGGAGCTCGAGAGGGTTTTGCGAGTAGGTACCAAATTGGTCGAGGGGTTACGGGGGCAATCATACCCCGAGCGTCTACTTAGCTTGGGTATGTATTCAATGCACTACCGACGGCTTCGAGGAGACCTAATCCTTACTTACCGCATTTTAACTGGGAAGGTTGGACCGGACTTGAGCTGGCTATTTAGCCCGGCTAGATTGCCTTGTCTTCGCGGTCATCCCATGAAGCTACACAAGCCGCGTTCTGACCGGATCAGGGCAGAAACTCGGTTATCGCGTCGAGTTATCGAGCGCTGGAACTCGCTTCCAGAAAGTGTAGTCAGTGAACCTACGGTTAAGGGTTTCGAGCGTCAGTTAGACGCCCTTGGGTGGCAACACGAAACCTTTCCCTTCTCCTGACCATATCCATCTTCAAACTTTTAGCTTTTATTCTGTCCTTCTCTTCACTCTTTGGTGTTATCCCTCATTTTAATGACTTTCATTCCCTTTATCTCTCATTTACTTTCTACTTCTTTCTTAGTTCACGTAACCTACACAGCGCGGACTGCTAGTGCAGGGAACGTGGGCAATAATTGGTTGATCGGGGTGTGTTTCGGGTGTTTCGTTTTAGATCTATCAAGAACTAGCACCTTATCATTTCCTGGCTCAACGATTTGCTCAAGAAGGAACACTCAAGGGATTTTCCTATCGTTCCAGTCCATCTGAATCTGAATCACACAGAAAGTGATAGTCACAGTGCTTGCGATTGTATAACAGTACCACAAATCGCAGAGTGCGCAAGGGCAGTAATACTGCTCCTTTATTTTGTAACATGGCGCTATCCGATTTGATCATTGCACAGCCCATAGCAGCATACATGCAGTAGTTACGTTGTGTGAAAACCCGGGGGAGTGATGCGTCACTCGACAATTCCGGTGTGCCTTCTCCATGTCGTGGGTGGTCCACCGCGCCTGTCCAGCAACCGCGAAGAACGCGCGACACAGAAGACGATGACCGGGCTACTCAGTACGTGTCTAAGACACCGCAGTGGACGCAGCGGGACGAGTTCCTCCAGCGAATGGTTACCTCCACCCAAGCCACGCTGTCTAACTTACACAGTGGTTATGTGGTGCAGCGGCCACACACGGACAATCGACCACAAGCAACGGTGCTCAAAGACAGAGAGACGGCGCAAGTCGTCGATACGAACAGGCCAAGTCTCGCAACAGTACAACAGTACAGCTCGGACAGTCGCACAATAAATTCGTCCTTTGATGGATATACTGATGTCATGGCTGTGCCACAGGTGCTTCAGCTTAGAGAAAGCGAGACGAGCTCTTGGGATACGCAACGAAATCTGGTCTTCAATAGCTCCAATGGCTGCGATGCAACTACCTAGGTAAGCAAAATTCTCCGTAACCTCCAGTCTCTCACAAGCAAGATTGATTGCAGGCACAGACATCTGAAAATCTTGGGAAAGAACTATGCCTTTGGATGTAAATAGTCATCCCATATTTTGACTCTTCAATCGCAATTTGGACGGCATGTGGACCACCACCCAGCAAGACGATACCATCAGCGTAGTCCAAGTCAACAGCTCGGCTACCTGGGAGGATCTCAACGCAAGCACGTTTAACGAATTATGCAGAGCATTCTTTAGGACTTCCTCAATTGCAAGGTTATTAAGATAATTGCACCTACATTGTCCCGGAATATCCCGGATGAAAGCTTCAGCCAGAAGTTACGTATATTGCCCTTCCATTAACAACGCTATCCATGATTGTATCCCCCCATGCAGCATATGTGCATCAGCAGCGGAACTTCCAAGCAAATTCATCCAACCCTAGATGTCAGCCTGTAAGCCATGGGAGAGAATTCACCTTGATTTCCCTGGGCCCGCTCAAGGCCATTTGTTGATGTGTAATTGAAGCGTATATCAACCGACCGGACGTATACCTGATGAACACATCTACGACAGCGGCCACGGTACGAAACTTACAACAGTTATTTGCACAGTTCGCTTCACCAAATACCTCGGTTCGAGAACGGTTCACAATTTATTTCCGACGACGTTGGCGCTTTTTGCCAGTGTAATTGTATCAAGCACTGTCGGTAGCCTCCGGAACATCCACAGTCCAACGAGTAAGCAGAATGATTCGTGGCTACCACCAAATGTTTACTTCTAAAGCTGTGGGGGGAAGAACCTACAGCGGATATCATACACCTGTTCCTGTTAAGTAATATGGCCTACGCAAAACCCCGACCTACCAGACAGCAGATACCCAGCGGAAGCCATGTTCGGGCGTGAGACACGTCCTACAATTTATGCAGTACTTTCTAAGGTTACGCAACGGCTACTGGCATCAGGAGCGAACAGAGGTTTTCTACTAGGGGAGCCTGTGTACGCGTTGGATGCATGGCCAAACCACCAAACCTGGCAACCTGCAGTGGCACGATAAAGCAAATGCTCTGTGCTGTACATGATGTCTGTCGGAACGTTGTCTGTCATCCGGCAGGTTTATCAGTGACGCAAACGACAGCTCGAACAAACGATCACATCTACTTTCGAGTTGCCGTTTGATATATTGCCGGACACATTGGAGCTACCAGAATTAGTGGGGGATATTGAACCGACAGAGACGTGCGCAGAGCCATGCGACGGAGTCACTGGGAGAACTACGCTGCTTACTAAACCTATGCAACTTTACAGGTGGACCCAGCGCTTCATTCGTATGCGTCTGGAGGGCGTTTATGCAAAGAGGGAGATGTTACAACAGACAATTTGGTGCCTTAAAAGTGCAATCTCCTCCCACACACCGGACCGTGAACTTCGCTCTCACCCAATGGTCCACTGTGGTTCATATCCATCAGGCCGCCTCGAGTCGTAAACATTCACACCCTAATCTTTGTAGTCGGCTGTCTTGTCCGTTCCATGTGACTTGAGATCTGGTCCATACACTGTCCGGTGCGGTGAAGGTCTTATTTCTGACGGCCTTAAGCCCCATTAACCGCAATTATAACACTTAGGTGAGCGACTCCGCGGGATCGATTTTGCGTGCCGTCCCTGGTCGTATGTCCGGTTTAATGACGGTGCATTCGAATATCGTAGACTATGGGAAGTTTGCGTGGCTCCGAAACAAAGTATTTGGATCTGATGGACTGATGTGGTTCAACAGCAATAGACAAGTATACTCCCTAGACGTCATGTGAAGTCCTCCCAAAGTTCCCTTAACCTGTGTTATTGTTCAAGCCTTTCGTAGGTGCCCTACGCAGGGTTTAATGTGTATCTATCTGCGAGCTGATTACCTGCAGGTATATCTTGCGTTTTTATTCTAATTGTTAGTGCAGCTCAACCGACCAGACCGCTCACTTTTGTGCAGCGCACCTGCCACTCAGCTCTGCAACATGAAAGAAAAATTTCTTCGCACACAATTCCATTTCTGGTTTTCATTATAATTAATGAAATGGAAATAGTTGGCCTGCCGAAGCTCAGCATTCCACGTACTTCACTGGAACATGCATTATTTTTGACGCCTTGCATACCGGACACTTTAGACCGTCGCACACCTCCCATCTGTGAGTCGTGTTTGGGTACATGCAGCCTTTCAACCTAGCCGACTTGCTCAATCGTCACTAGTCCCTGTACCGTACGTTCGATAAGAGTCTTTCTAT
>OX104068.1:13388680-13534407 GCA_944474145.2 Dicrocoelium dendriticum | reverse complement strand
AGTCTTTTAAGCTGGCTAAATTTCATTCTACTTTATTGGTTTGTTCTGCCTACCTGAATACTCTTCTATTAACTGGCCACGTTGCTTACATTAATTGCGCTTATCTTCTGTAACTTCGTTGCGTTTTGTAGCATTTTAACTAACTTGTGGACATTTTTCCTTATCGCGGATTCCTCGCTAACCAACTTACTTCAAATGTCAATTTAGCTTAGAGTTATGCCACCGTATCTGTATGCATTATTGGATTTGTTTTATTTCATCTTGTCGTTCCAGGTGATTGGCTGTTGCTTGATATCCCGGTGTGGCTGCGCTTGATGTGCATGTTGACAAGGTGCCTACCTGTCTATTACCCACTACCTCGTCCATACTGGCTCCAGGAGACAGTTGGTCGTTGCTGGAGGGGACGGGGTGCACGGTCCTTGTGGCCGTGCTAGGCTCGAAGAGTGGTTCCATGCAGACGCTGACGACCTTTAGGTCAATGAATTAGACTCCGAAAGTAAGCAGCGAATATGCACCCAATTTTCGCAGATGGTAAAATACACCAAATTCAAATGCAAATTCACCCAGGAAATCTCGTGTTTTTCAGCAATCCGGCAGCAAGAGTGGAATGAAATCATTCGCTTTTTCATTTGTGCGAAATCCATCGTTTCAAATCTCTCACATATCAATGAAAGCAGTGCGCAAACAATACTTCATTGTAGGTCATGTATTCAATTTGCGCTCAACGATTTGTTTGGAGATAAGCTGTTGAAGCTGCAGTGATCAAATCGGATTGACTGCGGCGAACTCTAGCTGATAGCTATTTGAGTGATTATTTAACACTTCACTGCCGACACATCCCACTTCAATAGCTTTCAAGAGACTTAAATATTCCTCTCGGAGAACCTATAGAATGGTGCATCAAGGAATTTGAAGTTATCGTATCTGGTGCAATTAACTAGGATCTTGGTCTAAGGTAAAATTTTGAGAAAACAGCGCATGAACAGTAGCTGAAGAATGGTTGGAAATGAAATTTGCAGTGATCCGCAATAGTCGTTGGAAATACTGTTTCAGAAAGTCTGCTTTGGCGCTTATCGATCACCAAAGTATTTCAAAATATTGCCTTGTGTAGATTTCATGAAACAAATCCGCCACCTCCACCTCCGCCGCCGCCACCACCACCACCGCTGCTGCTGCTGCGGTTGCTGCCGCTGGGCTAACAGAACTAATGCGAGTTTTACCTCCAACAGTTCTTCGACTGCTGTTCGATATATATATATATATATATATATATATATATTTGGTTGGCGGCATTCGGTTTCGGATTTACCTGTCACTGTGGCCAGTCACAGGACGCCTGCGCATACAGAGAGACCATGAGTGGCTTCCGCTGCAGCACTCACAGATCCAACCACACAACCCATATCCAGTGTAAACCCGAATGAATAAGACCGGAAGGCATGTGGAGGGAAGCCACATTTCATTAATGGAGTCGGCCCACACCCGTTCATAGGAAAATAAAAACACGCTGTATTTGGGGAATCAACCACACACAAGGCGGTGGCTGGACCGTAGTCCGCTCCACACTGAATGCATTGAACCACTCTTCGAGCCTAGCACGGCCACAAGAACCGTGCTCCCCGTCCCGTCCAGCAACGACCAACCAGTATGGACGAGGTAGGGAGTAATAGACAGGTAGGCACCTTGTCAACATGCACATCAAGTGCAGCCACACCGGGGATATCAAGCAACAGCCAATCACTTGTGTGAAAGATAACAAATAAAATAAATCGAGCACCGCATAAGAAACGGTGACATCAATCTTAAATTGATGAGGATATGAAATAAGTTGACTACAAACGAATCCAAAATAAGTTCACGAGGTCAGAAAGTATATTTTAGGGACATGCCATAAACACGAAAATGTTATCGAAGTTAACCACAATTGGCATAAGCGACGTGTGCACGTTCATAGAAGCGAGCACAGGTAGTCATTCACTTGAGAAAGGAAAACATTAGGAGAAAATTGAAAACCCGCCACCTGAAATAAATGTTTTTATTTATTTCATATAAATATATATATATATGGCGGGAGAGCCTTTTGTACGCTGAGGCTGGGGTTGGGTACATCCTGACAGATGGTCTACCCACTGTTGCTACTATTGTACCATTTGCTCATGTTCTGGGCGCCTCCTCGTGGCGACCGCTGGGTGGGAGTTGGGTTCCACCCTTCTCCCTGCTAAGATCCAAGACACCGTTCCGCATGAGTCAGTGAACTGACCATGTGCTAGACCGCTGGCTTTCGGGTGTTCATTTAATCAGAGGCTTTGGCTGAGGATCCGAGTCGTTCTCCTGTCAGGATTGGGCGCCCTGCCAGTATCCTAGTCCATCCTCTCCGGAGGTTAGGAAGTGGTCGATGGCCCTTTTCCCTTAAAACCTAGCCATGGGAGACAACATGTCAACGGGTTATAAGCTCACAGCTCAATTGGCGTGGAGCACGAGCGCCACGTATTGTCTCTGACGGTGGGAGGACACCTCCGGGTGTTCAATGGTTTGCTACTGCCCGTCTCAAGCCAGGCAGCCCCTGGTCAAATTGTGCATACCCGCCAAAACACACATGGGCCTAGCCGTGGTCGCAGGTGCGTATCCTATTAAGGTCACAAAATATATATAAATCGTTCCAGTACCTCCAAGGCTGCGTGTGACGGCCTTCAAGCAGATCCAAATCTGTCTCTGCAATCACATTCATGAGCTGGATCTGCTCCCCACTGCCTTGTGGGTCAGGATATTGAGCCAAAGGCTCCGGGTGGAGTCTCTCAAACAAACCTCTGAAGCGCAACGACCACCTCGCGTGCGGTTGCCTACCAATGCGGTCGTACGCCGGCGCGCAAAGCACTCAGCATGGGGTGCTGGGACGTGCGCAAACTACTGGACCGGAACTCGAGCGAGCGCCCGGAGCGACGCACTGCACTGGTCGCAATGGAACTGGCGCGCAGCCACTAAGATACTGTGGCGCTCAGCCAGACCCGGCTCGCTGAGCAAGGTAAGTGGCATGGAACAGGCGCTGGCTACAGCTTCTACTGGGTGGGCAACGCCGCCTCCGCAACACGTGAGCATGGGGTCGGATTTGCAATATCCGATGGCGTAAATGGCCAGCTGGTGGGTGAACCAACAGGCATCAGCTCGCGAATGATGACTGCTCGCCTACGACTCAGAAGAGGTAAGTTTGCCAATTTTATAAGCACGTACCGTTCTACCATATGTTATCCTGTCGACACGCGTGATAAATGCTACACTCAGCTATCCTCCGTGATACGATCTGTGCCGAGGAGCGACCGACTATTTCTGCTGGGTAATTTCAACGCGCGCGTTGGGCGTGATGCATCAGCGTGGACAGATGTTATCGGTTCGCATGGCATTGGTTCAGCGAATGCGAACGGTGACAGGCTGCTCTCATTGTGTGCCACTCACGGCCTGACGATCACGAACACTCGGTTTGCACTGAGTGCGAGTGATATAGCAACTTGGACGCACCGACGGAGTGGTCACGCTCACCTGCTCGACTATGTCATCGTACGTCAGCATGATATGCGTGAAGTGCGCATGACACGTGCACTGCGTGGAGCTGAGTGTGGCACTGATCACAGATTCATGCTGACCAAACTGTACATATATTTTCGGAATTCTATGTATTGCACTCTCGCTGTGAACCGGCGTAAATTTAACATTCTCCCTCGGTACTGTGGCGAAACGTTCTGAGCTGGAGAAGGCAATGGCTGCGGGCCTGTGTGATGTGGACTGCACAGCCACAGTGAAGGACCTGTAGCATCACATTCGCGATCAAGTGACAGCTGCTGCCGAGGAGACCATCGGGCGCGCAAACTGTAAGCGGCCTGCTTGGTTTGATGAGAACAATGCGACGAATGGCGCATTGGTGTCGGAGAAGAATGCAGCATTTGCTACACATGTAGCGGACCCCAGTGACTTGGAGAAGGGGAGTCAGTTTCGCAAATGTCGACGGCGACTGACCCGAAAGCTCTGTCGCATAAAAAATGCATGGTGGACGGAGAAGATGAAGCAGATGGAATGCTACGCCGAATGCCGCCAGCACAAGGTAATCTTTGACTCCTTGGAGGCGGTGTATGGACCGAGATTGGAGCCGCTGAGGACACTGATTGATGGTAGTTCAGGCGTTACCTGCACACAGACTGCAGACATAATGCAGATCTAGCGGACACACGTTGACTGTCTCTTGAACAACCGTTCAGAGATCGACTGACCAGCTTTGAATGGACTCAAACAGCACGATGTGAAGGCGAGTCTGGCGGACACGCCGACACTGGATGAGACGCAGAGGGAACTTGCTCAGCTGCGAAACGGAAAGTGTGCTGGGGCCGACGGGATCCCGCCTGAAGTATTGAAACACGGAAGACCCGCGTTGTTGACTGCGATGCACTACTTGGTGCAACGCGTATGGATTGAGAATGAACTGCCTGCTGAGCGGAATTATGCCCTTGTGCTACCACTGTACAAGGGCAAAGGTAGCAAGCAATGTTGCACGAATTATCGTAGCATCAACTTGCTGAGTTGTGTGGGCAAGGTGATTGCCCGAATCCTGCTCAACCGCATCGTCAGTCAGGTTGTGGAACCAAATATGGCGGAAGAGCAGTGTGGATTCCGTTCGGGTCGCAGCACTATAGATATGGTGTTTGCGACTCCACAGTTGTAGGAGAAGTGCAGAGAACGACACCAGCCACTGTACGCGTCTTTTATTGATTTCACCAAGGCATTTGATACGGTGGGCCGCGAGGCATTGTGGCTGGTGTTGGGTAAGTTTGGTTGCCCGCGTAACTGAAAGTTTAATTGTATGTCTGCACAGTTGTATGGGATCGAAGGTGCAGCTGAGTGGAGGGACCTCGGATGAGTTCGCAGTTGTCTCTAGTGTGAAGTAAGGCTGTGTCTTAGCTCCTGCCCTGTTTAATATATATCTTCATGCAAAGTTGTCTTGTGTTTTGTTGTCGCTTGTGCTTACGGTGTTCGTGTGGAGCGCCGTATCGGTTGTGGGTTTCTGAACATCCATCGTTTTGGTGCGAGAACTCTAGTCTGTGAGACAACTATCCGTACGTTGCTGTTTGCTGACGACTGTGGGTTGTTTTCACACAGCGCGGATGAGTTGCAGCACATGACTAGTGCTCTGGCTTCGACAGCGGCCAAATTCGGGCTCACCATCAACGCAAGCGAAATGGTCTATCTCTTTCAGCCTTCACCGGAGGTGCAATCTTCAATATTGCCGCGAATCAGCATTGATGCTGAAATATTGGAAACCACGTCCCGTTTCAGCTTCCTTGGGAGTGTGATGTCGACTGATCAGCAGCTACACAGTGAGCTGCGTATTCGCGTGTCGAAGGCAGCGGCAGCATTCGGGAAGCTTGAGTACCGAGTGTGGAACAACCATCAGCTTACCATTGGCACGAAGCTGATGGTGTACAAATGCATGATCCTGTCCGTTTTCGATACGGCAGTGAAACGTGGACGATGTACCGTCGGGATGTGTGATATCTCGAGCGGTTCCATCAGTAGTGTCTGCGACGGATTTTGCACATCGCTTGGGGCGACAGCTTTTCTGACACGGAAATGTTGCGACAATGTGGGATGTATGTAGTGGACTGCGTACTTTCGCTGCGACAAATGAGGTGGCTCGGTCATGTGTGGCGTATGGATTCAAAGCGGATACCGAAACAGCTCTTATAAGCTCAGCTGTGTATTAGGAAGCGGCATGCGGAGAATCCAAAATTACGTTACCAGGATATGATCAGAGTGCGCGTCTAACGTTCTAATCATGATTGCAGGTCATGGGAATCAAAGGCGGTTGATCGGCGTGCATGGTGCGATCTATCCATGAAGGCAGTTGCCGAAGTGCGGGAGAAAGACCTTATCCATGCAGACAAGAAGCTGCAATTGCGGAAGCGACAGGCGCCGATAGCTTGTACTCCATCGACATCCAGCGCATGGTGCTGTAGCATATGCGGTCGCGAGTGCCTGAGTCAGGTAGGCCTAGTGAGCCATGAGCGAGGCCACTCGGGACGGCTACCGAAGCGACGACGGGTCCTGCAGAGAACGTAAGCAGAACCGGCGCGGCCTTTGTAGGTACGCTGAATTCGATTTACTAACCGCATGCTTGCATGCTAAGTCTCTTTATTTCAGGTGGTGTGTTTTCAATTTTGTTCTAAATCTCTTCTTTCCCATATAAACGGCTACTTATAATCTATTATATACACTTGCACACATCGCTTAAGCCACCAGTAGTTATTTCGATAACATTTTCGTGTTCGTGGCATTTCCGTAAAATAAACTTCTTGAACTGGTGAACTTACCTCGTATTTGTTGGTGAACAACTTATTACCTATGCTCACTAATTTAAGAGTTATGTCACCGTCTCTTAATGCATTACTCAGTTTATTTGCTTGGTTATCTTTCTCTCAAATGTTTGGCTGTTGTTCGATATCCCCGGTGTGGCTGCGATTGATGTGCATGTTGACAAGGCGCCTACCTGTCTATTACCTACTACGTCGTCCATACTGGTTGGTCGCTGCTAGAGGGGACAGGGTGAACGGTCCTTGTGGCCGTGCTGGGCTCGAAGAGTGGTTCCATGCACTCAGTGTGGAGCGGACTACGGTCCAGCCACCGCCTTGTGTGCGCTTGATTTCCCCAAGTACAGCGTGTTTGTGTTGCCTATGAAGGAGTGTGGTCCGGCTCCGTTGATGAAACGTGGTTCACATCCACATGCCTCCCGGTCTTATTCCTTCGGGTTTACACTGGATATGGGGTGTGTGGTTGGAGCTGTGAGTGGTGCAGCGCAAGCCATCCATGCTCCTTCTGTAGACGCAGTCGTCCGGTGGCTGGCCACAGTGACAAGAAAATCCGGTAAAGGATGCCGCCAACCATGTAGAAGCTTAAAAGCGTTTGTAATACTGTGACCGAGAGATATTTCGATCATCTTAACCATGTAATCTTGTTATCTGAGTATCCAGTCCAGTAGAGACGGTGTATCTGCCTCCCTGAATCTATTAAGAATGCTGATATGGTCAGACAGAGAAAAGCTGGAGATATGATCTTACGCGTCTTCATTGTCCTGTTCTGCGGGAGCGTTTTGGGACTCCAGAACCTGGATGTTGTGATCTACTAAGATAAACATGTGGTCGTGGTTCCTGTTAGTTAACCGCCTGTGGGCGGAAACCGGGTTGAAGCCCATCTCGGGGATGGAAGACTGGGCGGGGACATAAATGACGGCCACCTAGCAAGCGGCGCAGTCTCATAGGCATAACAACACCAAGGGGAACCCTGCACTGAATTAATGGAATCATCCATGGACACGCATTGGAAGCCACTGCAGAAGTACATACCCGCCCAGCTCCCTTCAATGGGTCAGTCGTGCAGAACAACAGGCGTGGCTGGCAGCACGACTTTAGTGTCAGTTATGTCTGGACCTGAAAATGTATTCGTTATAGCGATGAGACCATGTGCATTTGATCTCTGAATGTTTTTTCAATTAGCCTTAGGCATTTGTATGCATTCAGCGCAGTGTATTGTATGTTAAAAACGCTTGACAAAGAGTGTATGAAAAGCGACCGATGAAAGGCAAACATCAAATCATTTTGAGGGAGCGCGGGGCTTCAGTTGAGCAATGCGACACCATATTACTGTATGATTGTAATCCTTTCCTGGACAAACATACATATGAAATATGAAGTCCAATAGTATCTTTCTCAATGGCTGCTAATCTGAGCACACAGTTTCCTGCTTCACTATTAAGGTTTCGTTGTGCCCTAGTGGTGTTGTTTCCTCGTTGAGATCCCCTGGCTAAGGTTCTCTACCAGGTACTTTAACCGTAGTTCCGAATGTATTGTGTTTTTCAGTCTATGCCAGCTAAGCACTAAATTCACCACCATCTATTGAAACTGAACCATACGTTTCAGTATCCTCAGGTCATTACCTTTGTTTTGAGGCAAAACGGGCAGTTTCGAAATTGACGGAAATATGATTTCATCAGTATAGAAAGTTTCACAAATATGTCGTATCCTTCCAGGTCACGAGAGGGGGGATTCCTCGTCCCTAGCTGCAGGTGGCTCAAGTACGTCTTTAACTAAACTGCTTTATCCCTGTGTAACATCACGGTCATAATCTCACTGTGTTTTACAGCGTCACGTCTGCATACGAATTTTTTTCAGATTAGAAAGTATCGATTTAACGATATTCAAACCACTCCATGTACTAACGCTGGTGCACGTCAGCCACGAAGCAGCTGTCCAAGATCCACTTATCGTGTCCGCACCGTTCGGCAATGCCTTACAAAAAATAATTCGGAGTTCTTTTTTTCATCTTCAATCCATTAGGTCTGTATTCAGCCGCTCGAGTGCACTCTCTTTGGGCTCCTGCGTCACCCATGTCACGCAGGATTGCGAGTACGATTATTCGAATCAGTTCTGCGAGCAGTTCTCAGTGCTTACCACCTCTTGGATCTGACGGGTGTCAATGACATTATTGGGCTAGTACAAGCATGGCATCATTTTTACCAAAATTTACGCTTGCAACTATGATACTCCTGAGCTGTTCAGGAATAGTTTGTTCTCATCCGGAAGGGGAAGAGTAGGACAATCTAAAGACCACGCAACCATTTTGTAGGCTGAAGCACAAATAGTTACGCGTCGGTTTGTGAAGCCAGTGTTGTCCACGCTGTGCTTGGTTCTGTGGCTAGCCGAATATCATCCTCGTGGAGCCAGCTGGGTGGTACGGGTTTAACTCGTTCCAGAAACTAATTCGGCGGTAGTGTTCTAGGACGTGGTAGATTCTCGCCTGGCAACCGTACTCCCTAGAAAAATCCATAAATATCCTTTTAAGAACACTGCGACGTGGCGGTCGTGACTCCTCACAAACTAAACTCATTGGCCCGTGAATCCACAGATAATCCTATCCAGCTCAAAGTCGTCAATCTTCTATTCTCACAGTGTCAACGCTATCAAACAGTGAATGATGCAGTGGCACACTTACAAGCACAAACTACCGTACTACAAACACAGTTACATACGCATATGCAGCCCTGCATCTAGATTTACTCTGATGGCAAATACGTAATGTGTCCATACATTTGTGCTCCCGCTTTGTTACCTTAGCATGATCGTGTCTGTAAAGGCATGCTTCGCGTTGTCGAGAGTGAAAGTTTTATTTCTGTATAAATCTATTGTTACATCCCGTAAGTTCGGGCTCGGGCGAGTGCACACACGATCGAGATGACCGATCACTGAACCCGACAATCTGAGTGCTGCTCTAGGGTGTGAGACAACCACCAGTCCCTTCAGACTAACCCCTTCACACAAAACACAATAGCCTACCACTGACTGGTATTGCTTCCTGTTCTGAAGCTCAAATACCTTGACTCTGAAAGCGTAAGGAAAGCGAGGGAATAAATGTTGTTAAAAGGCCTGGAATTGTCTGCATGTTACCTCCCAACAGTGTTCTTAATGCTTTCTCAACAATCACGCTAGTTTATTATGCTTGTTCTAATAAACCCCATCACATTCACCGAAGGCACAGTTCCCACTTTAGAATAGGGTAGTGTCCATTGGTTAGGGTACTGGAGTAGAAGAACCGTCAGATCCAGGTTCATGCTATCACTTGTGCACGAGTTGTCGAACTTATATGGCTAAAATGGCAGTGGAACGTGCAAAAACATAGTTAAAATAAGTCTTCCATTTTCCAACTGCTCCAGCCGCTTCCATCTCAAATGTGCGAAGTGATAGCAAACGCGGTGTGGTTGCACGATAACAAAACCTGTTCACATTGTTCGTAAGAAAAGTGTAATGCCAATCCAATACATCGGACCGTAATTGTACTGTGCTAAAAGTAGGAAGAGCTGGCAGAAACGATCGGGTAAATGGTAGGCCTAAAACTTGCTTCCGTAGAAATAAATGTGAAAACGCATGACCCAGGCCCTTTTAGCTAACTCCACTACAAGCCCACTGCACAATGCCTGGAGTGTCGCTAACAAACTGAGACTTACGACTATGCTAAGCAATCACTTCGCTACTACTCCAGGCCTCTTAACTGTTTTCAGACTTGATACCCGTTCTTGTGTAACAATTTCCCCTAAGCCAATTTATTCCCACCAAACTTCTCCTAAACTCAGAAATCAAGCCAATGCCAATAGCGGCTGGGTCGTGCTTGCGTCTAAGAGTGCTCCAAAATTATCAGCTGCGGTTTCTGCTACCACACCAAAGGTCGCTGTCAGATATGATGCTGCACTGGTACGTAGCAGATCGCCGGGTCGCCCAACCACAACCCATACTCCTCTGAAAGGCATTCCGAAACAACGAGATGCGCTATTCATAATATACACCAACGTTTTAACAGCAACGTCGAAAGCACTGCGATGAAATCAGATGGCGAGCCTGAGCCAATGCAGCTCTATCAGCTGTCTATTCGGTGTTCCGAGTAAGCCCACCAGCTAGGTGAGGTCGGCCGGTCACACGAATTCCAAGCACTATGGTGAAGCTGAACATCATCTGCTTTCGCTAAACTCTGTCGATTTGGTGCAAGCTGTCCTGCCTTCAACAGCCTGTCCCCAGAAACGGTTTCGTTTGATCCGTGTCTTTTTCTGATGTTTGGTGGTGCAAGTGAGACAGAGCTTAGAAGAGCATCGCGTAGACATCGAAGCCGGCGACGGTTTTGTCCGCAGTGTCACCCAGTCTCATGAGCACGATAAAAAGGAAACAGTGGCTCGCGACAAGGAGCAGTGTCTCTATATTTGTTGCTCCTGGACGACATTGTGGTTGCCCGTCTTTCAAGGCTGCCAAAATCCGTAATTTAACAAGAGTGCGGCCAAAGAATAACGAAGAGTGCGGTTCGAATCAAGTAAATGATGTTTGGACTACCGAAAGAATGGCAGTTACTTCGGAACAGACTTGCAACCGAGCTCCGCTTCAAAGAGAAGTGTGAATTCTACCCCTAGTTAACGCGTTACCTCAGCAGGAAAAGGAAGCGGGTACCTCATACGAACTGCACACAAGTAGCAGGTCTGATAGAAGTGTGGATGTTTCTATGCAAGCCTGCAACCGTGCGCCTTGCAATATGAGCTGTCCGAAGAGTTAAGTGCAACTGCTCCAACCCCAGGTCATAGACACTTAGCGACAACAACGCGAAAAAGGCATGGCAGCCGATCATGCATTTACCGGCACCATCTCCTACCGGAACCACATTCCATTTGGTGCTATGCTGAGAATCGAAAAGCTGTCCTACTTGTATACCAATGCCCAAAACATTCTCAGTCAGTTCTCTGAACTTCAGTAGTGGCACGCAACAAACTCGTATAATTGACCAAGGCCTGGTTGCGCGCAGTGTTTATTAATGCCGAGATCCCGATTCAGGGAACGTGGCTGTTTCTAAATGATCGTCTAAACAGGAGGTGGCGTAAGTATGTGCTGCTACAGGGCTTTCAATACATACTAATATATGGTCCAAACCGAGTGTCACCGACTCACTATGATGCCGTTTACCTCTCAGATGTAATCACAAGTGCTTCGTGCCATTCATGCAGTCAAGAAACCCATTTATTTTTCAAATGGATTAGTGCCTAATATCGGTCTTGACGAAAGCTTACTCCCAGTTTACAGCTACGTTATTATCTCAGATAATTTCAACATACACAACCTATACGCCTCGGCATCCTCAAACGAGAGATTTGACGTCGAACGGCATAACCTAAGCGTAAGCATTTCACTGAACAAAAGTATCACTTTACTCTCCAGACACAGGGCTGACAATAAACCATCGCTACTTGAGCTCTTACCTATATGTGATGAACCTATGATCAGGTAGTCAATGATAGACACCACAACGCTACTAAACGATCATGTTAATGTAATCTACCGGGAGGAACACACCAAAATATGTTATAGCGGAGATAAGAATACTCCACCGCTCCCCGTTTTTTTATGAGTTTTGCCCCACTCACGCCTACTCACCCTGCCCACTTCTCCGGCTCCTCGCATACGTTCACATTTGCCTCACATTTGTGATTAACTTGTATGAATGCTGCATCTTACGCTTATTAGGTTTTCTCTTTGTGCATTTCGCTCATTCGTGAGACAACTTATCGACCCCACATTTTTTGAACCGACCAGCCTTGACTGATCGAATGCCAGCTTTTCCGCATAGCCTGTGTAAATGCACTGATTTGAAAGATGCGATTGCATTGCATTGACAGACGCTTGGTGGGCGGTTTGGCGTGCTGCGTGAACATTGTTTGTTGCCCGGTCATTGGTGTTCTCACTACCGTCAGTGGGTGGAAGCAGTCGTAGAATACCTACGGTGGAATACCTATACGATTTCGCAAGGAATAAAAAAGTGGCGTTGCCGATACACGTCGAATATCCAAACGATTTAATTCTGTTATGCACTAAGAATGTACAGTTCCTATTCGAAGGTGAATCCTACCGACAAGTGGACGGCGTTGTAATGGGAAGCCCACTTGGTCCCACGCTGGCAGACATTTTCATGTCAATGGTTGAAGCACGCTTTGACTCACACCTCTAGCAGATGTGTCTTTCAAGCAATACGTTGACGATACTCTAGTGATTGCCGCCAACATCAATACCGCCCAAAGTCTTCTCAAGGTGATGAACAATGTTCACCCGAAAGCTCATTTTGCATGTGAGTTAGAGAACAACAACTGCCCGTCCGTTGCTAGTAGCTCAGCTGGCATGCAACTGTTGTATTTATTTTCCTTTTCGTTTATGTATTGCGGCACAGTAGCTGAGGTGTTTCCCACCTCTAGCTGAAGTGTATAATGATGATGATGATGCCTTGTGTGGATGTACTTTTGACTAGAATTGACGACGGCTCGATACGAAGTTCTGTCTACCGAAAAGCCACTTGGACGGAACTTTACTAAAACTTTAGCAGCTTCACACCGGTCCGCTACAAATCTTGCCTCGTCAAAACGCTGTTCCAACGAGCTCGTAAAATATACAGTCCTAAATGTGCAGAAGCTGAATTGCAGTTCATCACACGAACGTTAGAGGTAAATGGCTAGCCTACAGAGTTCACTAAATTCCACGGTCGCGCGACGGAAGGCAACAAACAAAAGCCTCCTACAGTGTCAAAAAGGCCTGTCTATCTTCAATTGCCATTCAAAGTGGATGGTGTGGCTACGCATGTCGTGCAGCGTGTTGCTACAGCAATTCGACGTACATTCTGTGCTGTTGTCCAGTTTGGACAACCAGTAATTTACCAGAGCCTCCAGTTAAGTATACGTAGTCGGTCTCTGCCACAACGCATTGCAGTTACAACTTTGTCTGTAACTATGGAAGCAGTTACATCGGCAAAACAGACCAGTGTCTGCGAAAGGTGGTCCGTGAGCACATCCCGAAATGGCTTGCTACAAATATGGCAAAAAATCGCAGGGACAAGAGTCAAGATCCAAATTGCCGACCTCTTCGATAGCCAGACATCTACTTGGAACGGGGCACCAAATTGATTCTAACTTGGTGTTTACGGTTATCTACCGTAATTAAAAAGCCAAGGTACTAAAGCTCGCAGAGGCTGTGGCAATTAAACATAGCCTTCCGGACCCATGTGTGCAAAAACAGTTGAGTGTTACCCTCAAGCTTCCTTGGGGATAATGACACTTGTCTCAAACATTGTGATTCTGTTTGAGTTTATAGCTTTTGTTTTTCCATTCCCATTCTGACACCATTTAAAGCATTGATTTCCCCTTTCCTGCTCGTTAAATGTCGCCCGTTTGCATATGATCAGAAACCACGAAATGATATCATCGTGCAACACCCGTCTTCTCATTGTAGTATGTAGATCTGATTGTGATGACCAATTGGGACTTCTTGAAACCCGGCTGGCCTGAAAACGTTTGGATTCAGTTTGTTGGACGTTTCTGCAATCTGATCGTAACGGCTTCAGAAACTAAGTGGGTTCCTTCCACCAACACATTGTTCTTTATCAGAAGCAGAACTCAAAAACATATGTCAGTTAGGTATGTAATATGTGGCGCGCTTACGTGACCCATGCTGAGGCTGATGTCGCACTCATAATGCTTCTTCACCGCAGTTGGGCTAAACCAACTTACACTTAAACTAGGTCTTTTTAGTGTGGATAAAAGTCATTACATTTTATTTTATTTTTGTTCTGCCTACTTGCTAATCTTCTCCCAACTTACACACGTCGCTCATGCAAACTGTGGTAAACTTGCGTAATTTTATCGCGTGGTATTTTTTAAATGATTTTCGGACATTTTGTACTTACCGCGTATACACATTTAACCAATTTCTTCCATATGCTCATTTAGCGAGTATTTATGTCGTCATATGAGTTTACTTTATTCGATATCGGCATTTCGAATGATTGGCTGTTGTTTGACATCCCAGGTGTGGCTGCGCTTGATGTGCATGTTGACAAGGTGCCTACCTGTCTATTACCCACTACATCGTCCATCTGGCTCCAGGAGACTGTTGGTGGTTGCTGGAGGGGACGGGGTGCACGGTCCGTGTGGCCGTGTTAGGCTCGAAGAGTGGTTCCATGCACTCAGTGTGGAGTGGACTACGGTCCAGCCACCGCCTTGTGTGTGAGATTGATTCCCCAAATACAGTGTGCTTGTGTTTGTGAAGGAGTGTGGGCCGGCTCCGTTGATGAAACGTGGCTCCCATCCACATGCCTTCCGGTCTTATTCATTCGGGTTTACACTGGATATGGGGTGTGTGGATGGAGCTGTGTATGTGGTGCAGCGCAAGCCATCCATGGTCCCTCTGTAGGCGCAGGCGTCCTGTGGCTGGCCACAGTGACATGTAATGCCGAAACCGGATGCCGCCAACCATGGCCCGCTTACAGAGCCCGTTTTAGTCATGAAGCCCCTCATGAAGAATGATTTAGAACAGGCAGAAAAGTGATTGCCTGACAAGTCCAGTAGAAAGACCGGAGTGGAGATTAGAAAATGACCCCCATGGGCAGTCAATCCAATGATGTAGAAAACCCACACACGCTCACCGGTTCCAACCAAAGATTTAAGCCTGTGATACACACCGTAGGCACTACAAAGGCCTACCAACATACACCGCGCGACCACTATATAAAGCGACATCCTGAGCAGACAAAAACCTGTGTGTGTCTCACTGCGAGGAATCTACACAAAAACGAGAAACAAATGTCTTTTGGATGTCCCTAGTCATTAATCCCTTCCAGAGCACAAAAACTAGCTCAGTAATTATAGCATAAAAATATGTCACCAAGCCAAAGCCACCCCCATCCCGTCTCATATGTGTCCAACCCTTCCCAACACACCGCAGTATGACACTTTTGAGGGACAGGAGGAAATGGAGCCGCCGCCATTCCCACTGCTTACATACCCGGCAGAAGCCAACTACCTTTTCCCACTGTTCCTGCAATTTTTGCAGTTGATTGGGATAGCCAACTGCTAGGCCAATCGCAAAATTGGACTTGCTCCCTCAACCACCACCATGTCCACAGCAATATCGGTAATCACAAATGACATATTACCCATATTATCACGCCTGTTAAGAGTAGAAACGACCCCAATACTCCCACTCATACATCCTGTGTCCATAATATCCGACTACAACAACGCGTAGATCAACGAACCGCAACACGATGACCCCACACATTAGTCCGTTTTCTAGACTTCTAATTAATGCCAGATCTATTAACAACAAATTGTACTTCCTAGGCATGCTTGCGCATATCAACGACCCACAAGCAATCCTCATTCCTGAAAAGTGGTGCTCCCCAGATATATTAACCTCTACCTTAATGATTCCTAATCATCAGCTCTTTCGAAAAGATCACGGAACAGGCAAAGGAGGTGGATGCATGACATACCAACGCTGTACAGTTGTGGCAGCACTTATTGATCATCCACAGCTAACAAGTGTTTCCGAAGATCTGTGGTTGTCCGTCTCAGGAACCGGTTCTCACCTTCTGTTCGGATGTGTTTACACCCCGCCAACTGCGTCAAACGCGAGTGTTCCCATCCTCGCTACAACTATCGAGTTTGCTGCTGAGATGCTACACAGACAGAAGATAATTGTTGGTGATTTTAACCTACCAAAGATTAACTGGTCCTCTCAACCATTTTCGTCTACACATAGAACTCTCCTTTTCTCTCTCAGAATCGGCGGCTGGATACAGTGGGTTACTGAGCCAACAATAGTGACCAGTATGATCTACCTGATATTCCCTGTGGGGGTCACAAATGCACAGAGGCATTAGACAAACTGTGGTAGCGACAACAAGATGGTACGACTCACATTCTGCGATAAATTGGCCACCAATCACGCTTTTATTCCGCAATATGCAACCCACAGGATAAAGTGGAAGCCATTGTAACGATTTATCCGATCATCCGACTGGGACGAATAGTTTCTCTCTAACAATATGTGCAATGTCGTGGACTATTTCTACCATCTTGTGTTTCAGACCATTGCTGTCCTTGCTTCCCAAGACGAGGGGGTCCCACGTATTCAAAAGACGCAATCGTGCGCTTAGTCAGCCGTAAACACAGAAGACTAATTGCTGGATACAGAAAGATGGGAAATTTCACCTTGCTTTGATAATTGCACGACATCATTGACAGGGTCAATCACATATAGTTGACGAAGAGTATACACGAAGAACAAATGGTTCTAAGAACGACAGTTATAACGAAGGAACTAGTTAACATTCTGCGTCGCAGTACTAATTACCACACCCGCTTGATTAATGGACTGGGCAATGCAGACGTACAGTCCCTTCATGATCCAGCCGACATCTGCGAAGTGTTTAGCTCATCTATCGCTACCTTCATGAGCCTGGAAATTACCCCGTTAAATACATGCATTGGGGTGCAAGAACCCAACACCCTGTGTAACATTGGATTTTCTATCAATACTGTCCAACATGTAATGAATCCTACTAAACCGTCTTCCCATCTGAATTCTAATGTTATTCCAGCTGCCGTCATAAAACTGGAAATGCTTGAAATGCCGTTACCACTGCTGAACATGTTTACCCTTCCGTTGAAATCAAGCTATTTTCCAGACCAGTGGAAAACATCGCTGATCATCCCCCGTCTCAAGGGTGGCTCCAAACAAGAAATTCATAATTACCGGGCAATCCATCACACCCCTGTAGTAGCCAGAATATTAGAGAAACTGGTTAAGAATGGTGTGATGAAATTCAGCAATTTGCTGGAGCAAATAGACAGGTCACAGTATGGGGTTCTTAAACAAATGATCGTGCATAATCTGCCAATTAGTGTCTCAACCATGTTTCGGATTTTATTGACCCAGGATGCGCAATCATACTTCTGTTCCTCGACATGGAAAAGGCATTAGATTGAGTGCCTCATCAACGGCTGCTGAAAAATGCTTCTTCTTTTGGAATTCAGGACCCACCCCCTAGGCTGGCCATTGTCATACCTGAACAGCCGTGCTCAGGTAATTACAATAACCGATCACCACTCTTCACCACGTCGAATCACTGGTGGTGTCATTCAAGGGACTGTATTTGGTCCGTTACTGTTCTTGCTTTACGTCAGTGACATCAGTGCGGTTATCAGTCATTGCATGTCTTTCCTGTTTGCAGATAACATAAAGATAGTCTACAAATTCCGACGAGCTGAACTTTAAGCTAAACTGCTGCTCATACAGGAAGAGCTCCACTCCCTTGAGAAATGGTGTGACACTTGGATGATAAAGTGCAAGGCGAAAAATGTCTAGCATCATATATGGCAGCTGTCGGATACCCGATGGATCAATTACACTCAACGGCGAACACCTTTGCGTACAGCTTTCTACTTGGGACCTTGTAACCAGGTACTCTTGCACCTTCAACTTTTCCGAACAAATGGAATACCAGCTGGGTAGGGCCAGAAAAGCAATAGCTTATGTATTATGTAAGATCCACATAACTGCAGCCAGAGTAGAACTCTTCAAAATTTTCACTCGCCCCATTTTGAAATACTACAATATCATTTGCGGCAACATGAGGAAATCTGACAGAGTATCTCTGGAAAGTATACAAAGGTCATTTACCAAACGTCTGCTAAGCAAAACATCCACTAAGAACTATCGGGAGCGCTGCCAACAATTCCAGCTCGATCCGCTTTGGTTACGAAGATTGAGACATAATCTGATGCTTCTGTACAACTGGAAACAGCAAAAGGCCCACTGTTATTTACCCCCCCTAGAACTACAACATACTTCGACAAGGGATCTACGCAATACGGAGTTTACCCTGAGTGTACCCAGGTGCAGGATAAATCTGCGGTCTAACTCTTTCCTTATCAGATATGTTGTGCTGTGGAATAAGCTCCCAGTCACCATCAGATCATGTGAGAGCTCAACGGCCTTTCGCGTTAAGCTCACCAAGTACCTAGATTTGAACATCATTATGACACTGTTCCTTTAAAGGAGAGCTTTTGATAATTTGTTCCAGGAAGGGCCAGACAACATCTAATAAGCAAAACAAAAGGATGTCATACTGTGTCACACACAGTTAGTGCTGTTACCATTCATTATTTCAACTAGTGTACATTGTGTCGAAACACCCCTGTGAGTTAATACAAACCGTTGAAACAGCGAAAGCAATGAAAATCCCACAACTGTTTACCATTCACGCTTGAGCATGACATAATCAGTAAAATAGGAGCTGTGTCAATTGGGGCCACCGTTTCTCACCAGATGGGAAATATACCTATTATTCTTATTGTATAAAGTAACAGGAAAGGAAAAATTCTGGCTTGAGTGAAGTCACCGAGTTTCTCACATGAACACAAATGAGGGCCTACTCACTGCCAGGAAACGGAGAGAGGCTAGTGAGAACACTGTCTGCGTTAATTCATCTTCCGATGAAAACGGCCTATGTCATGTAGTGTAACTGGGTTAGGGCGTAGTTCAATCGTTTTTAAAAAGCCTTAATATGGTTCAGCGCAAACAATGTAATTCGCTTGTCAGTAAGGAAAAAGGGGCTCACCAAAAGCAGTACCCTAGTAAAAAAGCCAAAATCAAATGCTCCCATATAAGTGCGCTAACAGAATTCACTAAGCGAAACACGGCAACACCTCACTTAACCCGATCGCTGGAATTGGACACAGAGCAGCCAACGAGAGGTCCACCAGTGTTACATGCCCACATCCGTCACCCCAAATTCAGGACTTGCCCTCGTCATATTTACAAGCACAACTGTGCTAAGGAGACCGCTATCACTGCGCACCTACAGTTCGATTGGAACCGATGATATTCACCCAAATTGGTTTCAACATAACAGTAATAACTCTGGCCGAGCCATTATCACTTTTCTTCTGCAGGTACGTTTGTAAACAAACAGCAGTTCCTACCGCGTGGAAACATGGACCAAACCGAGCCAACTAGTAAAAGCGGCAGTCGCCCGGAACCTGCCAAATATCACCCAGTGGTCATCCTCCTTGTACTCTAAAAGATGACGGCGGCAATCATTGCTGAGCCTTAAGTTGAGCATCTAGCACACTCCAACATCATTGCACATGAGTAACACTGCTTCCGCCACCACCGTTCATGCACAACCAACCTACTGATTGCACGCAGTAGTTGGACGTAAACGGCCTACAAAGGTACAACGACCGATGTCACTTACCTCAACTCTTCCAAAGCCTTCGACTGCGTAGACCGTCGCTTTCTGCTTCGCAGGTTGGGAGGCTACGGAATCGGGGATCCTAGCCCTGCTTGAAGCGGGAAGGTCCTGAAGCATTGAAAACTGCAAGTTCATGTCGAATGCGGAGCTCCACATGGATGAGTAATGGGGCTGAGCCTGTTCTTTATGTTCACTAACGACCTTACTGGTCTGCTCAGTTTGAATATCTTGATTTACGCTGTTGATGTTAAGATGCAGCGGACGATCGTCAACCCTAGAAATAGTGATGCACGATTTATGAATTGTATCCTACCCTCTGCTCCAGTCTAATTCATATAAATGTCAAATGGTTCATATTCATCATCAGCCACTAACTTATATAAGCCCGGAGACAATGCCCTGCAGGCAGCCACCAAAATGCTCTTCCTTGGGGTATTAATTCTTGTTGAGATGGGTGTCAAGCACCATCGCAGAGGACGCCAAAGAATCAGAGCCAGGGTGCTGGTGCCTTATGGACGGCATGCGGGAGATTGATCCATCTGTTTACCCGCAGTTGCTTGACACTTACGTGCTGCCTTACGTGGAATACACAATCCAGACCTGGCAGCCATAGCACAAGTAAGATCTCGCAACGCTTGAAACTCCAAAACCAAGAGCCATCAGATAATTAGAAGCATGTTTCCACCGTTGAAGCAACTTAGCCTGTGGACTAAGATTGTCGGCGGTCAGTATTAACGCCAACACGGAGACGCAAAAATGTCCCACCAGTTTCTTTTGAACTCCAGACACCTCTGTGGTCACCTACTTCAACTTAGTCGCAACAGGAACCGGAAAAGTCGTCAGTTTAAGTTGGCCACGCCATACAGTCGGTTAGAATGCCGACGAAACTTTGACTCTCTTCGTACCTGCCAGCCATGGAACACGCTCCCCAATTACTTTGTCTTTACTCCCACGTATTTTGTGTTTAAAAATGCCCTGGTGATGCTCCTAATCTGCCTACATTACGAGATATAGCCTTTGTACATGGACAGACATTGCAAATTTGTATTTAATGGGAATAAAAGCTCGAGTTTTACATGGCCCAAAGGGTAAAAATAGTTCGGGTCGGGTCTGTAGAAAGGCCAAGCAACCTTATAATAGCAGGTTGGACTCGCGTGCTTGTCGTATCTTCATCGAGCTTATGTGGCATTTAAACGGAATGCACGCCGGCTAAAAGCTTGACATGCCACCACGCCTTCCCAAACGGCTATGGAGAGGAAATGGTTAGAAAAGAAAAAAGTGGAGAAACTCCATCAAGTAGAAGGTAGTTGTTTAAGGGAATATCACGGTGTAGCTCGACCACATGACAGTCCAGGTGGGTCTTAAAATCCGCCACATGATTTGACAAACGTTTCGCAACCAGCCTTTACCTACACAAACGCGTTTGGTTCTGTTCTGCACGCCTCATTGTGAACACTGTGGTAAGTTTACTAAAACGGTTTTGACTTGCTCACTTTGTTCACTTTTCCCCATGTTATGGTTCTCATTTTGGTTATCCCGCGGGACTTGTTAAGCATCTGCTTTTTACTCGTAATATACTATCGTTCCACTGACCAGGAAATTATAGAACTCCACCAGTACGCCGCTCAGAACCAGCATGCAGTTAAAACACTCCGTCTGCTGAAGGATGTGTAGGTTTGCCACAACCTACTGACTCCGGGAACTCCACAAGCGTCGGCATAACCCCCCATACAGAAGTCGCATCTACAAAATACACCGTTAGCCTCTGAGGCCCTCACCTGTTTGTATACCGACGCTCAAAGTCTGCTCAGCAAGTTAAGCGAGTTTCGTTGTCGTCTGGCTTCCACCAGTTGGGAAATCGTCATGAAGAGTAAACGGATCTGAAAACTGCGATCACTGATACTGAGATAGATCTGTGCTGCGTGACTGCTGTACGAAACAATCGATCCAACAGAAAAGGTAGCTTGCTATTGTATTACCGATCTGACCTGCATATCGATATCATCGAGGATCCAGATACGCAAGTTGTCGATCCTCTCTGGTGTCGTTAGCATCTGAAATGTGATGTATGCTTACGTCCAATAACATACCACGCTCCAAGATCCACCCTGGAAATGGGTCATCGCCAGGCGTCTGCTATGAAGCGAATCATGGCATGGTCGTAATCACGTCTTTTTGGTAGGGGACTCCAACCCACAATAGTAATCCCAACTTCGCTCAGAGGAAAACTCAAAGTAGACTTGCAAGAAGTAAGCGCCGATATACCACAATATACAACCTCGTAATCAATTCCATGAGATTCAATACTGACGACGAATCATCTGTGTTAGACTTTTTGTTCACCAACAAGGAACTAATGATAGATGCAGTAAGCGTAGGTGCACAGCTTAGCCATGTGGATCACGTGACGTTGATCTTCCGCTACATCTGCTACTCAGTATACATCTATGAAAACAGCTAGGAAGTTCATGTCGTCACCCATTACGGGACTGTTGCGGGCCCGTCAAATATTCTCGCAAAAACGCACCAGAAACCCCGGCAGAATGACTGTGGAAAGCGAGGTCCAATTTCTCCCCATAACACAGCAGCCTTCATCCACTCCGAGACGCGGCCCAACTGCACACCTTTTGACAGTGGTCCTTTGCAAAATACCACCTCGTCGTGGTAGCTATTTTCCCTAACTTAATGACCCATAGCATTGGCTGTGATTTGCCCTGTGTTGGTCTTAAAAGAGCCTTCAGAGGACCACTTGACTTTCTTCCTCTTCGACTTACTTTGGAGTCGGTCAGATCACGTGAGTTTGTATGCGTCGTTAGCCAAGCAGCGTTCGCGTCCAAGTCACTAGTGCGTGTCTATCGTAACCCCCTATCGTGTGCGTCCATTCCGAGGACTCAGCGTCTACCAGAATACGTGCGGCTAGGATGGTTCTCACGCTCGCCCAATTTCCGTCTCACCAGCGCGTACCCCGGGCTAAACTAACGCCATCAGGTCAGCGCAAATCCCTTCGATTGGTCAGCGTTCCAGGCCGTTGCAGTAGGCGTGCTCCAACCGTGCCAGTGACAATCTTACCAGGCATCTACGCAGTCACAACAGAGGCGTTCCCCTCAATTATAACATTTACAGTCTGAATATCTTGGAACATATTTGGAACCGATCGGGATGTCATCATTTCATAAAACTTGGTAGACGACCGGTTAATGTATTTATGGTGATGGACTACGTTTCGCTTTGACACAAAAGCTTCATCAGGCGAAGTGAATTATCTTAACAGTGGCATTTTATAGCGATTATGGCTAAACTATGTACAGAGACGAATCAATTTGCAGTTCATCAATGTATGATTACAGCGGTCAAAGGTCCCTTCGACTGATGAAGCCTTTGTGTCAAAAGCGAAACGTTGTCCATCACCATAAATACAGTAACCGCTTGCCTACCAAGTATTCTGAAAAGATACAGTCTGACTTCGTTCAAGAAAACAACCGGACCTTACCAAGTGACCAGTCTCCAGACGTCTCCCGGAAGAAATTTGTCACCCAGGTCAGCGGGCTAGTGGCAAATGCGTCTGCAACCATAGCCTTTCGTCAGAGATACTGAATACTGAATACTGTATTATAGAGCAAGTAGAAATGGATTCTGTACAACTCTTTCGAAATATGGCGAAAAACGTTATAAAAGTTGTCAACCTTGAATATCATTGTCGTTCTCATGTAATATTTAAAATATTCGACTTACGATATTTCAGGATTCACAAATGTGATGTCATCATAAGTGTGCAGTCGTTCTCTGAATCGAATAGAGGCAAAATGCAAATCTAACAACGTTTTGAACTGTTGCACAGATGTTGCCTCAATCACATGTTCGGGCAAACTATTCCAAATGTTTACCACTCTCCGTTCGAAGCACAGTGGGTGGGTAACACGTTTCATATCCGGCACAACAAGTTTGTATCTGTGTCCGCGTGTGCTGCATGGCCCTCGTAAGTGCAGCATTGGCCTTAACATGGGGAACTCACCGAGATGTAGAATTCGGTAGGTCATAATGAGGTCGACTCGCACCCGACGGTAGGACAAGGTGTAGAGTCCTAGTTTCTCGCACCGGTCTTCATACCCAAAGCCACGTAAACTCGGGATGAGCCTGGTAGCAACGTGTTGGACCCGTTCGATCTTTTGTGCCTCGCCTCTGGTAATCGGAAAGTAGGCGGGCGAACCGTACTCTAGCATTGGTCTAATGATAGAAGAGAACAGGCGAGTGGCAACCTCTTCAGACCATGTGCAGAAGCTACGTTTGAGCGCCCAAAGCATGCGCAGTCCGTTCCGATATAGCCTGTTCGTGTTGTCCACGGACTTCAAATCGTAGCGTGAGAGTACACCTAGGTCCTTCACGGAGGGTGTGGGATATAGCGTTTGGCCGTCAAGGGTGTAGGTTCGGCCGTCTGCACCCTTCCCCAGGCTCATAAATATCGACTTGGCTGGGTTGACCGGGAGAAGAACTTCTGCAGACCATGTGGATAAGCGGTTGAGATCTTGCTGAAGTAGGCCACAGTCATCGGGAGCGTCGATTTCTCTCCAAATCTTCATGTCGTCCGCAAACAAGGCACACGGCGACCGGAGAAGCTGCGGTAGATCGTTGATGTGGATCAGGAACAGAGTGGGGCCCAGCACAGTGTCTTGAGGCACGCCACTTGTAGAGGGGTACCAGTCAGTTAGATGGTCGTCGACCTGTACCCTCCACTTTCGTCCAACAAGAAAGTCGCGGATCCACCGGTGCAGTGAGCCACCGACACCGCACATCCTGAGTTTGTGAAGGAGAACCTCATGACTGACCTTGTCGAACGCTTTACTGAAATCGATGAATATCACGTCGACGGACTTCCCCTTGTTTATTGCCTTCAACCACTCATGTCTCGTCACAAGCAGGTTAGTAATGCATGAGCGACCTTGCATAAAACCGTGCTGTGCGGGCGTCAGGACCTCGTTTGACTGTAGCAACTGCAGCAATCCTTTCTTCACGATTTTCTCAGCAACCTTTGCCAATATAGGTGTCAGACAAATTGGCCTGTAGTTGTCTACTTTGCTGGGGTCGCCGCCTTTCGGAATGGGCTTCACCACCGCACATTTCCAGTCAACCGGCAACAAACCTTCGGACAGCGACCTGTTGAAAAGGTCAGTCACGACAGGAGAGAGGATGGTTGAAAGTGACTTGAGAACCAGTGGGTGAAGCCCATCAGGTCCGGCAGGCTTGGTGCCGTCAAGGTTGGCAAGTAGTTGACTTACCTCTTCAACGCCGCAATGCAGACTATCGAGTTCGGTAAAAGCGGTACACGTCGAACTCGGAACAGACACCTGGTTATTCGCAAATACAGAAGCGAACTGCGCCGCCAACGCGGACGCACGCTCAGAGCTGGAGGTTAGGGGCTGTCCATCCGTGCCATCCAGCACTGGCACATCACCCGCCGGCTTCAGGCGTCGCTTCACGTATGCAAAGATTCTCTTGGGGGCGGTCTTCGCGGCTAATGCGAGCTGCTCTTCAAAGTGTCGGCGTTTATTCTTTTTTGCACTGTTGCAGAGATTCCGCTGACATTTATACCCTTCGTAATCATTGGCAGAGCCAGAGAGAAGGAATTTGTCCCACAGTCTGCGCCGCCTCCGAGCCAGGTTACTATACTCCTTGTCAAACCAATGAGGCTTAATCGGTCCAACCTTTCGACATTTCAATGGCACAAATTTGGAACACAATGATGTTAATCTCTCTTTTATAAATATCCAACAATCTTCCACAGATGCAGTTTGTGACAGAGACCAATCCAGTTGGCTCGCGGCTCGAGCAAGACCATCGAAGTCCGTTTTCCAGTAGTTGGGAGCTGGTTGCAGCGGATGTGAATACGGCAAAGATAATTCCATATCAGCTATCAGTACTGAGTGGTCGCTCGTAGCCAGGGGCTCCAGGATCCTAACGTCACGCACTCGTTGTTCGTAGCTCGTTAACATCAGGTCGAGACAGGACGAGGTTGAACGTGTTGATATGCGTGTTGGCTGGCATATGTGTTGCGATGCACCAGTTTCAAGTATCAAATCCACGAACTTTGCTTCAACCTCACTACGTCCAGGCATCAAATGCACATCAGGCCATCGTATTCGAGGACAGTTAAAATCGCCCATAAGCAGAAAGTGTGGACGACTCATGTGGGTCCGAAGATGGGGCAGCCAATCCAAACAACGACTCAGGGGACTGCGATAAAATGCGCCCACAAGCAGTTCTCCGCGCCTGAGGCGGATGGAGCACCACAGTAGCTCACACAGGCCATCGTCACTTCGGTAGGTGCTCACAAGTCTCCCACGCAGGGAAGACCGGATGTAAAGTAAGACACCACCGTGGGCATTCTTTAGTCTATCGCATCGAAAACACGAGTAACCGTTGAGTTCAAGTTCTTGGGTGTATAACTCTGCATGCAGCCATGTCTCTGCGAGTCCCACTACGTCTGGCCGTTCAGACGCAACGAAACAACAAAGCTCATCGTGCTTATTCATAATACGGCAAACGTTTGTGAAGGCTACTCGCAGGCCGCAGCAGGAGCCACCGGGCGTGCTTGAAGTGTGAGCAGCCTGTTTATCCTGATTCGCGGATTGTTGGAAACCACCCGAAAATTTACGATACGAAGATTTGTTTCCCCCTCACTAGTGCGTCTTTTCAACTCAATGATGTCAGACTTGAGCCGCTCCCTGTCTACTGGGTCCAGGTCGGGACGAACATGGATCTTCAAACCTTTCAGCCTACTTAGGCGAGACATGATAAGTCTTGGACTGGCTTCGTCCACAAAAGTGATTCTCATAGGCCGATTTTGTTGATCACCTTGCTTTCCAAGACGGGTAATCTGCCTCACTTTTACCGAGTCCTCACCAGCGTCGAAGAGTCTATCAATTAGACCCTGTAAAAACTCGACATCGTGATCGTAGCGCACTTGGGGTGATGGATCACTGGACTCCAGTGCGTGAAAGATCACGAGATTATAATGCCTCTGGTCGGACGAGGTTGGCCTTGCAGGGCGAAGTATACTACCAGACTCAAGTGGTTTGGCTAACTGTTGACTTACAGAACGTAAACGCCCAACGTTCCGTTGTAATTTCGTCCTCTGTTCTTTCTACTGGTCTTCAGCACTCAGACTTTCACCTGCTGGGACATCAGTGTCCGTTGGACACAACAAAGGTAAACAATTGAGCCCAGGTGCAACTGGGCTTCTCACAACGGTTGGACTTCGTGTCAGTGAGTTTGCACGGGTAGAGGAGGACGACCGAGCCGAAACCTGAAGGCTCTTCGCGCTAGGTTGTTGGGCCAAACACACGGAGCTGTTCGCAACGAAACACTGAGGCCTACACGTCGGCTTTACTCTTTCTGGCTGTATCTTATTTCGGCAATTTTCACATATAGTTTAGACGAAATCGTGTTGGATCTCGCGAAGACGATGAAAATGCTCAACTGATAATCCAACACGTGAAATGTGGTATTTAACTTGGCACAAAACACACGTGAGGGCATTTGCACGGTATCCGACTAGTTTGGAGCAAGTACCACAGGATGACTGCTTCGGCATTGCGAATAATCCGAAAACAAGATGGCGGCCAATTGACGAAGAAAGCGGCGATAGCAAGATCGCCGAAACCAAACGATGAAATACAAGTATTCCTGGTCGGAAATTTCAGAATCGGAAATGAAACTGAATTTTAGCTCAATTTCCACGAAATACTTCCAATGAACGCAGAAAGTTAACACAAAGTGATCTTGTCAACACAGCCAAAAATAACCGACCGGAGGACGCTATCCGCAGTTATATATTAAATGAAGTTCTGCGTAAGGAGCCAAACAGGAAAACGCATGGCTCTGAGGGATTGGGCTTGGCGCGCTTGCAAAGACTGTCCGTATGCGCAGGGGGGATGTCTATATAACTCGGCGAAGTCATTGTGTCAAATTGTCCGCGAAGACAAACTCAAACACCAACAGGACTTAGCGCGAAATTCATTACTAATCCTAAGATGCTCTACAGACACGTGAACAAGATCCGGAGAGTGCAGCGCTGGATCCCAAGTCTACGTGCAGCAGATGATCTGGCGTTCACTACACAAGATGCGGCGAACGTGCTTTCACAATATTTTGCCCACACTTTTCAAAGTGAATCCTCACCTCATCCGTTCATGACACAGATCTCGCCGCCCCCATGATTAATCCACGTATCCTTCGCTGCTGCAAATGTGAGAAAAAGACTACTGTTCTTGCGTGTGCACAGCTCGTTTGGTGTGGACAAGATCAGACTGAAGGCGTTAAAAAGAGTCACTGTAACATTCACCAGTCGAACGTGGAATTACGTATAACCTATTACCCCAAAGCAGAAAAAGATTGGATCGCAACAACTAACTTACTCAATTTTTCAAGATCCCGGTATATCACCGTCAGCAACAAAATGAAAGTACACAGCAGGGAGGAATTGTTGTTCAACCAAGACAACCAGAGGACAGGTGAACACACAGTAGACGTGTGAAAGGATTGGCAAAGGCGCTGGCCAATCCTTGACAGTCCAATCACAGAATGAGAAAAGAGTGAGTGGTTAACAGAAGGCATGAATACAAGTAAACACGGTGTCAAATTTGACGAGTTGAGCCTCACTCAGAGACTGAGACTGTATTTAAGGTCAGGTAGAAAGGTTTCTGTACAAATCTATCGAATTATGAAAATCAAAACAATTAGTCGTGAATCGTCGGCGCATGTGTCTGGTCAGTTAATCGTTTATCCTTGTTCAGTTAGGAATTCGTATTGGTGTCATTAGTTCTGGGCATACAATGTCTTCTTTTGGCACTGTATGTGCATCGTTTCACGAAAGCACAATTCTCCGAAATAATCATGGATACGGGTTTTAAAACACTTCACAGAATCGGCGTCTATTAATCCTTCTGGTAGTGTATTCCATAAGTTTACGATTCTTCGTTCTATTCAAAGCTGAAATGATACTTTGTTTATGCAGGGGACCCTGAGTTTGTAATGGTGTCCTCGGGTGTTACGGCGTTCCCGCAGGTGAAATATTGACCGCAGTATGGGGAAGTGATTCAAGCGTGGTACTCGATGGGTCATAATAAGGTCAATTCTCACTCGGCGGTAGAATAGTGTGCAGAGTCCGAGCATTTCTCAACGTTTTTCACACGTAAGCTTTCGTAGACTCGGTATCATTCTAGTTGCGATATGCTGTACTGTATCCAGCTTTTCAGTTTCCCATCGGCTTATCGGATGGTAAGCTGGGACACAGTATTCAAGGAGTGGTCTAATGAACGAGATGAATAGACGACGGACGGTTTCTTCAGGCCATGTGGAGAAACTGCGTCCTAATGCCCAGAGCATACAAAGTCCCGCATGGTACAATTTCTCTGTATTTTCTGGTGATCTCATATCATGTCGCGAGAGAACTTCTAAGTCTGTGACAGATGTGTTAGGGTGGAGCAACCGGCCGTCCAAAGTGTATGATCCAATGGCTGGACGTCTGGTGACAATGATGAACTCCGACTTGCTTGCGTTAAGAGGGAGTTGCATTTCAGTAGACCACGTTGACAGTCCCTCTAATTCATGCTGGAAGCGAGCACAGTCGTCCTGGTTCTCAATGATCCTCCAGATTTTCAAATTATCTGCAAACAGGGCACATGGGGATTTGAGCTGCTACGGAAGATGATTGATATAAATACGAAACACTACTGGCCCAAGCACACTTCCTTGAGGCACGCCACTGGTAGATGGTAACCAGTCTGTCGGTCTGTACTCTAAACTTTCGTCTCACAATAAACTCGTGTTACCACTGAAGTAGCTTGGCACTGATTCCGTATGTCCTAAGATTATGAAGGAGTACCTCTTGGTTCACTGTCAAACGCGTTACTAAAGTCGATGTACACCACGTCAACATCCTTCTGTTCATTGAGAGTTCGTACCCAATAGTGGTTTGCGTACATCAAGTTGGTGATGCAGGATCGCTGTTTCGTAATGCCGTGTTACGATGGCGTCAATACGTTCATCGATTCTAAAAACAACAGTAGACACTTTTTCAAAACTTAGCCGAAAACTTTATATAGTATCGAAGTCAAACAAATCTGTCTATGGTTCTCTAATTTACTCACATCACCACCCTTAGGAAGCGGTTTCACTATTGAGCATTTCCAGTCGTTGCTGACGGATCCTTCAAAGAGTGATTTATTGAATAGGTTTGTCACGGATGGTGAGATGATAATCGATAGGGGCTTGAGTATTAGTGGGTGAAGTCCGTCTGATCCGCGGGATTTTGCACCATCGAGGTTGACAAGCAGCTGAAACACTTCGACTGCATCGCATTGTAGCATGCCGATCAAGACTGGTGCAACCTGTGCCGGTACTGGAACAGCCGCTGGTTTAGTAGAAAATACGGGGAGGAAGTGCGTGTCCTAGGCGTCCGCGCACTCCGCGCTTGAAATGAGCGTCTGTCCGTCCAAGCTCTCTAAGACCGGCAGGTTGCCCCAGGTTTCGGAGAGGGACAGCTAGGTTACAACGCCATGGAGATATCGATATTGCACTTAGTGCATGTGGCGTCTGTTGCCTGATATAACAAAATGAAATGAAGTCAAATATCGTTGGTGAGGGAATGAAGGTGTACATTAGGTGTGAACCACTGGACGAGGGTGGGAGCTTACAGAGATTTGATCAGTTACTAAGGTTACTGAGATAAGTACATGAAATGGGTATGAGGGTGAACAAATTATCCCGCGTCTTTTGAGGACATGGTTCGGTGCATGAGCTTTCATCGCAACCACGATGAGAGGTCATTTGTATGGTCGAAAAAGTTCAGTCCTTGTTAACCGATAGCAAGTTTCAGAGCAAGATCCCAATCATGCAAGACTCGGCTACAGTCGTCATGAACCTTGCCGAATTGTTGACCCGGTTCTTTCAACAAAGCCTTGAGGAAATGCAGATTCCGACGATGTGGAAACAGCGAATAGTCACTCTTGTTCTCAAGTGTGGAAATCGGGTGCAGTCTTCTAATTACTGTCCAATCACTTTCCTCCCTGTGTTACCCAAAGTTATGGAAGGTATACTCGCAAGGCATTCATGGGCTAGTTTGAGAGCAACAACATCATAGTGTCACAGCAGCACGGATTCCGCCAAAATCGGTCCTGCACCACAAACTTGTTACTAGCTCTAGCAAACTGGACGAAGTCAGCCGATGCCAAACAAAGAGTTGACGTCGCATACTTGGACTTCTCTAAAGCATTCGATCGACTGGACCACCGCATTCTCCTTCACCAACTTCGGAGCTATGGAGCTGGTGACCCTGGGCTAGGTTGGATAAGCAACTTCCTCATTCAACGTCAGCTGAATGTGAGAGTCCGCAGCATCATTTCTGACCCAATTGAAATTCAGTGTGGTGTACCCTAATGATCGGTACTGGGACCAAGTTTGTTCCTAGCATTCATCAATGTACTTACTGGGGAGTTCAAGTCCAAATTCCTGCTATTCGCAGACAAGATCTGGTACGACATCAAGACAGTGAACGACCACACGGCACTGCAGAGAGATCACCACAGGGCCTACACATGGTCATCTGAAAACAGGCTCCAGTTTAACTTGACGAAAAAGCAATGTTCTGAGTAAACAACCTTCTTGTACTCATGAATATGGACTGGGCAAGCAGCAGCAGTAACATGCTATTCAAGAAAGTGACATCGGTTTAATCGTGCAAGCCCACCATAACTGTTCGAAACAGACTGAGAAGATATCGGGAGAGTCAGTCAGCATCTTGGCATCTTACAAAGGGCTTTCGCGAGGTTCGAGTTGTCAGTTGTTCCACAAACGCTGGACGCCTACCTTAAGCCTCCATGACATACACAAACAACGCCTGGCTACCTTGGGGCAAACATGATACTAATGCACCTGAAACGCCATAACATAGGGCGATGAATATTGTTAGAGGACGGGGAACAGCAACACCTAAATATATCCATGTTAGAAGACTGATTCATCCTTCCATACCAACGCCGACTGCAAGCCATAGGCTTGCACTGCGGTGATTACCGGCGCTTGTGAGTAGACCTTATTATGGTATGCCAACTACTGACTAACTCCAATCAAACGTGTGTCAATCTGTTGCAATTCAGCCACAATACCAACCTGAGAGGCCAGCAGCTCAAACTAACCACACATTACAATCGACTTGATTGCCGACAACACATTTGTCCGTTCGGGTATCCAGACGGTGGAAGGTTCTTCCTACTCTCATTATTTTCGCCCCCACATTAACAAACGATTGCATTACACTGTATTCCAGGTACGTTACGTGACATAGTCCGTTTCCATCCGAAGTCGAATTAACGCATTATGCTCACTAGCCTGCTTCACTATGCAGCGATGAGTAGACCGGCATATTTGCACATGTGAATAACACGGTGAGTCACCTTAGACCGGAATTTTCCCTGTTGCTTGTCATATTAAACCACTACTTTATAAGAACTACTCCAGTCATGCTACGGGACTTGTCAAGCAATCGCTTTTTCACCCTTTATATATCACTGTTCCTTGTTTTCTCAGACATGCTGCTTCTGTCCTGGAGGATTTCATGAATCCAGTCTGTAAAGCGTCTCCAGAATTCCTCCGGTTAAGTTAACACCTCAGTGACACGAAATCCTCATCTGTTTGGTTTAGCACACTTCAACATCTTGCGATGTCATTGTACACGCGATTGGACCAGTGACGATGCCCGTACTTAGTTCTACCCGGCCATTTTCGGTGACCAATCGAGCGTGAATATTTTGAACTACAAGCTCGAGTATTCATCCGTTCTATATGCAATCAAACTTACCACTGCTGTCGTGTCCTGTGCGTCAGGTCGTAGTTGCGTTGATTCCGCGGGAAGCACTTCAGCACGCTTTCCCACATCCTGAGCATGATCAGCTAGTTATAGGTTACACTCAAGCTGACCGAATCGGCTGTTTTTTGTCTTAGTCTCTTTTGAAGTTTTTCATTTAATCATGCTGATTGCGCACTCCCATGTCAAATCTTTAGGCAAAAACACCGTTTAACAATGTACAAGGCTTTACTTCCGCGTCGCACAGTGCTAAGGAACCCAGCGCACATTTTACCAAATATCTAATCGTTTAAGTTAACTACAACTGCGAAGGCTGGCTTTGGTTTCCGACCTGTCAGTCTGCTAAACGTATACGCTGTCGCCAATGCTGATGGAGTGAGGTTCACACCTGAACTATTGGGAAAGACATCAAGACAAATTCTCCTCACGATTACTTCCGTAGGTCCACAGGGGATTAGCCCGCTTTCATATTACAAGATCGGGTTTGCACCTGTTTCTTGGTATGTCTCAGCCGGAGATAGAATTGGAATCGAAACCGAGATGTGGAAATTCCAAGCGGAAGTTTCTTTACTATAGGATCGAACACTTTGGGTGATGTGTATCACAACGCTTAAGTATTCGTCTTTGGATTTTCTAGGCAGCCGCCGTGTGACGAGATTGTGTTGCGCAGCCTCCTGTGTCCGAACGGCGTGTAGTGCAAAACGGCAAATAAGGAATCATGTGAATCGCTTTCATATCCGTCTTTTTAAATTACTTGGCAGTCAGACGGAGACGGTTACAGCTTACAGTAAAGCTTCTTTAACTTAGCCATTCAGAGCACAAACCAAAGCGGTTAACCCACGGTCTGGATGCATAACGCTTACATGATGAATGTTTTAGCAATGAAAAGAAAACCAGTCAGCTTAGAGTGTTGGTCAGGATATAGATGTGGGCATGTTCAGAGGTTTTACCCTAGATTTTGTCTTCCTCTGCGCAAACGTAGACAGATCATCAGTCATTATTCTTCATCGTCTAATGGCCGTGGCTCTGTTGACCGTCCTGTGCAACTCTCTTTCTCTGTCAATCGTCTGAACAAGATCCTCTGTCCCAGTCCCAATGCTGACTTGACGCACCTAAAGTATCTCCGTTTTGTAATGGAGCACTGGTTTTTGACGTCCTCATCATTACCATTATACACGTTAGTTACAGGTGGAAATCACATCCACTATTGTGCCGCAATAAAATAAACAAGATGGAAACAATACAACAGAGGCTTGGTCCCCAGTAACGTATGGGCATCGCCCCGGAGAGCTAAAAACCGGCTATCGTTCCGTAAAAAGCGAGGTATATTATGCCTAACAAATGACATCATGGTGGGAGAGGCTATTCAGGAGGGCGATGAACAAAGGAATTCGCAACACGAAAACCATTGGGGCCGGCTCCTAACCATATCAGCAAGTGTGTCCAACCAAACGTGCTCATCGTTCTTAGGGCCCCAGCCAGGCAATCGGAATATACCAACCGACGCCAACTTCAAATGATGGTTTTCATTCCTCTCGACCAAGTCATCGCTTGGCCTCCCGTCCTCTCTTCCAACCGCACCCCCGGCGCGCAAACAGTGCACGGCGCGGCAGTCGGTGTGCTGGCATGCGCAACACGTGGCCCATCCATCGGAACCTGGTGCGTGATATAATCGTACTGAGCGGTTCACTCGCTGAACCAAATACGCAACACCGAACACGCTCATTGCTCACGCGGTGCTCCCACCAGACATGAGCTAAGCTGCGAAGGCAGCGATGATCAAACGTCACGAGCCTCTTTATCTCTGTCGCCCTGATGGGCTAAGTTTCACAACCGTATAAGAGGGTTGAATGGACGGCTGCCTTATACTCTCTACCCTTCAGGGTTAGAGTGATATCGCCTCTGGCCACAGGTGGCGGTGATTGGCAAAAGCACCTCGAGATTTTGCTATAGGGTTCATAATCGCAGCTTCGATCCCACGGACGCTAATATAGCTGCCCAGGTACTTGAATTCCTGAGCGACTTCTAGCAGATCACCACCAAGCGTTAGCGCAGGGGTGGATCCCTGCCAATGTTGGATAAGTACTTTGCATTTCGATGGAGCAAAGCATAGCCCAAAACGATTGACAGCCGATGCTAATCGGTCCAGTGCTGCCTGGCACGTTTGGGCGCTGTCACATAGGAGGGCAATGTCGTCCGCACACTTCAAGTCAAGAAATCGTTCACCAGGAAGTAGCTCCACACTTTCTAGGTCGTGTCCAGCGCACCCTGTTTCCATGACTCCATCAATTGGGAAGTTCAAAAGGAAAGGTGACGGCGGGCAACCTTGTCTCACACCATTAGAGGTATTGAAGGGTGGACACAGCTTGCCATAAACCCTCACTCTGTCCGAAATATGCACGTACAACGCTTTGATAATGTTTGCATACTTATCGGGCACACCTTTTCTCAGCAGACAATCCCAAAGTGCACATCTATCCACCGAATCGAAAACACCTTTGATGTCGGAAAACGCGACAACGGTGGGTCGCCCGTAAACATGGCGGTGATCCAACAATTGACGCAAAGTGAAGATGTCGATGCAGCCACGATTTCGACGAAACTCGGCTTGCTCTTCGCGAATCTGGCCTTCACGAGCGCCAATCAGTCTGTGTAGTACGACAGAGGCAAGTAATTTAGAGAGGCAATTGTGATCAGACTGATCCATCTATGGTTGCGGCATTCCGAACGGGAGTCTCCCTTAAAAATTTGGACTATGACGGAGCGGCTCCAATCTGTCGGGACAGTCTCCTGCTCCCAAAGTTCCATTAGCAACTCGTGTAAATCATCCAAAAGAGCAGCTCCCCCGAATCTATAGAGAGCTGGGGGAATTCTGTCTGCACCAGCGGCCTTGGGCAATTTCAATAGTCTGATCTCTCGTTCGACTTCTGCGCGTGAGGGCGAATCTAAGGAGACGGTCCATGGAGAAGAGCACTTAGTGTCCGAAAAAGAAGGAGATAATTCAGATTGTTTAAACTGTTTTGCAAAGTGTCTGACCCAACACTCCAAGTGTTTTGACAAGCTGTGGATCGGCTGTCCACTCTCGCTACGTATGGTCTCGTTAACACTAGGTCTGTTGCTGCCTGGTTCCCGTATCTGACGGAATGATTACCAACGGCAGCGGCTGTTTCCATTTCCGATGCAATATTAGACTACCAGGTTTCGCGGCCTCTCTTCAGGCTAGCACGCAGTTTTGCCCTGAAATTTTTGCGAGTCTCATTGTATTCGCTTCCAGCCGGAATACGTCGGCGAGCATCCATAGGTTCCAGAGACTTTGTAGAGACCCAATGTCTAGGTTGGCAATTTGATTTGCCACATGAAGATATGCCTGCTGATAGTAAAGTTTGACGAATATGCGCTACGGCTTTTGACGGGTATAAATGCAACAGTTCGACAAGTGCCGTATGATGATTAGGGTGAAAACTATGGGATCTAAACACTATCAATGATTGGACGCGCAAGATACACGACACATCATGACAAACCAGCATAGCATTTAAGAGAAATATGACGCTGCTGACTGTTTGTACTGCATAAACGCCATGATTGTATGGTCACCTACCTTATTATGTGGTCTAAAGGTATTAAGGTGCCTTCAAGACTTTTTCAGTAGTGATAAGGTGTGGGCATTAATTACATGCGCTAGGAGGGAATTCCAGGGTTGTAACGCCCGAAGGAAGAAAATGTATTGTCCACATCCCAGTCGGCTGTGTTGTGTGGTCAATTAGACTGACGGTCCCTCAGAAATGCGTTTTGGCTCATTTTTAGATGATGGTGACAAGTGGAGCTGGGGTATTTAGGATGTAATACACCACTATGAGATCGATCCGTAGATGTTTATATTATCCACTGTACACTTGAGAGTTTTCAGCCTTAGTCGCCCTGCGTTGTACAGTATCGAGCAGAGTGACGTGGTGCTTCTGCCAGGGTTGCCTACTTTTGATAGCCTATTCCACATACGGCCTCTCGTAGACACCAGGTATTTGCGAAAGGATTGAGATGTCGAACTTTCCGAACTCCTTCCACATTAGGCCGAAATGCTGATTAGCTGTCATTAATGCTTCTCCGGTCTGCCTCGAACAACCAAAGTCATCCTGCACAAACACGCCGAGATCGTATTCACGATCGGTACCACCCACTGCCGTAGACGGTCAATTAGTAACAAGGGAGTTTGGTTGGTTCAGACAGTGTTGCTACCCTGAAATTTATTCCCGCTTGAAGCATGGTGGGTTAGTCCTATTGGGAACCTTCAACAATTAGCAATTTACTTGATTCATTCGAGATTTCAACTTAACATTGATTAGCTTGTCGGGTGGGGAATGAAAGCGTTCGTGCGATTTATGGCACCAAAGTGGTTCGCATCGCTCATTACCATATACGTCGTTGTAGGCTAGAAACTGGGGTTGATCTGCGAATGACCGGACAAATTTACTTTGTAGGTCATTACTACTGGTGGTAAACAAGTAACATAAAATTTAACAATCGCGCGAAGAACTTGAAGAAATCCTGCTGGCGTGTTAAACTGCATGCGAAATTGAAAAGACGATTGATCACTAAACACGGTCTAAATTGGAATAACGACAAAATCTGTCCAGCTTATTGTCTGAGTACGGTACACGTACGATCAGCGGTGACAAATGCTGGTAGCCTGTCCTGTTTAAGGTGAAGTATTCTCGTGGAATTTGTTCATAGATAATGCAAGGTCAGAGCTAGCACTAGCTTTCGTCGTTCGCGAACTTATGGTTTTAAAACCCTAATTGTGACTAATTCGGCCTTGGTTAACAGGCGTTTGAAAAAATAACTTCCCTTTATACTCCAGAACAGGATAAGTAGGATACGTAGATTGGTAAATGACGTTGTCATTTCGCGCATTCTTAACAATCACAAAACATGTAACGATGTTCGATCAACGAACAACCACAAGATCAAGGAGATCGTAAATAGTCAAGTATTTGTGCTACCAGTGTAGCATACACTGCCACAGTCGGCTGTTTTGAATGCACAACGGCGGTCTTTCGCGACTGTTTTTAGAGTTAAGCGTTACCACCAGTGTCTGCAGAAGACAGTTCGATGTCCACACTAATCATAAAGCACTTCTTTCGCTGCATGGTGAAGAGAAAGGAATCTAGCAGATGTCTTTCTCTGGAGTGCGAAGGTGGGGAGTACTTTTGAGCGTCATTAACTACAAACTCCAGTATGTAAATGGACTTAGGAACATGGCGCAAAATCTAATAGTGATCCCCTGGAGTAAATCAATCTGATGTAAAACCTTGCAAAGGCACCTATCCAGAGTGAGGTGGTGCGCGCCTGACGGACCCGGATCATGTGTTTTCGATGGTGAAGCTGTTCCTGTTGATCTAAAGGCGACAAACACGTCAGACCAACTGAAACCATACGTCTGTCGGAGTAATGAGTTGAATCACTACCACAGCTGCATATTTCGAGACTCGCGCATAGTTCATCTGAATAAACTACGGCCTCAGTTGATGAGAGAACCGCATGACGCTTACCCTGGCGTGAGCAAGACGACAGCACTGGCACGTGATTACTGTTGGTGGCCGATCCTCGACCAGGATATAAAAGGGGTGCTGAAAAGTTGCGAACTACGTCAGCAATTCCAAGGACAAAAATCCCCCGGACCGATACCCTTATGGTGATGGCAGCAAAGGCCCTGGTACCAGGTACATGTAAAGTATTTTTACCCGGGCAATGGGATTGTGTGCTTGCTTTGATTGATGCTCACTCTAAATGGAGAGAAGTATATACCGTTCCACATGTAATTTCTGTAACAACAGTTGCAAAATTTTCCTACAAGTTCGTCATCCTCGGTATCTAAGAAACGGTATGCACCGCCAACGGAACACCATTCACCCTTGAGAAGTTTCAACAATTCTTGAGTAACATCGAACTACAACACATCAAGTCTGCGCAGTACCATCCCGAGTCGAATAGAATGGCAGAACATGCCGTCCAGACTGTTAAGCTAGATCTCTTCAAGCAGACAAATAAATTCTGCAAAATAAATGGAATCGTTTCCCGTTCTTTTACCCCACGACACCGACTGAGTCGATAGCAAAGTCACCCGCGGAAATGATGTTTGGCCGACCAGTACTAACAAGACTGCGCCTTCTTTTTCCGAACCTTTGAAGGATCATCGAGGCAAAGAAGGAAACCGTACGTGAGGATGACAAGAGGCCAAGGGAAAAGTGTCTCTATGATTTTGATCCAGTGTACACAAGACTACTTCGTGAAGCAAGCTGGCAACCTGCATACTTATGTCCTCAACAGGTAAACAAGAGGCGCCATAGCTGGAGGACGGCCGCGTGTACATCGCCATTTTGACCATGTCCGGCCACACTCATTCGAACCGCGTGAACCGGGTCAACAATCCACTACTACTGACGCACATGTGGATGGGGAATCGGTTTCATAAAAAAGCAGCAAACGGATGCGTACCAACCTCAATTAAGACATTCGAAAAGTACGCCCAAACCAATTGATGGGTATTATCCCTGAGTCTGCAGTCTTTAACAGGGAAGAAACATATGCAATGCACGCATTCGAATCTTGATGGTGAACAAAAGTGCTCACATGACTTGTTGCCGATGACCTTGCTTACTTTGTTTAGCTCCCTGGTTCTTCGGTTTGCATTTCTAGCCACTATAGCATGGGGAGCTTTCATCGAAAGGTTGCACACCTCGATTGCGCGCTCTACTTGGTCGATTGAGCTGCGGGCCATAGTTAACTCCGCTCTTGAACCATATAAGTTTGACTACCCTATTCAATTCGGAAAATAAATCAAATGTGCTTGCAGTCGGTAAAATTACCATGGTCTTCGCAGGTTTGACGTCGGGATCACACTCTGGATAACCACACCTGACATCTGCGCCATCTGCTGAACTCTGGCTTCCCAACCATTTGTTTTACTTTCTGTGACGTCCCTGTGGTTTCATTCCGACTCCCGATGATAGAATGGTCGCTCCCACCTTGTGCATACTTCTCCAGGGGTCACACGTACACGCCGAGATTGAATCATTATCGCCCCAGCGGTACATTTCCATTGCTGTTCCCTTCATCTTAGATTTATGCCGAGACATTACTGACACCTACTCCTCTGAAGTTACCCTAAGCACCCAGTGAACTTTAGCCCACAATGCGCTGTAGCGCGAACCAAATGTGTAGGGTTAAGTTACCCAATAAAAGAACCATAGATTCTGTTAGGTCTCGAACGGCCTGCTCTAAGGAAAATCGCGTTGTCTGAAAATCAATTCGAGTTGGCGCCAATGATTCAGGCCAAATCTTGTAACTTGGATGGAAAAACAGAATTTCACACAGACCAAAGTCAAATGCGCACCGAAACGAAACAAACTGACTTGTTCGGAAAGGTAAGTGCACGATTTCCCACAAGGAACCGTGTGCCTTGCATTAGAACAGTCTTAGTTACAAGCAGACTAGTGTGTTTTTCCATGTCGCAGAACATTGTTACTATCGCTTGTTTCACGCCACTCACACGTCCCTTGTTTCTTTGAGACATATAAAATCAAACGAGCACACTTCCGTGATTTGAACTGTATCGGTGTGTTTTCATCCCAACGCGGCCTGTTCTGTGTTTCGCCAATCTACCACTCGTCCAGTGGTTTGTCTTTTGAATCGCGTGGCACAATCTAGGAAGCCGTTAAGTCGAGCCCTGAAGGCACAACAGATTCCACTCGCGAAATCTGCGCTTTGTTGTCTTGCTGTTCAGTGGTAAACACGGTGTTTTGCATTTCTGTGTAGCTTGTACTAACCCGGAGGTTTCCTTACTAAACGGGTATCGTTGCTTAATGAGTAGTGGGGATTTGGTATGATTAGAGATAGTTCATCCCGGTCCACTCTCAGTCAGCAGGTTTTGGCTAGTTTGGAAAAGCACCAGATCCGGTGTTTCGAATTTTTGGGTCTCGTCAGTGGTCAGCCTTCCAGCGGACCCCTGCTGGGTTCCGCCCCCAAGATTTCTAGATGCTAGCAAGAGTGGAAGACGAGACGGCCTATATCGTAGTCAACTGTCAATCGCGTAGGTCAGTAGTTGTCACAAATGGCGAAGTGGCATTAGCTGTTAGCATCCAGAAGTCATGGGGTCGAAACCCGGCAGGGGTCGGCTGGAAGGTTCGACAAAGACGTCGAAAGACCGGTGTCCAGTGCTTTTCCAGACGATGGTGGTGGTGATGGTATCGTTGAGTTCTATCCCATGACATGTTGCTAAGTAAAATATTATACCGTAATGAACTTGCAGCCTTTTTTGATTTAACGCGAGAGTATTACGAGTTGCATGAGCCTCAAACGAATCTGTGGTTTACAGTGCTTAATAAAGCGCTCAATGACGAAAGCTAATGACGGAGAAGCTGACGATGGAGATTCATCTTGGGTGAGTGATTACGTACCAGGAATTAGCGACTAGATCGAATATCCACAGTAACCCAAAGAGATGTTTCCAACAAGCACACATTACGCCATACTAAGAGAACTCGTTGTAGATGTCATCCGCGAGTTCTCCAACTAATACTGGTTGCATATAGTCTGCTGATAGATTCAATGAACTGATCACATCCGACTAGGAAACCGGGCTTCTTCGTTCTGCATGGGCATCATCCTCCATTCTGAAGAGCTTGAAAACACATGGAGGCAAGATATGCATTTTGGCGTGCGTACACAACTACTCTTATTCCTGAGAACTGGAGCAACTATTTTATACAGCGTACTCATTGTATCACATTTGTCCTTGAGGACAAAGAGGTGCTTGACTTTATTCGCTCCCAATCAGCAAACAGGTGTTTGATACTGGGGGGTTTCAATCTACCAGAGGTATGCTGGGCGGATCTTTCTTGCAACTCGGCAGAAGGTACTTTCGGGGCAGATCTACTTGAGCTTATGCTACAAGTACCGTTGCATCAGTTCGTGGACCTCCCCACTAGGTACATGGACGCTCAACTCCCGTCTATTTTGGATCTAGTGTTTGCCAAGTTACTAGACTTCGTAGGGGACATCACTTACAGCTCTCCCTTAGGTGCTAGTGATCATGTGTGTTTATCGTTCAGGTGTACTCTGACCAGGCGTCACCAGAGCATTGCTAAGCCATTTCCAAACATATGGCGTGCTAACTATCAGGCAATGCGTATCAAGGCTGCTGGGATGCGTTGCGAAATCTCGGTGGTTGATACGGTTCAGGCGGCTTGGGATAAATTTAAATTTTATCTCACGGAAGTGTCTTCTCCCTACATCCCACTTGCGAGGAGAAAGGAGACACGAGCGCGGCCGCCGTGGATAGATACCACTGGCACGTATCTGCTTCAGAAACGTTCTAGATGCTGGAGGACCTACCGTGCGGCTCCATCAACTAGCATCTATGATAGATACCAAGAAGGCTAGAACTAGGTGTAAACAACACTTAAGGAAAGCTCGGCTGGTGTACGAAAAGGAATTGGCTGATGGAGCTTCGGAAAATCCGAAGAAGTTCTTCGCTTATGTTAAGAGACGCTGTGGTCCAACTTCAGTAATCCCAACTTTGATGCGGGCCGATGGAACTCGTGCGTATGCGGACTCAGATAAGGCTCGTGTACTTGGGGAACAGGATGCCGGGGCTTTTGTACGTGAGGCCGCGTTAACTAACGTTGAACTTATCCCCAAAGTACCTGAGGGTTCTTATTTAGCCTAGTTTACTGTGGTGGAAACGCAAGTCCTTAAACTGCTGCAAGAACTGAACCCTTCCAAAGCAGCTGGACCTGATTCAATTCACCCGAAGCTTCTGCATGAGTTGGCGGGGGATTAAGTGGACCGCTGACGATGGTGTTTCAGAAGTCACTTGACAGCTGTACATTACCTTCCGAATGGAAGGAGGCTGTCATCTGTCCTATCTTCAAAAATGGCGACAGGAGTCTGTCAGCCAATTACAGGCCAGTTAGCCTGACTAGCGTCGTGGTCAAACTGCTTGAAAAGCTGGTGAGAGATTCGTTGGTATGTCACCTGAATAGATTTAATCTACTCAGTACTGCACAACATGGATTCCGGAAGGGGTTTTCATGTTTGACGAATTTGTTGGTTGCTCGTGAAGCTTGGGCCGAGGCACTGAACAATGGCCACGTAGTGGATGTGCTTTTCGTAGACTTCTCGAAAGCATTTGATAAGGTACCCCACTTGAGGCTATCATAAAAGCTGAGGTCCTACGGCGTATCTGGCCGCGCCCTTCACTGGGTATCTGCGTTCTTGCAGGGAAGAGAGCAGTGTGTACGCGTGGGTCGCAGCTTATCTTTTAAGCAAGCGGTCCTTAGCGGTGTCCCACAGGGCTCGGTCCTTGGACCGATGCTGTTCTCCATCTACGTAAACGATCTCCCTGGAGACCTTGGGGTATCATCCCTATTGTTTGCTGATGACCTTAAGCTATGGAATGTTGTAAATGTTCCTGGGGTTCTGAGGCCATACAGCATGCACTGGACAGACTCTGGGACTGGTCTACTTTGTGGCTACTGCCCATAAATCAGGCTAAGTGTTCCGTCCTCCGTATAGGAGCAACTTTCCCGACTTCGAGTTACGTACTCGGTGGGGTCGAACTCCCCCTTGTCTCCAACCAGGTAGACCTAGGTGTCGTTCATTCCTCGTCTTTACATCCTGATGACTACTGGAAGAAGGCCGCTAGTAGGGGTTTCAGAATGCTGTGGTTAACACGCCGTTCTTTCGGGGTCTTAACTGCCGACATATTTGTGAAGCTGTTCTCAGCTTTCGTCCGGCCCCATGTGGAATACTGCGTCCAGGCTTGTCCGCCCTACCTTGTTCGGGACAAAATGGAGCTTGAGAGAGTTTTGAGAGTAGGTACCAAATTGGTCGAGGGGTTACGGGGGCAATTGTACCCCGAGCGTCTACTTAGCTTGGGTATGTATTCAATGCACTACCGACGGCTTCGAGGAGACCTAATCCTTACTTACCGCATTTTAACAGGGAAGGTTGGACTGGACTTGAGCTGGCTATTTAGCCCGGCTAGGTTGCCTTGTCTTCGCGGTCATCCAATGAAGCTACACAAGCCGCGTTCTGACCGGATCAGGGCGGAAACTCGGTTATCGCGTAGAGTTATCGAGTGCTGGAACTCGCTTCCAGAAAGTGTAGTCAGTGAACCTACGGTTAAAGGTTTCGAGCGTCAGTTAGACGCTCTTGGGTGGCAACACCAAACCTTTCCCTTCTCCTGACCATATCCATCTTCAAACTTTTAGTTTTTATTCTGTCATTCTCTTCACTCTTTGGTGTTATCCTTCTTTTAATGACTTTCATTCCCTTTATCTTTCATTTACTTTCTACTTCTTTCTTACTTCACGTAACCTACACAGCGCGGACTGCTAGTGCAGGGAACGTGGGCAGTAATTGGTTGATCGGGGTGTGTTTCGGGTGTTTCGTTTTAGATCTATCAAGAACTAGCACCTTATCATTTCCTGGCTCAACGATTTGCTCAAGAAGGAACACTCAAGGGATTTTCCTATCGTTCCAGTCCATCTGAATCTGAATCTGAATCAATCTGAATCTGACAAGATGCTGGGTCAATAGAAAACTGCCGCAAGCTTAACAACAGCATCCGGAAAGTGCAGCGTGGCATTCACTTTCTCACCTCATGTAATGGATGTTCATAATGCACCGAAGATTCAGAAAACGTTCTACGGTCACCATATGCTCTAATATTTCGATGTGCTACAACCAAGAATAGTGTATCGGTCCCATTCCCTCAGACTCCAGGATCTACAGAACTTACTGGTAGTTCCTCGACTGTACTGAGGAAGCTGCTATCGTTGCACACTTACAGTTCCTCCGGATTTGACAACATGCACTCGAAAAGGTTACGTGTGGCAGCAACGAGGATGACCGGGATATTTTTCCTATTCTTTCGAACGGCACTTGACTGAACTGTGGGTCCCCAACATGTGGAAGAAGGGTATCATTACCGTAATTTTCGAGGGTGGTAGCCAAGCGGAACCGGCTAACCACCGTCCTATGCTGTCGAAGATGATAAACGCAATCATGGTTGAGACACTAATGGTCAATTTAAGAAGATATAACATTAAAGCGCCAGAGAAACATAGCGCCCTTCAACCCAGATCACGTACCAGCGAACTAATGATTGCGCCTGGAACTAAAATCCGAAACTGGACACTGGTGTCTTAAGCTGGACCTTACGGTGGTACGATTCAGATTCAGATGGACTGGAACGATAGGAAAATCTCTTGAGTGTTCCTTCTTGAGCAAATCGTTGAGCCAGGAAATGATAAGGTGCTAGTTCTTGATAGATCTAAAACGAAACACCCGAAACACACCCCGATTAACCAATTACTGCCCACGTTCCCTGTACTAGCAGTCCGCGCTGTGTAGGTTACGTGAAGTAAGAAAGAAGTAGAAAGTAAATGAAAGATAAAGGGAATGAAAGTCATTAAAAGAAGGATAACACCAAAGAGTGAAGAGAATGACAGAATAAAACTAAAAGTTGGAAGATGGATATGGTCAGGAGAAGGGAAAGGTTTGGTGTTGCCGCCCAAGAGTGTCTAACTGACGTTCGAAACCTTTAACCGTAGGTTCACTGACTACACTTTCTGGAAGCGAGTTCCAGCACTCGATAACTCTACGCGATAACCGAGTTTCCGCCCTGATCCGGGCAGAACGCGGCTTGTGTAGCTTCATTGGATGACCGCGAAGACAAGGCAACCTAGCCGGGCTAAATAGCCAGCTCAAGTCCAGTCCAACCTTCCCTGTTAAAATGCGGTAAGTAAGGATTAGATCTCCTCGAAGCCGTCGGTAGCGCATTGAATACATACCCAAGCTAAGTAGACGCTCGGGGTACAATTGCCCCCGTAACCCCTCGACCAATTTGGTACCTACTCTCAAAACTCTCTCAACCTCCATTTTGTCCCGCACAAGGTAGGGCGGACAAGCCTGGACGCAGTATTCCAGATGGGGCCGGACGAAAGCTGAGAACAGCTTCACAAATATGTCGGCAGTTAGGACCCCGAAAGAACGGCGTATTAACCACAACATTCTGAAACCCCTACTAGCGGCCTTCTTCCAGTAGTCATCAGGATGTAAAGCCGAGGAATGAATGACACCTACGTCTACCTGGTTGGAGACAAGGGGGAGTTCGACCCCACCGAGTACGTAGCTCGAAGGCGGGAAAGTTGCTCCTATACGGAGGACGGAACACTTAGCCTGATTTATGGGCAGTAATCACAAAGTTCCTCAGTGATTCATTGAGCTGTGCTATGTGGTGCTTTTTGCACCTTCAGAACCAAACATACCAGATTGGTCAATGGTTAGAGGCCAGACTACTCAACCTCCTTGTCCTCCAGGTTGTGGCTGGGAAGGAGGATGGCTGCTTATTCCTTAAAACGGACTCCTTGTAGCCCAACGCCAAACTTACTGCCTTCTGGTTAGATTTCTGGACCCAGGGTTTCAGTTGAGAACCATAATCGTTCTCCTGTATAGGCCTGGTCAACCTCACAGTATTCTGCCCACGCAATACAATGAATTTCTCTTCAAACGGTTTGTTGATGCTCTGACCGTCGCAGAGGATAATCAATGGTGCCCTATCTGCTGCATCGAACTGGGTGGATAGGGGTTTGGATACTACTGCTCAAGTTTTCCCAACTTTTTATTCACCCTCTTTGGCTTTTTAATCCTTATCGTCCCGCTCCGCTGCCTTGCGGACAGGCTATTCAGCCAAAGTCTCGGGGTGGTGTCCCCTAAGTCAACACCCTACTTCGGCTTGGGCAACCGGGTAGTATCTCGCCCTCTGAGGAAACCATGGACATTGTTGTGTTATGTTTTATTTTACTATTTCTGTACTTTCGTTTGAATCCCATGGTTTCTGATGGCATTATGTCTATTCGTAGACTTTTGCAAATATATATATCGTCCCGTTCCTACTTCACTCTTATCCTCCCAGTTTTCAGCCCTCGATTCTTGGCCCTCTGCCAACATCATTTGCTAGGCGTTTATCTTCTAGTTTCAACTCACAAGCAAACACGAAGCTTGACTCCTGTCCTGTGGACAAGCGCGTGTCAAACCAAGCGGTCCACCCCAGTTCATCGGCTACCATTTGGAGCCCCCAATCATTCTGCAGAGTGGCATGCCTCAATGTAGGCATACTGCTACAGATCGGTCAACAGGCAGCACCTGCCCGAACTTTAAAGAGACCCTATCCATCGATATCTACGGTTCATCGGAGACCCGTCTGAAAGACCCCAGTTCTGTTCTCACTCTAGTGTTCCCTTCAGGTGACATTAGCAGTGCCTTCTCACTGCGCCTATTCGGTGACGATGCAGCTTCGAGTACTGGCCAAGCCGGTGTTGGTATTGCCCTGAGTCCCTGGGCTGAAAATGCTCTGGTTGCTTGGATCGTAATCAATAGAGGAATGTGTGCGGTCCGACTGGCTGGCTCGTGCAAAGCTTGGAAGCCGCGCGAGACTAATAGGTGTCTGCTTGTCATGGCTGCCTACGCCCCTACATAATATAATGACGACTCAGTAAAATAGGACTTCTATCGTAAATGGACGAGCTCGTTCGCCAAAGAAGAAGCACGGACACTGTAGTGCTTGCTAGGGATCTGGACGCTTAAGCTAGGAAAGTTTTTCACCGATAAGCTGCGTCTGGGCCGCCAAAATGGTGTAGGCCCCGGTACTGATAACGGCGAGCCGTTACTTCGTTTGTGCGTAGACGATTGTCTGTTTCTCGCGAACACCTGTCGGAAAGTGACATGGCGTTCGCCATCCTTAGACTAGCCTTGGTCGCAAATCGATCACATCGCGATCGGTAATCGCTGGACAGACTGCATCCAAAACTGCCGCTCGATTTGGAACACATGTGTAGACACTGATCATGCACATGTACGTGCTGACATGTGGATACCTTTTGGCGGAAACCCACGACGACACTATGAGCGCATTGACACCAGTCAACTGGCGAAGCTAACTGTTCTGAATGCGTATCGAACTACGCTGACTTGCTTGTTAAGTAAACACTCAGTGAACACTATTGATAGTCACTGGTCGCATGTCCTCCAGACCTTACTAGCAGCAAGCAAATCCTCATATGATAAGTCTAATAGCCAACATGGACATTGGGTCTCTTCGCGGTCTCTGGAACTTATCGATGCTAGCCAGCACATTCCAGCTGTAACCGAACCCAACTAGACTCGCAAAAACCGGGCAAAACTCCGTGTTAGCCTGAAGAGAGACCGCAAGTCTTGGCGGTCTCTTTGTGCGTCAGAGATTGAAGTGGCCGCTGGCTTTGGTAGCTATCGAAAGTTATTCCGTTTGCTATGGGAAACGGGCAGCAGGAGACCTGGTGTTAGTGAAACTATATGTGACGAGAGTGGACATCCTATCCACAATTTGTCAAAACGTTTAAAGTGTTGGGCTGGACACTTTGAAAAGCAATTTAACCGGAGGGAATTGTCAGATTTCTCGCCGGCCAGTGATCGTCCTGCTCCCTAGGCTGTCCCTTCGGATCCGCCCTTTCCCTCAGAAGTCGAATTTGAGAATGAACTGCTGAAGTTTAATAAGGCCGCCGGACCAGAGGAACTTCAACTAGCCCTTTTAAAATTATGGGGACTGGCGCATATGGATGATGTACACGAGTTACTAATGAAACTGTGCTATCAGAAAACTGTCCCTACTGACTGGAGCCGCTCAGTTATGGTCCCGAGCGTCAAGCGAAGCTCCCGTTCGGAATGCGACAGCCATAGAGGAATCAGTCCGATCTCCATCCCCTCCAAATTGTTTGCCTCTGTCATCCTTCGCAGATTGACTGACAGTCTTGAAAGCCAGATTCTTGAAGAAAAAGCCGGGTTTGGTTGAAATCGAGGCTGCATTGATCACATATTCACCTTGCATCAGCTGTTGGAGCACCGCCATATTTATCGGCGAGCTACTGTAGTTCCTTGACACTAAGTGTGTCTTCGATTCGGTGGATCGATGTGCCTTTTAGAACTGCCTACTCAGGAAAGGTGTGCCGGAAAAACATATAAACATTATCAGAGCGTTTTACTCGCATATTTTGGCAGAGTGAGGGTTAAAGGCAAAATTTCGCCGCCGTGCGATATCGCCATCGATGGTAGGGAAGGATGCTGGCTGTCACCTTTTCTTGTTAACTTCGTTACTCACGAAGTCATGAAGAGTGCGTTCACAGGGCACGGCTTATAAGGCGTGGAGCTGTTCCCTGGCGAATGACTTCTTTACTTGGATTATGCAGACAATATTGTCCTAAGTTGTGGCAACTCCAAAACATGCCAAGCGACACTAGACAGAATAACTCTGGCTAGCATCCGTTTTAGACTATGTTTTTCACTCTCGGAGTACAGAGCCTTCTTCGAAAATTGGTAGGGCCCCCTGCGTCGACACATGGTGAAGACCAGTTAGAAATCGTTCAAAATTTTAACTACCTGAGAAGTCGTATCAGCGCCTGTGGGATCGAAGAGGACGTCCCAAAGACTATGTCAGTACCTCGTGTTTTTGCTAACCTTCGCCACCTATGGCGCTGGTGCGACAACACTCTTTACCTGAAGAGTAGAGTTGACAATGCAACCACACTTTCGAACCTGCTGTACAGTTGTGAAACCTGGCCCATTAGAGTAACAGACATAAGAAAGCTAGTTACGTTCGACCACCGGTGGCTTCACATTCTGTCTCACATCTGGGGAGAACACCGTGTGAACAATGAGCGTGTTCGATTCCTCGTGTATGACAAAGGAAGAGGAAATGAATCGCTTAGCACCGTTATTCCACGAACCAATCTCCGATGGCTCGGACACGAGTTGCTCGTTGCAACCCACCTACTCCCGCGACGTGCATGGGTTGCTCGCCGGGGGTCTGCATAGAAGAAGGGGAGAGGCGGCCAAACGATGACTTTGTCAAGAGAAATGAAAGCCATTCCTTCCGAGTTCGATTCGGTGCTTGGAGCCGCAGACGATGAAGATGTGTGACTGGATACGCTTACTGACATAGCTAAGAGCCGACCTCAGTGGCGTTTGTGTCGGGAGTTTCTTTGTCTCTCTCCTTCCAGTTTATCCTCCCCTCCAACCACGATCTCATTTCCTAGAATATTATAAGTTGCACTTAATAATTTTTTGTGGTATAATACCGGCTGGTAGCTTTCCGAAAACAATGCCCAACAGTTACTGATGGATTGACTGGCGTGCCTCTGTTACGTGTAGTTTCTTCTTTTCCTACCTATTGCGGCACAGTAGCTGAGGTGTTTTCCACCTCTATCTAAGGCGTCTAATGACGATGATGATGGTGTCTGAAACAATGTTATCGGTCTACACTTTTCTAAGGCCTTCGATGGTTCAGATCCCCGCACCCTTCCCCGAAACTTGCAAACTTCTGTTACTGGGATCCCTGTTCTTGTATGGATCGGAAACGTTCTACTTCAGAAATGTATGTAGGTATGGATTTGGCGCTCATTTTTTAATCTGATTTAGGTTGAATACAGTGTTCCACAAGGATCAGGCTTAGGGTCACGTTTATTCTTGGTCTCAATTAACAACTTCGTCTGTGTCATCCAGTTAAATTTCTTGCTTTTTTGGTACTATGAAGATATGGTGCGTGCGTTTTCTTAACACTTGTCGCAGCTAGACCTGGACAATACTTTGGATTGTAAGAGACAAGTATACTTCCGTTTAACGCGAACAAATGTAACATGGTGCATGCGCACTAGGAGGTAAACAGCACATGTAGGCTGGAAGACTATATCTTATAGATTTCCTCAAAGTAGCTCGATCTCGGAGTGGTAATACAAGACGATCTCGTTTGTTCTGTGCAGTCGGTGAGGGTAATCAAAACCGGGCGTTCTGGCGATTTGACACTTCCACATCCCCGCGGATGCTCAATACATGTGTGAGGCCCAATATAGTTTAGGCGAATCAGGCCTGACAGCTCTGGCTAGAAAGCAATTTGGCTGCACTGCAGACCCGTAGCGTGATTCAACCGAACCTGTGAGGGGTTTGATCTACCCGCCATACCAGCTGTGGTTGATAGCCAAAAGAGTTTACTGTGGCGCTTATTGATGCCGAAAGGGTGACTTCATTCTGAAGTAGCAGACTTTAAAAAATCCTAACCATGTTTGTCCCCATCACATGAAACTTGGCCGCAACACTAAACTGAGGGGCCACTAGTCAAAATTGGCTACCCATTACACTGGCTGGAACAGCACCGGCAGTTTTTCCCCCCGGATTGGTTAGCCGTGGAACGCTGTTCTGACTTATGGCATTTTTTCTGTAAAAAACGGCCGGGCGATGCATTACGCCATTTGCGTCACGTGACTTGGCCCCCGCTCATTGAGTGCCGTCAAGACGCAAACATTGAGTGGGCCAATTAATACATTGAAGCTAAGCGACAGACCACACACGCGCACAAACGCATGCATGCACTGTGAAGTTGGTATAACTTGAAAGCGACCAGCAGAGGATGCATCATTTGGTTCGGCTAGTGATAAATAGGCAAATTTCATATGGAAAATCTGCAAGTATGAGGGTAGTCAACCTGCCCTGGTAAGCGCCTCGGAGCCAAATATCGCTTAAGGCAGAATGGCATTTGTCGTCAAGATTGCTGACAAACCATTTTGGTCCAGTTCGGCGATTCAGAGATTGTTTCAGTGTTCATGAATGTAGGATGGCTCCACCCAACGTGGATATGTACTACGCCCCGTTGGCAATTTTTGGTACCGGTTATTTGTTGAGCCTAGTTAACATGAAATCTTTGGGCTGGAAGCGCATATTTCTTTGTATTTGATCAAAACTGCGATCATTCAGTTGCACTCACCTAGGTAAACTAATTCCAGGGTCAATGGTAATACATGCATTCCCATTAAGGTTCATTGTTTGCCTGCTCTTAGCAGGGTCAGGAATTGCTTGCAGCAATGGCAACTGCAGAGCAGGGTTCGAAGTGTGCTGTCCCATCCGATTCATATCGCATTCGGGGTTCCACTAGGAGCAGTGCTAGGGCCGCTTCTGTTGCTCTCCTGTTCAATAACGAGCTTATGCCTCTGCTCGCCTCGGATTTCTTACTTTTCGCTAATGATGCTAAAGTGTGCTGGCCGATCGCTGCCCAACTATACCACGATGCACTTCAGCAAGTCCTGGACAGCACATATGAATGGTCATTCCACACTCTACCCCAGTTCAATTCGTTCAAGTGGACGGTTTCCCAGATTCATCATCAGCCGAACAGCATATACAAGGTCAGAGATCGTGTCTTACAAAAGGCCATCGAGGAGCACGCACATATGATATTAATCCAAACTGATATGCTTTGCTCAGTACCATCTGAAAAAGCGTCAGTGACTGGGAGTTAACACATTGTTACGCTGTGGAAGGCATTTGGACGGTCTGATCCATCTAGTTCCCCGCAGTTGCTTAACACATATGTGTGGCCTTTTTTGGCATACACAATCGAGGTCCAGCAAACCTTGCACAGGCAAGATCTCGCAGTGCTCGAGAATTCACAACCACTAGCTACCGAACACGTTGAAGAGTTATTCGCCCTTCCATATTAAATTAGGCTGAGGACTCTAAAATGGTACAGCTGCTGATATCAACGCCTACTTGAGGATCTAACAATGACCTACCATATTCTAAGGAGCCCCAACCACGTCTGTCTCCACGGACTTCAACGGAGGCAACATGAACCTGAGAAGTCACCAGTTCAATTTGCTCATACTATCCAACCAGCTAGAATGTGGTCATAGCACCTACTCACTTCGTGATTGCCAGCTGTGTAATGCACACATTGTATTGCATGCATAACTGGGGTAAGTACATGTGAGGAAAACATCAAAGGTCAAGTGGCAAATTGTTTGCTTCCATATGGATGTAGCGTAGTGTGGAAATTTGTAGGCTGTGACTTTATTATGTTCGGTAATTGTATAAAATATGGCATTTTAACCAGTAACATACTGGATTTGTGTGTCTGTATATATGTACGTGTATGTGCTAGTGGGCATTGTGAGTGAACTTGTGCACTATGACTGAATTCGTGAGTTTGTTTGCTGTGTTCGCCATCGTATGAAGGGATCAATGGAACTCTTCGAATTGGATGACGTTTGTGAAGTGGGGATCCTCCGGAAGGGGAACAGGCAGTGACTTTATTTAGTGGCGAGTCACATCTGCCACGTCGCAGTGTTGTTAAACGGACCTTTGTGGCATTTTATAGGGAGAACGCTTGTCAGGCGAAAATCCACCACGTACTGGAACACTGCCGCCGGACTATTTTCTGGAACAGAATCAACCAGATCCACACAGCTGGCACCACGTGGAGGTCGTTCGGCTAGTCAGCCTCAATGTAAACACTGTAGTGCTCCTACCAAAATTCCTTTCATTGCCTAACCATGTTTTTTCACCATTTTATAGATCACATTATGGGCACTTTAGGGATTTTTTAGGCATTTGTTTTTCTTACCCTAGTACACCACTGTTCCATTATTATACCGTATTCCTTGACTGCGTTGACCGCTTTGTTATTCGTTATCATCCAATCCCACCAAGTGGATGGCGCAGACCTCTATAATCCAGCGACAGGGCAAAACTTAAAGCAAAAGGTCATACTTGTCCCGTAGACATTATTTGGCGAGGATATGGAAGGCGTGATGGTCTGTCTAGTCCTGTTAGGCACCAAAACCATCGTGCGAATAGGCCTGTAGTCCCCACTCCTACCGTGGCCCGCTAACTAAACCAATGGCCAGTGGACGGATAAACCAAAGTTTCTTGCGGCTAAGCAGAGCGACGTTCTAGTACATGAATGTCCAAAGTCCGTCCGGCGAGCCAAATGCGGCCCGCGTTAACATTTCAACTGCCCCGCGGCCTCATCATTAAATATTCAATTCAAGCTTGGACTTTTTCCTACATGTGTAATTTTTGTTTCCATCTTAATGTCAGACTGAATGTGGCTCGAGATATTGTTACCTCATTAATTGTGGTCCTCCTTGCAAAAGTTTGGACACCTCTGCTCTAGTGTGAACTCCCGGATACAGAGGGGCGGATATCAAGCACTTGAGTAAATTTTCGAATCGCTCAGGTCACAGTGTAACGACCCGGACGTGTCTATCTTGAGCTTGTAGTCCACTCACGTATCAGGAGCTTACCGAACTACGGTTGGCGCATGTGTTGAAGCGCCCTTCCACACCATTTCACAACGCTTACGTTAGTGGAATCGCGCGGGGTCGCCTCGCCGACCCCAGTCACTTGAGCACTGCCCGTAAGATGAGATGGTTCGTTCCGATCTGAACAGTAGTCCGTTCACATCGCAACTGTAGGGCGCTAACTCAACTCAGATCAAAACGATCCACTGAGGTAGTTAGGCATTTCTTCATCCACGAGTGGAACTGCACGACTGCAACTGCGTTCTAAGTGAAAAACAAGGACTACGTCCTTGTGGATCAGTGCACTGTCCACACTGTGTTGCTCGCCCGTTGTACATGTGCTTCGCGTGTTCTATGTTAAGCCCTATTGATTTCATCACAAAGATGGTTCAAGATGAAATGCTCTATTCTGGAGAGTAATCAACCAGTGAACACAATTGGCTGACATTGGGTGAGCCCGCCTCTCATGTGACTCGGGGCAACCGGCTTGCCGAACAACCTCATCGAAGTACCAGCCAGGTGGTTCGGGATCATCCCGTTCCAGCCAATCGTACGGCGGCGGTGTACCAGGTGGACTCTCATCTGGCAAGGGTTCTCATTATAAAAAGCCATAAATGTCTGTTTAACAACACTGCGACATGACGGATGTGACTAGTCAGTAAATGAAGTCACTTACTCTGCTTCACCCCAGAGAAGTAGTATATTCCACCAATCCGATGCTGAAATTGTATGGAGAACTGGGTCCCAGTTTAGTAACCGACCAAACGAAAGGCGTATGAACTGAGTACTCGGTCACCGGCTCCCACGGAGAGCGAGTCCCTGACTTTCGTCCGCTGCCTTGCGCGCAGGCTATTCAGCCAACGTCTCGGCGTGGTGTACCCTAAGTCACCACCCTACCTCGGCTTGGGCAACCGGGCAGTAACTCACCCGTTGACAGAAACATAGATCTCGCAACTACTACAACGACGCCGTTCTGTTCCGCTTCTGTGCTCCTTACTGCTTACGCACCTCCATCATACGCTATTCCTACATTCGTCAATAATTCCTTTAAATCTACCTCTGATGGCAGCCTGTACGACTAGTAAATATCAGTCCGAGAAGGTTGGCGAAATTAAGCGCGCATATCAGAAGGCAATTGCAGTCGGCCACAGCGGACTGTATTCGATGGGTTACATAAAGACGCGGACGGATGAAGCAAGACATGAGGTACACCATAGTGCGCGGAACTTACAAGACGGGCAAGTATCCAGAACGGATGTAGGTCAACGGAGACATAATGTAAGATTAAAACAAGAAGGAATAGTGTACAATTGGTCATCAGCGAAATTGTACACAGAAGATAGTAGTTATCTTTTGGGACGCTACAGGGCTCCCCCAACAAGGCTGAACAAAAGAAGACTTCGAAGTCAAAAATGACCGGTGAATCGAAGTTGGTAGGACAAATTAGTGCCAGTGGGCGATCGGGTGAAGTGGAGGTTCGGCGTAACTCAGAGGCAACTGTGCTCTTTGTAAGCTATTATTTATTGATTGCAGGGCCAGGTGAATTTCGACAAGCCGTTGGAGCGGGCTTGTCAGACTACAAAATCTGGCTAGCCCAAAAAAAGGCCGACAGGACCTCAACCTGCGCTGCTGCCAAACGGGGAGCTAGGGTGTTCTCTCTCCCCCAGCCGCACTCCACTCGCGCCAAAAATTCGTCGTCCCACGGAGAAAAGACTATCGTCCCACGACGAAACGACCGCCGTCCCAAGAAGAAGCGACCCCCTTGCCGCGGAGAAAACCATCGGTGTTTACGTCAGAATCCTCGTTGACTGCGTCGATCATCGAAAAGTTTCTCGTGTGGGCCAGTCGATCGAAGGGGAGGGTTGGGGCATCTAGAGACGAGGAAATAAAACGAGCAGAAAACGCCCGAAAGAACAAACGAATGAACTGCGTGTTTAGATTTTTGGGTATTTGAATTTTATTTTCGAAGTATTTTTTCCGAGGTATTTGGACTTTTTTTTATCTTCAAAACGTTAATCGACCGAAAACGGGGAATATACATACAATATCTAAAAATCTAAACGTATTTACACTGTACATAGTCGGAAAAACGAACGGGCTTACGCACCTCCCGACCACGGCTATTAATCGTGGGAGGCGGCGGGCTAGATTCGGGAGATGTTCGGACAGTTGATGCTTATAGACTGCGATCGTGGTCTAGTTAAACTACACTTGGCTGCTGAAAGTTGGAGCGGTGAGTTGTGACATCTCACGAAACATTACTAGACTAAGTAGGCGTGGTAGTTTCTTCCATAAGGGCAGGCCTCAGACGGTCAACGGTGACTACTTCACGTCGGTCACCGCGGTCAATAGTGTACGCCTTACTCGCACGGTGTAGCACTTTAAAAGATCTTATGCACGGCGACTGAAGAGGCTGTCGAACACCGTCTGCGCGAAGAAGGACGTGTGAACATGTAGACAACTTCTCGTGCATGTACACTGGTGTATTCGGTGCTCGGGGAGCGCGTGGACGTAGGTCACGCATCTGGTGAGTCAATCGGTCGGTGTAACTCCCATAGTCAAAATAGGAAGTAGACGGGGCTAGTACCAACAGTTGTCCAAGCAAACGCAGTGTGCAGCCATGGACAAGCTGCGCTGGTGTTACATCGAAATCGGTTTTAACCGTGTTTCTTAAGCCTAGGAGGACGAGAGAATATCTTTCAGACCATGAAGCATCTGTGTGCGTACGTAGCGCTGCCTTTAATTGACGGTGAAAACGCTCCACCATGCCGTTAGCTGTCGGCTGATACGCCGTCCTCTGAAGGTGACGACGGCCTAAAGCCTTAAGAAACGTGGCAAAAGCCGACGAGAAATGTGACCCTCCATCGGTGGCTACGATGGCGGGACAGCCGTATTGATCTATCCAGCGCTCTAGAAAAGCTCTCGCTACCGTTTCCGAAGAGCAGTTATGTATGGGAATAGCTTCGGGCTACCTAGTGAATCGATCGACACTGGTCACTAGATATACAGAGTCTTCCGAAGGCGTCAGAGGACCTACGAGATCGACGTGTACGTGGTGAAACGTGCATCTAGCGTGGGAAGTGTTCCCACTAGGCTTTTCGTGTAAGTATCTACTTCGCACGTTGACGCGGAAGCCAAGCAACTGCCCAAATACGAACATCCAGATCGATATTGCGCCAGACGAACCGTGTGATTACGAGTTTAATCGATGCACGAACGCCTGGATGAGAGCAGCCGTGCAACGTGTCCAACATGGTCTGTCGAAACTCGTGTGGGACTACTAGACGCGGCGTGCCCAGAGGGAAATCGCAAAGTATAATTCCGTTTGAGGATGTCAGTGAAACAGGTCGTACGTCCACTGATGGAGACCTGCGTAGTAGACCAATTTCATGATCGTTGAGATGCGATGTGGCCATGGCTGCCAAATTGATGGCAGTGCCGGCCTCAGTCGAGATAGTTTTGATTCGGGAAAGTGCATTGGCGACGGTGTTGTGCGCACCTGAGACATGCCTTATATCGGTCGTAAACTGAGCGGTATAGTCAAAGTGGCGCGACTCTCTAGGAGAGTATCGTCCGGTAGTCGAGCCGAGCAAGTAAGTCAGGGGTTTATGGTCGGTGAAGACGGCAAAGGAGCTGCCTTCTAAGACGCGTCGTAAGTGACGTATTGCTAGATATATGACTAGTAGTTCTCTACCGAACGCGCTGTAGCGAGATTCGGTAGGTTGTAGGCGTTTGGAGAAAAACGCTATGGGCTGCCACTTGTCGGCTACTCGTTGCTACAAACAGCGCCGACTGCCATGTCCGAGGCGTCAGCACTGAGGGGCAGTGGGGCGGCCGGATCGTGATGCGCTATAGAAGCTATGTTGGCTATGGCCTCTTTCAGCCGCTTAAAAACGCGTTCTGCGGCAGGAAATTCGAATTTCTTGAGTTTCCCTCGGAGAATATCCGTGAGAGGTTGCATCAGCGACGCGCAGTTGGGTATGAACCGTCAGTAAAAGTTGACAAACCCATGAAAACGTCTAAGCTGTTGGAAAGAATGAGGCTCGTGGTAGTCGTGGATGGCTTGAATCTCATTTTGCAGTGGCACGACGCCTGCAGAGGAGATACGATGGCCGAGGAAGTCGACTGGGTCGACATCAAAGGAACACTTTGCACGTCACCCCATGTTGAGATAAGCCATCAAAAAGTCTTGTATATGGAACGTGTGCTCTTCTCTCAACGAGCTCGCTATTAAAATGTCGTCGAGATAAGCGTAATCGATGTCTAAGCCGCGACAAACTTGGTCGATGAAGCGCTGAAAAGTTTGCGCGGCATTCTTTAGACCAAATAGCATGCGCAAGAATTCGAACAAACCCAATTTTCACTGCAGTTTTAGCCATGTCCGCTTCTGCTACCGGAATTTGGTTGTAAGCGCGCACTAAGTTGATTTTTCTGAAGATATTTTTACCCGCCAGACGCGGTGAGATCCACTATGTGTGGGATCGGATAGCGATCAGGCGCCGTAACCGTCTTCAAGGTTCGATAGTCGCCGCAAGGACGCCAGTCTCCCATGACCTTCTTCGGGACCATGTGGACAGGTGACGCCCATGGTCTGTTGGACGGTCTGACGATACCGAGCTGAAGCATTTGGTCTAATTCAGATCGCGCTGCACGTAGATTGTCTGAAGCAAGCCATCTCGGTCACACGCTAACTGGTTGACCGCGTGAGACTATGTGGTGAGCGACCTCTGTCGTGAATGGCGGAAGCTCTGCAGTTGGTCGTACCAGCCGCGGGTATTCAGACAGTTGGTTCGCATAATCTGATGCTACATAGGCGATTCGAAAAACGGGACTGATTATCGGTGCTTCCGTTAGAACGCCTTCGACCCCTAGTTTAGTTCGGCCGTATAAGTCTGTGGCAACTAGCATCAACAAGCCACCTAAACTGTCGGAGGAATTCAATTCCGATAATTGCGAAGGGTACAGACGCAACCATGAAGACTCACTGGAAATCTCGGCGAAAATTGAGGTCCATGTTCATCATACGCTGACCAAATGAGGCTATCGGAAAACAGTTGGTCTCACGCAGATTGTACGTAGGATTTGAGTACTTGCCGTTCGCATTCGCTGGGATGACGCAGAGTTCCGCTCCGGTGTCGATGAGGAACGTGATGGAAGAACGTAAAACAGGCGGTTTGCTTGGTTATTGATGGATACGTTGGTCGTGCTATTATGCGGGCTATTCACTTTCGCTGAAGTGACTCAGTTGTGCCTAATGCAGACAGTCTGACAAAGTCGAACTCTTCCACCGTATTGGCGGTGACATCAACATAATTCTTCGATCGATCTGGTATTGTCGGTCTGAGGACATGCAGAGAAAGCGCTACGCTTTTTTGTCGAACGAGACGTACTCGGTGTAGGCACAGACGAACCGCAATGAACGGTAGCAAAAAGCTGGTCAGCATCTGACCGTGGTACACACTGTTTCGAAACCTTCATTGCTCCCATTCTTCTGCGAAGTGGCGCAATTTCTTCGTCATTAGGATCAGATCGGTCTGACGAATTGAAGTAAATATGAAACTCGGTCTTCATCGGTGCGATTTCGTCACCGGAGCTATTGGTCGTCTGCTGTGAAAGACGTTCGAACGCAGCGTCTGCATAGTTGGTAGCTAGCTTTTTTAGGGACGTATGAAGAAACATGGACAGCATTAGCAGTAATGGTTCTGGGAGACGTGCAAACCACAGCTCATTTATCACTTCTTTGCTCACGAATAAGAAACCAGGGATACGCTGAAATTCGCGGAGCAACGTCGATGGCTTGCGATCTCCAAGCTTGAGACCATTGAGCTGTTCAAATCGAGCACCTGAGTTGGGCTGTAACACAGTTAGAATCACATGCTTCATCGTCTCATAATTTGCGAGCAGGTGAGCGTTACAGCGAGCTCTGACAATTTACTTGATTTCTTCGTGCAAACTCACCGCAACTTGGAGCTTCATACATCATTTCATTGGATTTCGTGTGAGGAATCTAGTGTTGCAGTTTTTTTTGGATATATTCCTGTCGGTTTCTGCAAAAACTGTGACAAACTGCTTCTCTACGGATTACCATCTTTCGTCAATCGGCACTTTTAGTGCCTTCCGTCTATTCTAAACTCGACAAGACTATTTCTGGTCTCAACTGCAAGACAAATTCGAGTGCCATCGAACAAACCCTTAGCCATCTCGATTGGCTTTCATACAAGCTAGATATCGAAAAAAATCTACTGCCAACAGTGCGACCGTTGACGCATTGCGAAAAAGCTGACGGTGACAAACACCGCCCGAAAGCCAACAGCGCCGTGAATCGATTGATAAATCGCAAGTCGTTCGCCTGGTTGACGCATCTCGCCGACGTGATCCGATAACACGTGACCCGCGCGCACCGTGTGCGTGGCCAGTCGTGACACGAAATCAACTTTGCAACTGACCTGACGCTGAACCTTCGGGAGACATTGGGCATTGGTGACAGACGTGCACAACTTACACGAAGGCGTGGATTTTGCTAGTCAACTGCGGTGCGTTCCTTCTGTCCCTCACTGATTCGTCCAATTTTCGGGTTTCACTTTCTCACTATTAACAGTTAGCAACTACGCGCAGAGCAATTTTTTTAGTTTTGTTATCGTGAAACTTACGTTTGGTTTTCTCTCATGTCTGCAGTAAGGACACGCGCGATGAGAAAAAGTTGTGTTGTAAACAAGGATGTCCCCATCTTAGTTCAGAAGCTCAGCGAACAAACTAAGGTACCACGCAAAACATCCGGCGGTAGTAGCAGAGAAAGCACCCGAAAGAGTGTAGGCGCTGTGACAGATGGTTGTGCATTTCTTGCTGACCTGAAAAAGATACCTGAAAAATGTCCCTTTGTAGCTGAAACTGCGTATGCTGCGCCATCATTAAAAGTTGACACGCTCACATCTATGCTGCAGCCCATGCATAGTCTGTTTGCATTATTTGAATCGCCCTCAGATATTAGTAAAATGCCTATCACGAAATGTAGCTCGCTGATTGACTCAATTTCGACCGAAGTACAGAATAGAGTACGTTGCTCACGCAATGCTGTGGTTTTTAATGTACCTGACAAGCTACCTATGAAAACTGTTCAGAGAGTTCTACTGTCTGCGTGCGGCATGCAAACTTGTTGGTCCAGCTGCACTAGGCTACGTAAAATGTTTACACGCTATGACTGCCCCATACTATTCCAGTTTGAAAATGAACTAATTGCTAGACAATTCATTCGAAATTGCAATTTGTTTCAGCATAATACGACTTTCAAACGTCTGAAAATAATAGAGGACAAAACCCCCCTTACAGCGGGAGCTTAGAAGACGACAGCTAGAAGCAAACCCGACTGCTAAACCCCATTCTGAAAATGTTTCTGTTGGTGGCAGCGACAAGTTTGGCATTTGTTCCACGCCTGCTGCAGTTACGGATAACGTGGCGAATAACGAAATCAACTCTGGTACCCCAATTAGATCGCTTGATCACACGGATCAGTCTAGCCCGTTATCTGCTGTGTCTTGGAGTACGCCCAGTTTCGGCACTTCGGCTATGCCGGCCACAAAATTGATCACCGGCACACATCCACCAGAACGAAATTTCACGGTGAAGCGTGATAAGCCGACAAAACACAAAATGCCTGCAAACCCCAGCGCCGCGGTTGTGCACGGTGCTGCCTCTCAAAAAGCCAGTTCCGGTAATCTTAAAAGCTTCTTCAATGCTGTTTCATGCCAGAAAAGAGGAAACAACGTGGTTCAGACAAAACCAACCGCAGTACCCGTTGAACCCCATATTCAATCAAAGCCACAAACTTCAGCCTGTGTTATCCCGCCAAAAGTCTACCCTGGCCAGTATATAGGATCATCTAAGACATCTAAGGACTCAGGAAAATGGATCGATTGTATGATGACGGTTGACTTGGATTTATCGAGAATGTCACCGGATAAATCCATAGCATCGCCTTGCCTGAATAGCCATCCATCCATTGATCGAGGCCATGAAGGCACGCAAGGTGCCCCAACATCTTTGCAGATTGAACGCGATTTATCTGTTTATCACCAAAATCCGGACTCATGTTTAAAAAACACGATGTATTCTGTTCGAGCTGCATGGATTGACACTAGTGTGCCTCCTCCGCTTATAGTGAACCCCTACGACTCCAGCGCACCTAAGCAGGTTACATTCCACGATGAAAATGACGATTGCGTATTTACTCATTTCACCAATCTATACACTCAACAACCTATTAGTGCCACGACGCAGGCGACACAGCCTCGAAATTTAGCGTCTACTAGCGAGTTCCATGGAAGCTCACTCTATAATCCTCCTACCCGCATGAACTGCTATGCCGACCATGAACCCGCCCCCGTATCCCATTTTCTACAGGGCCATACTCAGTCACAACCCCCTCCCCTGTGGCTACCTCCCAATCCCTTTTCAACGAAGGTGTCAACCCACGCCTTGTTTCACCAATTTTTTGCATGGGCACAGACACAAAGTTATCAGACCCAATATTCATAAAGCAGCATAAACAACGTTCTTCACATCTCGCATCTATGTTAATATTTTTGATTAATATTCGTTCGCTTCATTCCAAGATCCACATACTACGCTCATTTGTTTCTGTGACCGATCCTGACATAATATTTATAACTGAGTCGTGGTGCCATGACGACATGTCTCACACCCAGCTAACCATTTTCGGATATGATATGTTTATGAGAAATCGGCAGTGCCGTCGAGGAGGAGGATGCGCACTTTACGCGAAACAATCGCTGGCAGCAACGACATTCGAGAATCCAGTGCTGAATAATGTGCAAGAGTCACTTTGGCTTACGATAACGATCAGACACCAGCAACTGCTTGTTGGTTATATATACAGCACGCCAAACTATAGCCAAGAGAATTTAGTAGTTTTGACGTATGCATTCGAATGTGCCTCAAGCCTTCCGTTTAAACACAAGATTATCGGTGGTGATTTCAATCTGCCATCGATTGCATGGTCTGCAGGAACTGCTCCTCTGAAATTTCATAATGTTATCTCTTGTATTCATATGAATGTTTGTCAACAACATGTCTCCAAACCTACCAGAAGAAACAGCATCCTTGATCTCATTTTCTCACTGGGCATACCTGCTATTAATGTAACGGTCCTTAATGAATTCCCTGGGAGCGACCATCGGGTGGTCAAATGCTGTTTAAGCTTACGCATGGCCAATGAATCACACCCACTGCACTATTGTTTATTCAACTCCGTCAACTGGAACACGTAGAAGGATATGGTTCGTTCGATGAACTGGGATGATTTCTTCCTCTCTCCATGCCCTCAAAAAGCAGCAGACGTGTTTTATGATATCATCGGTCTTTGCATTGATTCATTAGTGCCTATAAAGTGTGCCCGCCTAAGAAAACAAAAACCCGATCGCAAAGTGTTAGGTATCACAAGCAAGCTTCATAAGATCCGGCGGAAATTCAGATTAACAGCAGACTGCGCTAATACTGCAGCAGGCAAAGATCATCGAGGAACTCGGGCATCTAAATGTTCGCAATCTCATATTAGAAGAATACAAAGCTTTGAATGGCCCGAATAAAACACCGGAACTGCCCAAACTGTTTCGTGCCAGAGGTTTGCGTCGCAGTAATTCCATCAATTTTATCATTATGCCGGATGGCACATACCTTGATGCTCCGGGTGAAATTTGTGAGGCTTTCAGCGCCTATTTTGCCGAATCAATGGTTGATGAACCGCTAGCCACACCAGCGCTTGTCACACCACACATTGCTGAGAGTTTATGCACAGTGGAATTCACTATTGCAAAAATCTCCGGTCAAGTCTCCCGCTTGTCTCCCTCGACTTACCCAGGACCTGACGGAATTCCCCTTTGTTTGTTAAAAAGCGGTGGGAGCGACTTGCCTCTTCTATTGCTCAACATTTTCACGCTCTCTTTTAACAGTGCAGTATATCCTAAGCACTGGAAGACTTCCGTTGTTATCCCGCGGCATAAGAATGGAAACGTTCACGAAATTAAAAACTATCGCCCCATCAACCACACACCTGTAATATCTAGAATTATGGAAAGGATAGTGAAAGATGAATTACTTATTTTCTTGAATAAGAAAAACGTCATCAACAATTCACAACACGGTTTTTTGCAGGGCAGATCTTGTGCGACATGCCAGACAGACTTCTTAAACCACACAACGGCTGCCATAGACAAAGGCAACAGTGTTATTATCCTGTTCTTAGACATGCAAAAAGCATTCGACAGAGTGCCGCATCGAAGACTACTCCTCAAGCTGAAGGAAATAGGTATTGGAGAACCAATGTTTTCTTGGTTGTCGTCATACCTAGCTGACAGACATCAGGTGGTGCGTATTGGCGACCGTGTCTCTAAACCGAAAGCAGTCACCAGTGGAGTAATTCAGGGAAGTGTACTTGGTCCACTTCTTTTTCTCCTCTACGTCAACGATGTATTTCATAGAATAAGACATGGTGCTACTTTTCTGTTTGCTGATGACATTAAAATCGTCTACTCACAAGAACGTGCAAATACCCGCGCAGCCTTGTGCCACATTCAGGAAGATCTATCGGCACTTGAATCCTGGAGCAAACTGTGGCAGATGTCCTTTTCCGTGGACAAATGTAATATTCTGTCGTACAAATGCGAAGTTCCACCAGATAGTCTATTATTACAAGGCACGTTTATATCACAGTGCAAAGTGATTCGCAACTTGGGTGTGCGGTATTCCACTACCTTCAACTTTTCGAAACATTGTGACTTCCAAGTTTCGAAAGCCATGAAGACTATTGGCTATATCTGTCATAAATTTCAACTCACAGAATCTCGTATCTGGCTTTATAAAACATACGTGTTACCTGGCATGGAATACTGCTCACTACTACGGTCGAATCTGCGGAAATCTGACCAGTATGCTCTTGAGAGGGTACAGCGACGCTTTACAAAGAAGCTGCGCGGATATTCCTCCAAGATGACCTACAGAGAGCGCAGTGAAAAATTTGGACTTGACCCAATTTGGCTACGGATAATGAAGATGAACTTGTGTTTCATGTACAGAATACTTCACCATCACATGCACAATTATGCTAACTGTGTCCATATGGCCGTTAACACTAGATACGAGGTACGAAATAAGGAGACAACGGTCATGATTCCAAAGTTCAATACGCGAATTAGGGAGCGTTTCTTCTTACTACACTGCTCAAAGCTTTGGAACAAACTTCCAAGAGCTATCAGAACTTGTTGCACATTGCGTTTGTTTAAGCTTTCGATAAAAGATTATATAACCGTTCAAAACGTGATAATAATGTTTCGAACAGCACAGTCCTTAGATAACGCTTTTGAGAACGGAGTTAATGGTGCCTGAAAATGCATGTGGTCAAGTGCACAAGTGGTTATATTTTGTTGGCCCGCAGCACTTTATTCTCTTTTTTTCTCGTGTGCGATTAACTCTCATGTGACTGCTAAAAACTTGTCAGACGATAGAACAAGAGGAATGTAAATAATTTGGACCGCTTCGCGCCACGCAAATTTTCATTTTGTGCTCACATTTTTTGAAATTTATTATACCATGATATGAAACTGCTGTACCATTATTTGATCCGTCCCTTCTGGGAACGGCTTCACGCATCGTCGAGCCATATACAATTTATTTATTTATTTATTTATATATGCCATGGTGGTGAAGTGTGGGTCGTCTTTTCCTTAGAAAGGAAAGCACGCAATGATCAGTTGACTCAAGTGGGTGGAGAATCTTTAAATTGGATACATTACATGGTGGTGGCGTAAACACGAGGTCAAGGATTTGCGGCGATTGGTCCGGAATCATCCGAGTAGGTGACTAGACATGTTGACAGACCCATATCCAGAACAGTTTAAGACAGTATCGAAGGACGCTGATGCCAGGTCACAGTGAAGTAAATCACAGTTGACGCTGGAGTCATTAAAATCTCCCATTATTAAGCAATCTTTGCCTTTGCCGTGCATTCTTATTGAGTCCAGCAATTGGGATCCGGAGGCCACGGGGTATCTGTAAACAACACAAACCATGAGCCAAATGTGTCAGACGTGGACCCGAAAGCAAAGTTTCTCCGAACCATTAACTGTGTCACAAACAGCGCCTACGGTATAAATCCTTAACTCAAGTTTCCAGTAGAGTATGACGCCACCTCCAGATGTCATTCAAAGACGATCAACCCTAGAAAACTAATAAACAGGAAAAGGTATTACAGAATCCAGAATATCCGGGACAGCCACGTCTCAGTAAAAACTATCAGATCAGGATGATACTGTAAAGTGAGAAGACGAATCTCATCCAGCTTATTTCGCAGACTTCACACACTTGCCGATATCACATGTAACCTAATCTGAGACTCTAGAGCAGGGGTGTGACAAAGACTGGCGGCCGTCGAGCTTTCGGAGCCCAATGAACCACTTGAAAATCCACAATAAGTATACTTGCTTCACCATTGAGTGGGTAGGTCAGCATTCTATCAACGGCGATTTTCATCTCTGCTCGGTCTTCAGGACAGAGCTTCTTCAAGACAATGAATGTTTCTCCTTTAAGACGCGAGGTCCGCCTGAGGACACGACGACATTCCTCTTCATCTTGACAAACGATTTTCGGCGGACACACCTTGGAAGTGTCCTCCTGCTTTCGGCCAAGGCGAAAGACAGAAACGACATTGATCCCCTGTTCCCCTTGTTACATAGTAAAGAAACCATCCGCTTTAGGAAAGCCTGGTCGTCAACTATTCTCTGGGCCAGCGTTTCCTTGTTAGATTCGGGATCGTTCATGATGATCAGACCTCGTACACGAGGACGGAATCTGCTTTCCTCGGAAACAAGCGAGGTTTGTGGTTCTGGGTGTGCCTTGACTAATTCTTCCAGTTGACTCATCTTGTCAAGAACTAGATTCACAATTGGGAACTTGAAGAGTTAAGTGGTGTCTTAACTTTGTGCTTATTCTTCTTTTGGACTCCGCTCCCAGCTGCACTCAGTCTTGTTGTTGATAAAGCGCTTTGCTTCCTTACGGCGGTATATGTTTTCATCTTACATAGGTCATGCTGCTCCACCATCGCAAGTTACAATAATACCAGTGTTGTAAATTGTTGAAAGAGTGAATATCCCAAGTGCACCAGAGGTTGCCAGACGTGTCCAGTTCGATTTGTTAAGTTCTTGGGTGTTTATATTCATAATTTTATCGCTGGATGAGGGTAGCACACTTTCCAGTGACCTGGAGATGCCTCCATAAATTATTCTAAAGTAATACACATTACAGTTTTAGTATTCATTAGGTAGTTAGGTAATTTGCTTGTTTGAATGGCGCTTGCGTTTGTCTGATTCACGCACACTCACTCGCATACGCGGCGCTACTAGTCGGATGCGACCTGCGACTGACTCTCCTCATTTCACTCAGCATTCGTCCACATCTTCCTTAGACAACTCCCTCCGGGTGTCTCATTTTTAGTTTTAGCTATTTTCGTGGGTTCTGCTGTTCGCTTTCGGTCTGCCGCTTTACTGTGAATCTGATGTATAGCACACGACCGACGCGCTATAAAGTGTCTGCAACTGGTTACTCCAATACGCCCGCTAGGATGACTAGGGACACACAAATGTGTCTTTCAGCACTGACTAGATGTGCGACTTTTTAAAGTGGACACCAAATTTAGTTGGTGACGTTAAGCATGCGGTACCATGTTTAACGTCACATCTAGAAGTATTGCGCCATTTATTTTCTTTTGTTGTTCTCGCTCATGTTTCCGCGGGTGGCTGATAACACACTCAAGTGGGACAGCTGGCAATCCACTTATCCAGATCTCTAATCTCGGAATATGCTGATCAGTATAGAAGAATGTACATAATCAACAGAAAGCTAAGTTAATATAACAGTAGATCCATCCTCAAAAAATCTTAATCCTAGGGGCTGCAGACCATCGGATACTTCAGTCGACTTCAACATAATAAAACGTTAGCGACGTTCAGGTCAGAGTGAAATCCAGTTTACAATCAATGGGTCAAGAGAAGTGACTGCATTATCAATCAAATGACTAATCTTTTGCCATAATGAAATGATTGTTGCATATCACAGTAACCAAATTCTGTAAGTTATGACTCGTATCTTGATATCACGAGTGTCTGCTGAGCGTTCCATATACATCCGATATACATGTATGGAGATAAAGTGACGTGACACAGATGGTGAGCTCTTGCTGTTTCTCGTATTGATTTCGCTTGCGTAACTTCAAGAGCAACAGCTTGAAACTGTTCTTGAGTACAGTGTAGCGCCCTAAAAGCTAACTGCTATCTTTCATCTACAATGTAATTTTTGACCGATTGTACATGACTCATTCTTGTTTTAATCTTCCTTATAACCGGCTCGTCACTCGACCACCTTGTAAGTTCTCGCGCTCGCTTGTTCGCTCTCGTCTCGCCTCATCCGTCCGCTTCTTATTGTAGCCCATCGAATACAGTACGCTGTGTCCGACTCCGATTGCCTTCTGATATCCGCGCTTAATTTCGCGCACCGTCTTGGACTAGTATTAACTAGTCCTACAACAGTTCCCACTTTCAGTTTTTCTGTTGTAATGTCTCACCATCTTTGCTTCTGCAACCATTAGCACGAGGTTATACATTGTTTTACCATAACTACATTTATGTTACAACGTGCCCGCCTTACAGTTTACAATGTACCCCACCGCCACCTCGGTCAGAAAACAACTTATGGTTACATGACAAACGCACACACAACACACTTTGCAGATACTTGAAGGAAAATGGATGACGGTAGTCACTCTAAAAACTTGAACTAATCGACTGAGAATTAAAATGTCTATGAAATGAAATATAAGAATGAAAACTTTTATTTACCATGCCTGAAAAGTGAAAGTTTGTCTGCCTTTCCGTATATTACAAACCACGTCTTGCTAGTAAAGTAAAAACTTCCGGCATGCACAGTCGCAGGTTCGATGTACAAAGCAAACGGTGTGACGGTTAATATGCTGAAAAGCTTTGTTTCAACTTTCCCCGTGTTAATTTCTGCCCCGGTCTACCCTACTGGATAACTTCAGGTTTCTCGCCAAGCAAAAATGTCATTGTGTGGTCACGGATAAAATATCCAGTATAATAAAAGGAAGCTGGAAAATAGAAGGAAGTTTTTTGGATTTGGTAAATATGTTGGCCAAATATGACTGTGTTCTTCATGAACATTTGGCTTCAGTTCAGCTAGGGAAGCAAAGCAGCAATCCTCATTTGTTCGTAGAAAGTAGGAGTCACGATTAAACTGCACACAATAATCTGCCTCGACGGGGAATCGAACCCCTGTCCCATGAATTACCGGCCCGCCGCTCTACCACTGAGCTACCGAGGGTTGACGATCAGGTGCACAATTTAATACATGACTTCTGCTTGGTGCGTGACGTATTGCCAATGAGCTCACAGTACCTGTCCTGGTGTTGCAGATTGCCTCACTCACTCGTCACTTCCCAATGGACCGAAGTATCTGTCCTTCTGATGTCTAAAGGGCGATGGTAGATTACTTGTGGATTTTTGTGAGAAGTGTAATGTTCGTAGAAAGTAGAAGTCACGATTAAACTGCACACAGAAGTAGAAAATGAGTTTGTGAACCTTTAAGCAATGCAGATGGGAGGAAATATCGTGGATAAATGCAAGCAAAGCAAGTATTTTCATTTAATTTTTGATAGCACTCCCAATGTTTTCCACAAAAATAAGATAAGTGAGATGTCGCCTTAAGTGAAAATGGATAAAAAAGTAAGGATTGATGAGTCTTTTCTCCGCTTCGAGGAGACCAACAGATTTAGTGCTGAAGAATTTCTGGTGCTGATTCTGGAGGAACTGGAAAAGAGTGGAAATCAGCTTGATGATTACCGCAGGCAGGTATTTGACAAGGTTGTTGTTAGGACGGGCTGTCGATCGGGTTTCCAGATACGCATCAATGAAATCAACCCAAAAGCTGCATTTATGCCATGCACAAACCACTTCCGGAATCTGGCTTGTGCACTTCAAGCTTCTGCGACGGTTCAAACTATTATACTTTTTGATACCAAGAACCGTTTATTTGACTTCTTTCCTGCATCTGCATGTCAGTGGAATGTCTTGATTCCAATGACCCGTCTAAGTATCAAGCGGGCTGTACAAACAAGATTGAGTAGTTAAGCCGTCTCTCTAAATGTTGTGGTGAAGAACTACTCGGAAATCATCACTGCTCTGGAAAGAGCAAATTTGGCTACAACATCAAAAGCATCTTTACTTCTCATCTCCGTATTGTTGTTCCCGTCTATTTCGTTTCTAAGCCTCTGGAGATCCGTGTTCCCAGAAATCAATGCAGCACATAAATATGTGCAAAAAAACGGCTGGATCTACGGCAAAGTTCTGTCAACCTCACAACGTTAAGAGGTTGCATTCTTCAGAACAGAGAATATGGTGGACAGTGCAATGAATACATCTAGAAAACTGCTGTGAATTGTGGATAAACACGGAGCGCCGAATTCGTCAAAAACATATGGCTAAGGAAGAATTGTTTGACAAATCGATTGGATTCGAAGCGGTGTTGAAACGGGAAATTCTGGCTATCATTGCCATGTTGACTGAGGAAATATGTTCATGATATTGCAAACAAATATGCTTGCTTTACACCGTCAAATTTGCTTGGTAAAAATTATGGTTGTTCTGTTAGAGAACTTGAGGAATATACAGAAACAGGAATTCTTTGCCGAAAGTGTAGAGTGTTACGGACATCCACAATTGATGCATCATGCTACACCCACTAACTACACGCGCCCAATCAAATGACTATAGTGCATTCACTGAGTAGACTCTATTTCTCATTGGTTCGTTTTGGTCCTAAATGTTTCCACTCGGCTCCGGTTAGGAGCAGAACGCAATTTCACACGTGCCATTCTGTGTTGGTGTTTTTCCTACGTATAAACGGACTACGGATCCATACACGGATTAGGAATACACGATCGGTACTTGACAAAATGGTGCGAGGCAATACGAACCCACTTGCTGCTCTCTCATTTCTCTGGTCGGAGACGTCAGAAAAACCTTTCTTACAAACATGGATTCAATGGAAAACTTCGTTCCAACATCAGATGACTCCTTTCCTGTGTTGAATGCTTCCATCACACTGTAAGATACCCACTGGGTTATGTTGTTCTGCCAGGCACTTGGTTCCGAAGGACAAAGACATTTCGACGCAATGAACTTAATGGGATCTCAAGTGATTCAGTTATTTGAGGAACCATGAAGAATTCAGCAGAGCGCACTTTCCGCTCGCTGTCAATTTTTGGAGTTATAGCAGCAACGTGGAGAAAGCGTAAACGATTTTATTGCACGCATTCACCAAGCTACCCCTGAGCGTCATTACAACACCATCCCTTCGACGCGTTTGGAAAAAGTCATGAAAATTCAGTGCCTGATAACAGGAATTATAGATGATGGATCAAGGGAAAAACTACTATCTCAAGAAGAAAAAGAAACTCTTTCTTGGAAAACAACTTGCAATCTGGTTCGGTAGAGGGAACATCTGAAAAAGCAGTTGTTCACTTTGAACCCCGCCCAGCCTGCAGAAACTGTGATCAAACTCAACCTTCGTCCTCTGAGAATATTGTGTGGAATTTTGTGTGCTACCGATGCGGTGATCAACACACTTTCCCCAACCAGTGCCCTCACTTGCGTACGAAGTACAGGAAGTGCAGTAAAGTTGGCCATTTGGCTCGTGTGTGCCGTTCCCTACCATCACAATTTTCGATTAAATCGCTGAAGGAAAACAACGGTGAGTCATATGAATCACAGTTAAACTTTATGACCATGTATTTATGAACTGTTCAAACATGACTGAAATACCTCTATATATGATCACGCTTGTTGTTAATGGTCAGTCTGTTTCACTTGAAGTAGTCACCGGCTCAACAGTGACATTAATAGACCAGAATGCACTTTCACCATTACCTAATGTGGAACCGAGTGAAATAGTACTCGAAACTTATAAGGGGGAGGTCATAGACCTACCGGGAAAATGTCAGGTGCTAGTTCAACACCAGGGGAGATCGCACAACTTAATGCTTCGTGTTGTTCCTCCTGTATCGACCTGATTTGACCTTGCAACCACCACGCTCGCCTGACCGATGTGCGTCGCTCTCAAAGCTGTAAAAGTACAGAAGGCTAACCAACCCACTGGGTCAGGTAACGACACCAAATTGAATGGCAGAAAGGTGAAACCGAAGAGACTCCAAGCGAAAGGCATTTGCGGGTTAGGAGAATGTCATCGAGTAGTAAAAATCGGTCTGGCTTGTTCGCACTGTTTGGAATGGTACGATACGAAATGTGCAAATGTGTTCCAACAACAGTTACGGGAGCGAAATAGCTCCCAAGATGCATTTTGGTTCTGTACTACGTGTTCCACCATCCCTCTCGTTAAGTACTTGCTTATCCTAGCTGAGAAATGCGACCGGTTAATCGCAGAAGCAGAGCAGAGGATAAACGTTAAGATTACTTCCATGGAAGCGAGTATGCACCACAGAAGCCTAGCGGCTGCTAAGCAAAGGAATGCTGAACAATCCGCTTCCCCTGCACCGCAATCAGCCACGTCTCCATCTCCGTTGTCTTCTCCAACTTTGGTAGAACGCCGGGCGAAAACAGACTGTACCTACGTGAATCAAACAGTACACACGGCAACGAAAATCAGGCACCATTCAAAACGTCTGGTTAAGCAAATTCCACTAGACCTGACATCTAGCAGTAACAAGGATGAAGCAGCCAAACACCAAACCTTGCTACCTGTAGCTCAAATATCTCTTGTCAAGACTAAGCCTCCCAGAACATCGGTTACATATGCAGATATTGCTGCAAGGGTCCATCGAGAGGCCGCCGTTGCGTCCTCTTCCATTGTAAACACCGTTAACGCGAATACAGAGAAAAACAGCAAGCAATCACTTGTCAACAAGTCAAGACAAATGAGTACCATACCTTGTAGATCGACGAAAAAGGGATCCAATAATAGTGCCCGGACTGTTGTATGCTCAAATGTCCCTGAATCTACCGCCATCACATTGCGGGATAAGTTATCAGACGACCAAGACCAATGGAACTCATTGTGTACGCAGATGAGTATCAAAGTCAAGCCCATAAATTTGTTACGAATTACTCGTCATCCGAACTCGCCACACTATGGCGAACCCAGACTTATTAGAGTAACTCTAGAATCCTCCACCGACGTAGAAAACGTTTTGCTCTCCGTAAGCGCGCTAAAGCAAGGATTCTGTGGAATACGTATCTATCCTGATGTCCCTTGGAGCGCGCGACAACCAAAACGAAACACCGAAGAGGGGCACAGTAAGCAACACCTCCTAAACACAATCTTCATACATGGCGTGCCAGAACATCCTTCTAACGATGTTCAAGAGACCGGAAAGCACGATTTAGAACAGTGGTGGTTCATTCGTGAAACATTTTCTTTGGATAATGTTGTGGCACCATCGCTCACCAGGATACCTCTCTCACCAAATTATAGAGGGTGCAGCCCTGGAATCCTAAAAATTGTGGTTCAGTCAGAGCAACAAGCAAAGGATGTTTTGGATCGATAGCGGAGAAATCGGAAACATCTTCCTTCCGAAATTCGGTTAAAGGTCGCAAACACTTTGCACAGCTCAAATATTAAAGCAACTGCAGCAGCAAGCATACCGACGAATGTACAAAAGCGTAACTTGACTGCTGCTTTAATTGACTCTGACATAGGTCTAAACGAAGGCTGGGACGCACCTTGGCGGAATCAAGTTGCAAACGAGGTATCATTGACCCATCAAAAAACGAGTAACTGCCGACCTCCCATCGGTCGGCATTCTCCCACACATGACCGCTTCACCCCACTGTGGGCTCCTAGAGACCGAGAAACTGGCCTGCTTGTATACGAATGCTCAGGGACTTTCTAACAAACTGGCTGAACTGAAAGATCGCCAAGCTTCCGGGACGTACGATGTCATTGGAATCACCGAGACATGGTTGCACACGGGAATGACGGACGCTGAAGTGTCGCTACCCGGCATGTCGCTGATCCGGAACGACAGGCTCACAAAAGGAGGAGGGGTAATCCTGTATTACCGAAACGACTTACAGTGCGAAGCCGTGGAGGATTCAGACTCGCAGTTCCCTGACTCTCTTTGGTGCCGATTGCAGTTAAAAGGCAGAGACACTTGCCTTATTGTCTTGGTGTACCGCGCCCCTAACTCAACACCTGAAACCGACTACCACCTAATGGCTGCTTTAAGGTGCAGTTTACAACAAAAGTACACTCACATTCTTATCATGGGTGATTTCAACGTACATTGTTTAGAAGCCCCTGCCACGATCGGAAAACAATTCAAAACCGAGTTACAAGATCTAGTAACTACTGTTCCTCTTTACAACCACATCACTTTGCTCACTCGGTTCAGAACTGGTAACATGCCATCTGTGCTTGATCTTGTGCTTACCAACGAGGAGCATATGATTGATGCATTGGTTTTAGACTGCCCGTTGGGTCGCAGTGATCACGCCGTGATCAGTTGCAACTTCGTCTGCTATGCAGAATATCTGAATGATAACGATTAGACTGTGCGAACCATCACAAGGTACGACCGACTCGCCCAGCTCGTCAGCGCCACAACTTGGTCTTTCCTCGAAGAAGTACCCCCGGAAGTCGCCTGGCTCGAGTTCGTCAACACATTCAGTCAGCTGATTGCACAGGCTTCAGAGATAAAAGTGTGCAATAAGTACAAATCAGTTTCTTTCGTTAGGAGCAGAAATCGAAAATGGATGACAGTACGCGACGCAGCATGGCGAGTGTACAGAGATGCTCCAGCACCAGAAACTTGGGACAACTACGTAGCCCAACGTAACCACTGCACTCAACTGTTAAGAGAAGACAAAGCCGCCTATCAGCAGAACATCGCAAAAACCTTCAGTGCTAAACACAAACTGCTGTACAAGCACGTTAATAGCCTACGAAAGGTGAGGCAAGGATTTCCTCCACTCAAGACGGCTGATGGCTCAACAAGAACGGCTGTGGAAGCAGCAAACGCGCTGCAGATGCAATACGCCCCCACGTTTCAAGGAGTCTTGCCACCAAGCGATCTACCAAGCTTTGTATTTTGCTCACCAGGACTAACCCACATCAATTTTACCGCAGAGGCTGTATTGCAAAAGCTGACTTCTATACGCAAACTCAGCTCGCCGGGTGTCGACACCATTCGTCCAGAGGCATTGGGAGCAGCAGCAAACCAACTGGCAGGACCTTTAGGTCGGTTTTTCTAGCGCTGCTTAGACCAGAACCAAGTCCCCGCCAAGTGGAAGCTTGGAATAATAACCCCGATTCACAAAGGTGGAAGCAGATCTGATCCCTCCAACTAGCACTCAGTATCCCTTCTTCCTATACTCTCCAAGGTCATGGAATCCATAGTTGCCGATGCACTGGTGTGCTATCTGGAAAACTGCAACCTCATCACTCCTGAACAGCACGGTTTCCGTCGACAGCGGTCATATACAACGATATTACTAATTGCACGCAGCAGTTGGACCGAGGCAACTGACGCTGGAGAAGGTGTTGATGTGATCTACCTGGATTTTTCCAAGGCTTTCGACCATCTAGACCATCGGATACTACTATCCAAGCTGTAACATTACGGGATAGGAGACCCTCTTTTAAGCTGGATCGCCAACTTTCTACTTCAACGGCAATTAGTGGTCAGAGTTCGGAGCTCTTTATCGGACCCCATACAAGTCGAGTGTGGTGTGCCGCAAGGCTCAGTTATAGGTCCACGTTTGTTTTTTGTGTTTATTAGTGACCTTGAACAGGGAATTGCTTCAAATTTCCTAATGTTTGCCGACGATATCAAGATCTGGTGCAGGATCCAGGCGAACACCGACCAACATGTGCTTCAGAGTGATTTAGATACGGTGTATCAATGGTCGACCCAAAACTCATTGCATTTCAACGTCAGTAAATGCAAGGTGCTTTCCATCCGACATCAGAGCAGCTACTCATACCGACTCGGAACGAATATACTACAACAATCAACTCTCGAACGTGACTTGGGTGTCCTGGTTCAAGATGACTTGGGTTGCTCCAGGCAATCCGAAAAGGCCTCGAAGACCGGGAACCAACGTGTGGGGCTGTTGAGGCGGGCGTTTGGACAAATAAACAGCTCCATATTTCGACAAATGCTCAGTGCGTATGTTCGCCCCCATGTCGAATATGCAATTCAAGCCTGGCATCCATGGCTGAAACACGACCTTAATGCACTGGAGCAGCCACAACGCCGGGCATCTAAGAACGTAATTGGAATGCGCAATCTTTCCTACCAGGAGAGGCTGCGACGACTGGGATTGTTCAGTGGAAGCTATCGCAGACTACGAGGCGACCTGATTATGGCATACTTGATTCTGCGAGACCCACATCATGTGTGCCGCCCTTTACTACAACTCAGCAGCAATACAAACCTGAGGGGCCACTCATTAAAACTCGCAGAACAATACAGTCGTCTGGAGTGCCGCAGAAATTTCTTTTCTATTCGTGTCTGTCACCCGTGGAATGCTCTCCCAGAATCGGTCGTCTCTGCACCGACACTAACAGTATTTAAAAGACGGTTGGACGATGCACTCATCCACTTACACTTCGTCACTTAACACTACGTCTCCATCCTACACCTGGAGTTTACCATGGAATTATTTGTTGTTAACTGTGGGTGCTGTGAATCTAAGAGGATCGCAGGACTGCGGCGAAGCAAACGATAAGTCCTTATTTTCATATTTAAAGTATTAACTATTTTACTATCCTTATCATCATTATTGTTATGTTGATATCCCCAGCAACTATCCAACGGGACTTGTAAAGCAACACTTCTTAACCCGTATAAATTCATTGTTCATTGTTCAATCTACTGGGGCGTGCTTGGATAAAACAGTTACCGCAGGTGCCGAATGCAAGCAACTCCGTGGGGTGGAAACCGTAGACTCGGTCCTAAAGCGATACCCAGAGGTATTTAAGGAACACCAGTTGGAGAAACGCAACAATTTAAAAGCCAAAAATCATATGGTAGATGCTATTACGCCAAAATGCATCAAGGTTAGAACACTACTTAATTCTCTAAGGCCAAAAGTTAAGGAAGAATTAAACGGCTCCAGCACGAAGATACAATCGTACCGGTTAACAATCTGGATGGGCAGCACCGACAGTCCTTGTGCTTAAGCCAGACGGCAGTGTGTGGATTTACGGTGATTACAAACTAACAGTGAATCGCTGCACTATCATGGACCGTTAGCCCTTACCAAAAATTGAAGATTTATATGCCATTTTATCTGGTGGCGTCAGGTTCACTAAATCTGATCAAGTATACTAAACTTGACTTAAGTCACGCTCATTTGCAGGTGGAATCGGACGACTATTCTAGCCCGTTTACTATGATTAGCACATATTTGAGTTTATTTGTATACACTAGACTCCCATTAGGAATTAACTCTGCCCCGGGGATTTTCCAAAGGATAATCGACACCCAGTGCCAATGTTGGGATGAGCAACACTATAATGGTTCCACTTTAATTACGGTCTTTGTGATCGGAATGATCGAGGTCCACTCAAATGAACCGAGGTCTCAATAGAGGTTGCTTGTAGCAACCCAACCACCAGCGGATTCTCCAAGTCCAACTTTGAATTCGTTTCCGCTGTACCAAGCGTTGCTCGCGGATCTCAGTGGCATAGTGCTTATGGCGTCAACCATGAACCACTAGGCTCTGTTCCAGCCCAACTCAGGCTATCTTCAACTGATTGAGCTGCCAGGGTTGGGATGAGCAACACTATAATGTTTCCAAGTATGGCATGTCCATTGCCCCATCGAAGTGAAAAGTCCTACTTCAACATTGTCATGCAACTGCATCTGTGCTGATCCTTGAAGGGGCGCATTTTGGGAGCTGTGTTTCTGAGGATAGTACCATTGGACGAGATATTTCTCTCAGTACTGCCAAAGGCCGATCAGCTTTCACTAATCTGAGACATATGTGGCGTCGTCCATGTTTCACTCTCGGTAAAGGTCATGGGCTACAATGCCTGTTCTCGCGGTACAGTTGTACGGAAGTGAGTCCTGGCCAGTCTGTAGAAATGACTTGTGTCGGATTTCTACCTTGGCTAACGTTTGTTTGCGGAGGATAGATCATGTATGTTGGGAACACCACGTTTCCAACACCGATGTTAGACGTCGCGTGTCAGGTAGCACGGGCCTACTTCTCGACAAGCTAACACCGCTGCGCCAATTTAGGTGGCTAGGTCACATCCTGCGAATGCCGTGCTAGCGTTTACCTTTACTCGCTCCATTCACTCACGCAGGAGTGCACTGGAAGAGGTCGCGCGGTGGTTTACCCACCATACGGCGACAAATGTCAAGGCTGTTGTCTCTTCCGTAAGTCTTCCGGGCTGAGAAGTCAAAGAGAGAGAACAACGCTGGTTGGAGAGCTTGCGTACATGGCGCAGAATCGGGGACAGTGGAAGACTCATGAAATTAGGTATTGAATCTACTTCTCAAAGCCGTAATTCCTAAACTGACAAAAAAGCGAAACATCCTGTGAAAGGCAGAGAAAACTTATTTGTTTTGTTTCCGTTTGTGATTTTTGTCCTTACTGTGAACATTATTCCATAATTTTCTATGTATATATTTAGATATAATCTTATAAGGCGCGATGATGCCCTAAAACTCCAGTTGAAAATAAGCTACCACCCGTTGTACCCACCTTGTGCGGTGGTAGTTATTTCGAAAAACGCGCGCATCTACCAGTATTCGTCTTCTTCGTGTGTTATTTAAACAGAAACCGATATCACCCATCACCGTGCAGCCACGAAAATTAGTCAGTCGATTCCTTATTCAAAACACCTGCATTCCTTCGGTTGACCACAAGACTAAAGAGGTTACTTTAGAGCTCAGAAAGCCTCGTGTGGCTACAGCTTTCGCTCTTATTTTCCATGGATTTACTTCCTCACCTACCATATAGTGCAGCGAGTTGGTTACTCAAATCGGTGAGCACCCCTACACGGAATTGTTCCCACAGCTCGCGTTTCCGGTAGCCTTGGCCTCAACAATTGTGAAATGCATCCACTGGAGTATAACCTGGCTCAATCAACAGTCCCAAAATTACTCTCACGGACACTTATCAAGCTGTCACCAATGCTGTGCCGCACGTTGTTTCTTGTCGATCGATAAAGTGACAGCTCCGCGTGCGTTCGTGTACCCGCGCATGAAAATCCCACCTACCAAAGCTGAGGGCTAAGCGAGAGGTGAGACAACAAACGTGAAATCACATGCAACACGTGCTCGGCCACGTGCAGCGCGCAATCACGACGAGGCCGCATAATGGCGTGCGCCGGTCTCACTAAGCCGGATCTGGTGTGCCTCAACTACGTCAAGTATTTCACCCAATTGTACTGGCCTGGTTCCGCCGGTGGGCGCGTACATGGTGCTCGAAACTGAAGGTTTTAAAAGAGGATAACCAACACCGGCTTGTTGTGAAGGTCACTCGAACTTTTGTAATCACTCATCCCCATGCTGCTCGATTCTCACGCTTGCCTTCATCTAAGTTTGGCAACCTTAACTACGAGGACACCTCGCCGAACTAGAAACCCCCAACGTCGGATAAAAACGAAGGTCAAGATCCCGATTCTCATACCATATTAACGGAGTTGGGGATGCTCAAGTACTTCAGTTGGCGCTACCAACATTTCAATAGGGATCTTGTGTCCGTATCCTGACTACTGCGTGGTTCTAATGTCCTCGTTTGATGGAGTGAGCAACAAAGTTGTCTGGAGTGCAGACGGTTACTCTTCCCTTCGAGCCTCCCAACCCTGCAGCGCTCCGACAAACGCTGTTCTTTATGCTCCCACTTTCGCCACTTTAACATGAATGTTGGTTGCTCCTGACTGCTTGTACACTGCCGCATAGTGTCATCATCTGGAATACATCTGATCTGCCCTTATTGGAAGTATGTATCGCTCAGACACATGGAAGGTAATACAAGTAAGTAACCTGTAGACTTTTCTGCATCTTGATACTTAATTCTCAATTTGACCACGCACCCGTTCATTGAATATATTCGCTTCTCTACGATGTATATTTCCCCTTTTCATTGCTACTGCGTTTGCATCGATGTCACGTATGCCACTCGATTTCAAATTCTTACCCTAACTATTCAACTATTGCTGGAAATGCTCCCACAAGGGTGTATAAAGCTTATCTTGAAAAAACTTGGACTGCTGTCCATTGCTGTTTTTATCCAAAATAAAACATTCACTGTGCCACTGACAAGGGATCGTTGTTCTCATCTAGGGGTGCATTGCACACGTTGTGTTGGTACCCTAGCTACTAAAACCTTATCGCGACACAGGGACTTTTGTTAACCTTGACGCATCTTGACAACGCGCCTGCCATCCCCAGAATGGTTTACAACTTATGCCACCGTTGATTTGATGAAACCACATGAATGTATTACAGCGAACTGCCCTTCGGATTTTTTGAAGAAGCTGATTGGTTACAAAGATTGGATAGGGCTCAATCACTTCCTAAAAATGAACTCTGAGAATATGGTTGGTTTTGTTGCACCCACCGCGTATAAAGACTGAATCAAAACAAGAACGAAATGGCTTGTGCATTGCTGAGAGCGATCAATACGGAATCTCACAATCTTATTGTTGGTTCGTTTGAAAACTATTCTGACCAATGTTTAGGGTTCTCATCGGATGTGAAATTTCTGCATTGATCTACTTATCCCCATATCTGACAATTCCCTTCTGTCAAACTTATATGTTGTGTTTCTTGTTATTTTTACTGTTAGAACCTGATTCACGGTGATGATTCTGTTCGCAAGAGTCCAACGTTGGTTTCTCACGGCAAACCTTGAAAGTGCTCGCCAGTTTATCCTAGTCGGATCCATCACGTCCACCGATCCTCGATTCTCAGCTCAGAGCCGATTAATTGAACTTTACTCCCGTTCGCTCCTCGTCAGTTGCGAATGGAAATAGTTTGGGCAGGAGGCAGGCTGACGCTTACAGAATAAACATTTATTCATGGACGGCCATGATGTTCGGTTTGTCATGTTGTCAGCCAAAACAAATGAACAATGAACCTGGCGAAGCCAGTGTGCTATGAAAATACTTTGTTGCGGTAAAGCATCTTGAATTACTGTACAACAAATGACATTCTCCGTGGGAGTCGTTTGCAATTGTTGAGGTGTATCAGGACCATTTGATACGATGTAAAAGCAGAATTCGCCACTGAGTCATAAGATGACTTAGTATTAATAGTATATATGGTTGTAATGCATAGTCTGAGAAATGAAACCTGCCAGGTCGCATATTTGCTTTGACGTGCAACACGCTAGCTGGTCTTTGAGTTGGTGGACAGATTTCCGGATCTCTGGTTTCCGAATTTGCGCCGACAATTCAAGAAACCCAGGTAGTATGTACGCTTCCCAGCTATTCTTCTTGTCTTTACCTTTTTCTAACTTGCTCGACCCAACTTTCATAAGTCTTTCTATCAGTGTTGTTCGCAGAAATCGGACTGATTCTAATCAAAGTCCTTCGAGTTCATTCTCAGATTGATCACAGGCAGCAAGACACTACGCCGCAGCAAAGCGGCAAAAGAAATCGCAGAGACAGAAGCTCATTGAAGGTAAGTACAATTTTCGAAGTCCGATTAGAGATGCTTCAGTTTTTCTTTTTTCATTGTTCTCGAAACAGGTCTTTGAGCCACGGTGGTTTGGTCAAGGCTACGCAGAGGCTGCTTCTTGTCAGGAATTCGACGAGGTATATTTGCATCTCTTTTTGGGCTGACAATGGGCTGGATAGGAGCTGGGGCCGATACGCCTGTCTTAAAGCGCGTTGTATGAAGATAACCTTTCTTGGTGTTCTCCGGTGGGTCGCACTTGGCTGGCGATCTGGTCAAAGAAGAGACCTTCAAATTGGAGCTACCGGTTGGAGGAGGGGGTTGACTGTGGTGCACCATTTTAGTTGCCGGTAGCGGACTTTGAAGTTTATTATTACCAAGCAACCTCTGGCCAACTCTTATCCTAGACGCCCACAAAGTTGCTCTGTCCCTGATTGCAATATTGCCTATGGTGTCATTACCATCGTCCTTCCTTTGACCTGGACGCTTGCGTAGTGTTGTAGGGTTAAACGTAGGATTTGAGGAACCAGTTACATGTGGGATAGTAGTATTATACTTCATTGTAACTTGTCTGACAGTGTCTCTGCCCCTCCTCAGTATATTCAAGTTCACCCCTAGTGGAAGAGAACCTCTTCGGTAAGACACTGGAAGGAGATGTGATGTATGCGGAGAGATCCGCAAAGCTGCTAATTCGCTTGTATCCGTCTCTGTAATTTCGGACTCCTTTGCACTGAGCGAGCTGAGAGTTCGAGAAGTCGATCTGTGCCTACGTTTTACTCTCTGTCGAAGCTTTTCCAGATATGGGGTTGTTTCATCGGATAACTTTGGCGTTTTTCGTTGGATTTCACCAGGTGGTTCTTCTACCCTTAATTGGCCATTCAGTTCTCGCATGTCACCCGATACCCATGAGCGTGACTTGGACGAAGCTCCAGATATTCTAGTTTGTGTGTCATGTACCGTTTGAACCCCGATGTGCTTACAACCTGAGCCCGTGGACCGAATAGGTGAAGTAGACCATCGTCTCCTACTGCTTTTCTTCTCGTACATCCGCATACCATGTTTCGGAGAATCTGTGTCTTTGGGTGTTGTAGTCCGGTCGTTGGAATATGTGCTTACCTTCTTTGTTAACCGTGAGGGCACTTCGGTGGATACTTTCATTTTACTCGTCTGCCCTAGTGTAGTACCACGACGAAATACCATATGTTCCCCATCGTTGAGAGCGGATACTTTCGTACACGTATGACGTCTGTAGTAATCACGTTTATCATGTTGGTGAATACTAAGTGTAAGGCTGGTATCTTGCATTGAACTACGAATGCTTAATGAATCTTTCCGCTTAATCTCCGGGATTCCTATCGGGTGCTTTGCTTTTCCAGTCGGCGATCTGTAAACCAATTCGGGTTGTTTACACATTGTGATGGATCTTGTTCCCCCTTGTGACGCAACATACGCCCACTTATTCGATGTGGTAACCGAATTAAATGTCTTGCCAAAGGAAACGCAAAGGGCTGCCCGAAATACCGCAGTTATCGCTCCAAAACCATTCAGATGAAGCCACTGGGTCCCTGGACTTTGCTCACCTTCCACTTGGAGTTGATCATGGGGAGCTAGTTGGGAGAATTGGCTGCATATTAAGATGGTACAGATCCAGTTCATAGTGGCCGGTGTCGAGTGATGTGCCTGGTGAGAAGAACAGCATTCGAATTCTTTCGTGTATGTGTTCAGCACACATACTCTGATTGCGCACAAACTCTGTCTACGAAACGAGTCAGCCTGTCGGGGAAACAGTTGATTTCTAATCAACTGCATAAACGCGTGGACCTTGAGAAGAGGCTGGATTGTCTGAACTGTGGGATGATGATACGCGTCTTGAGTGTTGGATGGAGTTTCCAATGCCTTGCGGAGCAATTTAGTCACTCGTGGTGTATGCAAGTGTAGGCGATTGGAACTGCTTTGTGGGGGGAATAAAGGCATGTATTGCTCAGACACATGGCCGAGCTGTACCATTTGGTAAAGTTTGCCTTCCTCTATAACGCCATCCGGAGCTGTGTTGCTGCATGGATTTGATTGAAAGGAACAAGGGACCAGTAAGGAAGTAATACAATCACAGAAATTTAAGTTGCTTACAGAGTGAGGATTTACTGATATTTCGGACTGCCAATTGCCGAAGTCAACAGAGTATTCGTATGCAGAGTTTGTCAAAATTTCCTGTTGACCACCTATCTGAATCCCAAAGCCTAGTTGCTTTTCTCGACACAGTATACAGCTAATTGATGGAGTTGTTGATTCGTGTTTTTCTGGGTGCAATAAAGAAAAATCTTCAAGATATTCACCCACCATATGTGCAATCAAGGCGCTACCCTCAAACATTTGTAGTGAATCCCCGCCGTCAAGTAAATCGTGCACTAACGATGCATCCAACAAGTTAATGGCTTCTAGCCGAGGAGATGAGTCACCAAGACAAGCACGCTGAGCATCACTGCGACCCAAACGTACTTCTGGGGAAGCGTCCAGGTCAAGCCTATCCTTCTCCTCCATCGTTGAATCAATGTGCATTTCGAAGCGAAGAGCATTCATTTGAATCAATGGTCGTAGCAGCCTTTTCACGTGGCACAAGATGTTAGCTGAAGGAAGAACTATCTCCGGAGATTGCTCATGGATCATCTGGATAAGGTTATCATCAGTGCTGGCTATGATTCTGCTAACATGGGTGTACAGTTTAGGTAATTCTTTATGATGGTCTTCCAAATGGTCCGTCCGTTTTGGATCCTTAAACTTCAGGAAGCAAGGCGTTACGTTCTTGATGGTCGAGTAGGAACTCTCTTTGACGTGGCTTAGGACTGACTGCAGTACATCCTGTGCGTAAAACCAGAACACAGTTAGCTCTCTAACTTCGATCTTTCTTGAACATTTCACACGGACTGCAACTTCACTGAACAGTCGAAAGTAACGCTCCTCAGTAAAAATAAGGTTGCATGAGCTAGATGCGAACTGCCATAAATAAGCATTGTTCTCAAACCCTGTTAGCATGTTGGTCGGGGACGTTGACCTCCTAGATTGACCCACTAGGATCGGGCAAAAGTTACTCCAAGAGAACAAAATAGTATCCCCATTGGGAACCATTGTGTTTATCAATGCCGTATTCAGGTTAAACCGAGGCAATTTCTGGTCAAATGTCATTCTTTGGGATAAAACCTGTGTGCATGGGACAAATCCAAAAACACTTAGACTGGCCTCCCCACTACTCATTTTGCGACATTGCACGTGCTCAGCAAAGCCAAATATTCGCATTGGAAGTTTTTCGATGTTAGTTTCGAATCGGACGCTTCCATCATTTTGAGCACCTTCGACTCGCTCGCATTCAGACATATTTTTATTGATACGTATAGGATTCGTACGGATTACTTGCGTACAACTACCAAAAATATCGGCATAAAGCGGAGCACGAAACATGCTGTCATCGTAGCTTGAAGTATATGTTTGTGAGAAACTAGACCAGACACTGTGCTCTTCATTGGGACTGTTTGACTCCTTAGTCATCGGACACCTCTTGAAGGCGGGATTGGAGAAACTCAAGGTGGTACTGAAATGCGAGTCGGTATGGTCATCATCCGCGCCGACTCCTAAATCCGACAGATAATACAATTTGTGTGTCACGCCGGAATCTGAGGTATATTGATTCTCAAACTGGACACTTAACTCAGTGAATATGGCATCTGTGAATTCGTTACCAATCTTTAGTCTGCTGGTCCCGCACACAGAAGTGAGGTTCGTCGTCTCGAGAATTCGACCCGGTACCAATTCTAGAGAGCAACCAACTTCCGCTTGTGACGCACCACTCACTGCGGTCTTATCAAAATAAGTGGCAACCACATCTAACCTTTCAGTAACTTTCACCGTGTCGCATTCCAAATATCTATTCATGGCTAAACAAGCGCATTGGGACACACTGGGGAATTCCGCTGCCTTCTCCATGGCAGGAAGTACTTCATGAGTCAGCACACTCGGCCTTCCATGGATTAATAATGATGCGTCTAATTCCAATGACTGCTTTTGTGCGACAACTTGTCCATGGAATGAAATGGTGCATTTGTGGTGCACCTCTGGAAAGCTGTCTTTCATTTTTCCATTCACGTAGTTCTGGACACTGCATGAAATACTATCGTCAATCACCGTAACATGACCGGTGAGCTCTGTGTCACCAACGCCAAGATGTGTACTCAAATTTCGGGTAGATCCTGTCATTTTGCAATAGTTTAACCACGTTTCATTGTTCCAGGTGAACGCAGAGGACCATCCTATAGCACATTCACGCTCTGCTGCTATCCAGTTTCGAGGTTTGACGTCACTTGAAAAACAGGTGATGGGGTTTTCTTTGCCCACTGTCAAAGGATACACTGTATCAGCAGTTTGTGCATGTCTAAACATTATTTCGACTGCAAACTTGGAAACAAGCATCGGCTTTGCTGTGTGTGTGTTCGTCACTAACCACGTGCTCACATGGGTTAGTTCCATATTCGCGTAGTCGCCGAATATAGGAGTTAGAATGAAGTCGGAACACGCAGTCTCTTTCACTAGCACACCGTCTTGTGTATTTGGAAGAATGAACTCTCGTACGGGTAATATCCTAATGGATCCTTCGAACCCCTTAAACTCTGCAATAATGTGAAGTGGCTGAACGTCGCAACTATTCACTTCAATTACGAACAATGGTTTGAGCTCCTGAGATGGCATCAATTGCTCACGTGATTGATGAAATTCTATGGTAAGAAGATCGTTCGAAGCCGGATGCTGAGGTCTTATCTTCCCGGAGTTTGAGGAACAAGTTTCTTCCGTCTCATAGTCGATGAAATCAAACACAGTACTACAACTTCCTGTAAAAATAGGTAATAAGGTCCTTACGAGGAGAGAGTCTAAGCTCGTGTTTGCAGAGTACCCGCTGAGAAATAGAGGGGTTATTGTATCCATTATGCCTGCATGGGCCAACCATATTTCGACCTTTCTCTGTTGACCCAAACCTCTAAAATCTCGGTGGCCAAGTACTTGGTGTCTTCGGTGTCCTTCCTCGGGCAGGACCTGACGTTTGGTGCTAATGCCACAACTTGTTCCGTACCGATTACCAACAATGGGGTGAAACAACACCTGTTTCCGTTCCGGTGCAGGATGTGCACATGCGACCAAAGAACAATGGAGGGACAAACCTTGGGCAAGTTCACGCGAAACTCCATTGGTTAACTCATACGGATACTTTTTGACCGGAAAGACAGACTGGTTCGCACTCTTTGCAGGGATCGGACCAGCCGCTCCGAGAGCTAGGTAATTGGTAGCAGTGAGAAGGCTCGTCGAAGAGAAAGGTGCATGCCTGATATGCAAGCAGTGGGTATTGAAGTATCGTGCTGACCTGCTTGTATTCAATCTTACAGCCCGAGTGGAAAGTGACGGCCCTTCGTTCTCCTCTGTGGATTCCGTGTCCGAGTAGTCCAGGCAACTCGTATCACCGCCCTCTTCTCTGCTTGCACCTAAGGGTTGAGTGGCAGATGTAGAGGCCACAGCGGCATTTTTCTGATGATCCTGGTGCACTAGAGACAAGGTCCCGTTAACGTTTGAATTCGATTCGTCTAGAACAGTGATAAGTGCGGTTGTGTTTGTCCGGGCGCCTTCACAATGTCTCGATTTTGACTCTGAGCTGCTGTATGCTTCACTCGCGCCACAGTTGTTGCCGTCAACTGGTATGAAAACAGGTGAGCTAGCTTCGGTTTCAGTCGTTCTGGCTCCATTGTCGCCCGGACCATGTGTGTAAGCGGGATATCTTTGGTCGTACCATGAACTGCGCGAGAACACATTCCGGTTGGCATTATTGTCTTCCATATTGGCAGGCTGCCCGGGTGAGTTTATGCGGCCAGCACATTCGGTGGCATCACATGATCTGGTATCATTGGATTGGGTGTATGAATGCTGCTCCGTCATCAACTCATCGGCAGTTGGCTGGTCATGAGCAGATGTTATGGCGAACTCAACCGGAGGTGGTATAGATTCCATGTCTTTGCGATCCGCTTGAGAAGAATGTGTGGAAGGCTGGGTGACCTCAGAGACCGCCTTCTTGCCTGTGGCGCTTGTGTGCGTAAGGTCGATTTTTGTCGTAGAAGACATATTCAGTGTCACAGACTTTGGGGCAGCCGTAGATTCACCAAGCGAATCCCGTGGAAAAGCAATTCTTGGGCTGGTCTGAGGCGAGCCCACTTGGCTTCTAATCTCCAAAGGAGCCGGTGGACGTGTTGGCTGCCCAGACCAAGGTAATTTGTCATTTGTAAACACTTCCACTTGTGTGATGACCTCCAGTTCACCTACATCTGCGTGTATCACCGAAACAGCCAAATTCAGCTTACCCGTCTTTGTCGTTTCTCCGTCGCTCACCAACCCATGTAGTGGTATACTTCGAGTTCCAGTGACTGTGGAAATGGGCCCACTTCGGTGGTAGCCACGACTACGCGTTGTTGACAGGCAAGTGCAGCGTTGTGCGTGGCAAATGCAACACGCAAATCTAGGCTGGGCCAAGCTTGCTTCGGATCTCCACCTGAGAGGCTTGGTTGGACTGCTACGGGTCCCGCATGTTTGGTTGGCTTTAAGGTATGTGGTCAGCTTACCACCAGGAATTTTGCAAGGTTTTGCATCAGGTTTAAACTGGACCTCATATTTCGACTCAAAAGTTCCCATATCTTTGTCGATGGGAAGTGCGACCACACCATGAGTTGGTTCGTTCGCTAACTGAATCGGATGAAATTTCGGCAGCACAAGTGGATCAGTGAAGGCATTCGCTAGGTGACTGGCGTCATCTGGTCGCGTGAACTCTGATCTCGAAACTTTTTGTTGGGCTGGACGTTCTTGAACCAATTTAGATGCACTGCTGTGAGGGTCACTTGGTTCACTTTGACACAGAATGTCAATAGTCGATGTGAGCAGGAATGAGGTCATTTTTGAATCTCCCTCGGATTCGAGAGTCTTCCATTCCTGAGAAAGTTCTCTTCCCTGACGAGCGGCACGAGACCTCGACGTAGAACCGACCAAACTACTGCTATCCAGATTCCATTGTTGTTCAAGCGATTTTCGCGAAGCCGGAAAATATTCCGCCTCAATCTTCTGACGATATGCAGCTTCGGCCTGACTATAAGTTGTGGGTACAAGTTGCGGAGAGGTCCGTGCTTCGTTTTCTACCAATGGTTGCAATGATGTTGGAAATTTAGAGGAGCTTCTGCGATCCGGTTGCTCCGTCACGCATGGCACAGTCCCGAGTGTTCCGGAATCTAATCCAGACCATTCTAGTTCACATTCTTGATTGCTAGCAATCGCTATTTCCCTGGATATCATTAAAGTGTCCATTGTGAGTGATTCCATCCCTTCAACTTCGACGGTTGACACATCTCTCAACACTCTTACAACATTCTTTTCCACCTGGTCGTTATTCACGTAAACAGCCGATTCTGGACTGCCGCCAGTCACAGTTTTTAACCCTAACTGTTTAGGAGTACCCGGCTCTGCTTTTGCATCCAACTGCACGGGCGTGGCTGAGTGGTATTTTCTGATCTGGTCTGTCAACATTTGCGCAGACGAGGAGAGTGTATTAATAACAATACCTTCAGGTACAAAGATAATTTCCGTGCTCAGCCTGGAGACTAGGCCCAGACATGGTCCTGTGTCAGATAACGTAGTATGAGTCGTTATCTTAGCTATCTGTCCGCGCTTCCCACGCATGTTGGAATCAATGTTTCCCCAAATTCTCTTAGGAGGCACCATATCTGATTTTATTGAATGGTCACTGTTAACTAGGAGCTCATTATGTCTGTACGGACAAAATGGGGGATTTGGTAGTGTTATCTTGTTTAGTGAAGACTCATGAGAATGGGCTCTTTTCACATTCTCGTGAGTAGCAGAGAGGGAATAACCGTACTGTGGGCTATCGAGTTGTAGCGTTGTAATCGATGACACCAAAGGTGGTGCTAATCTGTCGGAGCCAAGAGTCAGTTCCGTGTGTATGGTGGACCGGATGGACATTGCAGAACAAGGGCGCGAAGTGACAGGAATCAACTGAATGGGCGAAGGTGATCCTGAATGTACTCCGCTCACGTAGTCGACCGGAGATGGGCTCGGAAAGGACATTCGAGTGGCACTTTTGATTGCGGTTTGTCCTTTGTGGGTCTTACTCATGCTAGGTGAGTCAGCGAAAGGTCCGGTGTCGTATTTCAAGTCAGGTTGAACAATCTGCTTTGCGTTCCTCCAAGGGTGCTTAGCGCTGTCGGGGTAAACAGTGAGATCAGCGTGAACATCACATATGGAAGGTTTCAAAGACGAAATTGCATCAATTGTTGGCTCAAATGGAGCGGCTTTACCAGGTTTGTTGTCTTCGCTCGCTCTTTCCTTTGGTAATGGTACCTCAAACTGAAAATTTTCGTCACGGTACTCCACAGAGCGTGCACCTGTCAATGTCGGTTGACCGATGACAGGTTCATATTTACCTATCTCAACCACGGACTGCGATTGATATTTGATCCCTCCATCGTCGTCTCTGGAAAACGCCACGTGGCTCATCGCGGATAATAGGCGCTCATGTGAAAATGGTTTCGCTTCAGCCAGATGAGTCGGTAAATCACTAGGTATACCTTCTGGTGAAGGGCGACTAGTCCCAGGAGAAAAATCCGTTAATTGATCGATATGGAATCCAGTGGAGGATAGACGTCTCTCGTCCGATTCCCGGGTAGTATGCATTAACACATGTTGCTCAGATGCTTCTTTTGATACATACTCAGCGTCTGTTTCTTCACAGACGCGCGATTTCGCAGCTTCACTCTCTCCAAAGCTATCGTGAGAGGGCAGGTCCACATAAAATGGGATATCGGCTGTTTTCATGCAAGTTTCCCAGACACGCCCATCGCGGGTTGTTTCATTTCGACTATGCTCCCCATCGGAATATATAAGTGAGCGACCACTTGCACGATCCAAGAGAGACATCTTATCTTGGTGTACTTTGCCGAAAGATTGCTCGAAAACTGGCGAGCTGCTGCTAACGTTAGGTGAGGGAAGATACATAATACCAACTGGTGTGGTAAGTGAGGATTTAGGCAGAATTTCGCCAGGAGCGGATGACGAAAGAGCACTGATTGACCCGTGTTCCGCAATCTGCTGCTCTATCCCCATTCGACTCGCCTCATCGTACGATGGTACAGGTTCGCGACCCGCTTCCACACTGCCCCGCACAACTTCTCCAGTCGGAAGTACCAACTGCTCACCCTCAGATCTCTCTTTCACTGTTGCCACATCCGGCACTTGTGGAATGCGCTGTGCGATCAGTGATTGGCCACTTGTCACACTCTCCGCGGGTGCTCGAAGATAGCCCGTAGTATCGTCAGATTTCGTTGCTAGCGCTTCACTCCTTTGACGGTAGTCGGATTCCACTGACAGAGGAGCCGTTCCAAACGTACCACCCTCTGCAATTCCCGGCTCTATCGCCATTCGATGCGCCTCATCGTATGGTGGTACAGGTTCGCGACCCGCTTCCACACTGCCCCGCACAACTTCTCCAGTCGGAAGAACCAACTGCTCACCCTCAGATCTCTCTTTCACTGTTGCCACATCCGGCACTTGTGGAATGCGCTGTGCGATCAGTGATTGGCCACTTGTCACACTCTCCGCGGGTGCTCGAAGATAGCCCGTAGTATCGTCGGATTTCGTTGCTAGCGCTTCACTCCTTTGACGGTAGTCGGATTCCACTGACAGAGGAGCCGTTCCAAACGTACCACCCTCTGCAATTCCCGGCTCTATCGCCATTCGATGCGCCTCATCGTATGGTGGTACAGGTTCGCGACCCGCTTCCACACTGCCCCGCACAACTTCTCCAGTCGGAAGAACCAACTGCTCACCCTCAGATCTCTCTTTCACTGTTGCCACATCCGGCACTTGTGGAATACGCTGTGCGATCAGTGATTGGCCACTTGTCACACTCTCCGCGGGTGCTCGAAGATAGCCCGTAGTATCGTCGGATTTCGTTGCTAGCGCTTCACTCCTTTGACGGTAGTCGGATTCCACTGACAGAGGAGCCGTTCCAAACGTACCACCCTCTGCAATTCCCGGCTCTATCGCCATTCGATGCGCCTCATCGTATGGTGGTACAGGTTCGCGACCAGCTTCCACACTGCCCCGCACAACTTCTCCAGTCGGAAGAACCAACTGCTCACCCTCAGATCTCTCTTTCACTGTTGCCACATCCGGCACTTGTGGAATGCGCTGTGCGATCAGTGATTGGCCACTTGTCACACTCTCCGCGGGTGCTCGAAGATAGCCCGTAGTATCGTCGGACTTCGTTGCTAGCGCTTCACTCCTTTGACGGTAGTCGGATTCCACTGACAGAGGAGCCGTTCCAAACGTACCACCCTCTGCAATTCCCGGCTCTATCACCATTCGATGCGCCTCATCGTATGGTGGTACAGGTTCGCGACCCGCTTCCACACTGCCCCGCACAACTTCTCCAGTCGGAAGAACCAACTGCTCACCCTCAGATCTCTCTTTCACTGTTGCCACATCCGGCACTTGTGGAATGCGCTGTGCGATCAGTGATTGGCCACTTGTCACACTCTCCGCGGGTGCTCGAAGATAGCCCGTAGTATCGTCGGATTTCGTTGCTAGCGCTTCACTCCTTTGACGGTCCTCGGATTCCACTGACAGAGGAGCCGTTCCAAACGTACCACCCTCTGCAATTCCCGGCTCTATCGCCATTCGATGCGCCTCATCGTATGGTGGTACAGGTTCGCGACCCGCTTCCACACTGCCCCGCACAACTTCTCCAGTCGGAAGGACCAACTGCTCACCCTCAGATCTCTCTTTCACTGTTGCCACATCCGGCACTTGTGGAATGCGCTGTGCGATCAGTGATTGGCCACTTGTCACACTCTCCGCGGGTGCTCGAAGATAGCCCGTAGTATCGTCGGATTTCGTTGCTAGCGCCTCAGTCCTTTGACGGTCCTCGGATTCCACTGACAGAGGAGCCGTTCCAAACGTACCACCCTCTGCAATTCCCGGCTCTATCGCCATTCGATGCGCCTCATCGTATGGTGGTACAGGTTCGCGACCCGCTTCCACACTGCCCCGCACAACTTCTCCAGTCGGAAGGACCAACTGCTCACCCTCAGATCTCTCTTTCACTGTTGCCACATCCGGCACTTGTAGAATGCGCTGTGCGATCAGTGATTGGCCACTTGTCACACTCTCCGCGGGTGCTCGAAGATAGCCCGTAGTATCGTCGGATTTCGTTGCTAGCGCTCACTCCTTTGACGGTAGTCGGATTCCACTGACAGAGGAGCCGTTCCAAACGTACCACCCTCTGCAATTCCCGGCTCTATCACCATTCGATGCGCCTCATCGTATGGTGGTACAGGTTCGCGATCCGCTTCCACACTGCCCCGCACAACTTCTCCAGTCGGAAGAACCAACTGCTCACCCTCAGATCTCTCTCTCACTGTTGCCACATCCGGCACTTGTGGAATACGCTGTGCGATCAGTGATTGGCCACTTGTCACACTCTCCGCGGGTGCTCGAAGATAGCCCGTAGTATCGTCGGATTTCGTTGCTAGCGCTTCACTCCTTTGACGGTAGTCGGATTCCACTGACAGAGGAGCCGTTCCAAACGTACCACCCTCTGCAATTCCCGGCTCTATCGCCATTCGATGCGCCTCATCGTATGGTGGTACAGGTTCGCGACCCGCTTCCACACTGCCGCGCACAACTTCTCCAGTCGGAAGAACCAACTGCTCACCCTCAGATCTCTCTTTCACTGTTGCCACATCCGGCACTTGTGGAATGCGCTGTGCGATCAGTGATTGGCCACTTGTCACACTCTCCGCGGGTGCTCGAAGATAGCCCGTAGTATCGTCGGATTTCGTTGCTAGCGCCTCACGCCTTTGACGGTCCTCGGATTCTACTGACACAGGAGCCGTTCCAAACACACGACGCTCTGCAGTATGTTGGTCGTCTTTTTGGTACATGGCCTGCTGATATTTCAGTTCACGTTCCTGCTCCGTGTGTACTTTGCTTGAATCTATGTCATCTAGTTTACGAATGAGAGGCTCTTCTAATTTTGGTTCATGATCACTTCTGACGACTTGTGGCTCTTTGGCCCATTTTGATTCGCTTGTCATTGGGGTTTCGTGTTGCATACTTCGGTCTTTATCGATGGTATATTCGGGAGGCTGAATTGGAATTTCCTCGCCTGGTCGTCTTTTTTCCGTCGACCCGGTTCGCGCAATTGCTATCGCAGTAGCTGTATCAATTCCAAGTTCACCTGGCTCTCCATCCAGCGGAATTCCAGCCGGCTTCACTTGCTGCGCCGCTCCAAATTGCCCTATATCTTCTTGGGTAACCTTACCAGTTATTTGCTGCACACCAGTTTCATCGTGAGTGTAGTGCTCTTTTGGAGCTTCTGGTTCGCTTAGGTACTGCGGTATAGTTGTGCTTCGTGCCATCGATTCAGATGACAAATCTTCCCTCCTGTTAGGTGGCAGTTTTTGCACGGATCCAGCCGTCTCCTTCGGTGTAAATTGTGTTCTCGCACCTGTCTCATCATCTATTGAATCAAGTCGAGTTACGTGATCAGCAACAGATTCAGCACTTTGGTGCAACTCAAGTAAACCATGGGGTGAGATGGTCCCCGATGTTTTACTTTTCACAGCTTCGTCATATAGCTGTTCACTAAAGACATTATCTCGCGCCAGCCTCTGTTGTGGAAATTCATTTGTATCAGATAGGTTGATCACCACAACTTGCGTCCCTCCCTGTGTAACATCTTCTACATAATCAGGCGCTTCGCTACTGACAGATGACAGATGCGTTACTGATGATGAATCTGATATATGTGTGCCGTCATGCATTCGCTTCTTCGATTGCTCTCGAACAGCAGCTCTTTGCGGGCTTTTAGATGCCGCAGCCCTTTTCAAATGTGCATTTTTCTGCTGCTTGGATACAGTCTCAACTGATCCCTTGCTCTCAGCAAGCACTTCCATCGATCGCACTTCACCGCCCACCGGAGTTGCCGTGCGTTCGCTGTCTGCATCCTGTAGTTGTTTTCGCAATGTTTTCGCAGATACTTTCTCTTCCTTTGCATAGTTACTGACAGGAGTTGTCTTGGTCGGTTGGCCATGTAAACGGCTTGGCAGTGGGGGTTTTGCCGTGCTTACTTGTGCCATTCGCGACGAGAGACCTTCCTTTGAGCGGTCGTCCGGCCCTAGTTCCCTGAGTTTTGAAGCACCTCTTTGATCTTCTGTGCGGTCCTTTTCGACGGGCACATGCGGTTTTATTTGCGGTGCTTCATATAGTGGAACAGATCTTTCTTCGGACAGATCAGCACTGTCTAGTGAAGAGCTCACAGACGCAGCTGACCCGACTAGCTCTTGGTTCAAATGGCTCACTGTAGTGTCTTGTACCTGCTCATGGTATCCATCAGGTATTCGCTTAGATGGGACTTCAAGTGCGTCGGACTTGCCCTCTGTGATTCGAAATATCTCTTCACCAACTGGTTCCTCATCAGTTGCAATATATTCCTGTTGCGGCACAGTTGTCCTAGTGATAGGTTCAATTGCCGATTTGGTCGACTCCGTTAGCTCATCTTCAATTTCATATACAACTTCTGGATCTCGATCGATATGCAGGAAAACAGCTTGAGGCTCTGGCATGTCATCTTTCACCAGTGGTTCTTCAATTTCCACACTGACAGCCACTGGGGGTTCATGAACCTCAGATAACGGTTCCGTTGGTATATCCGTCAAACTGCGATCTGCTTCTTTCGATAACACTTGTGCACCATATGACAGCGTTTCACCAGCTGGAGGTGCAAGCAATTCTCCTGTATCCATATTATCAACATATGGGTTGATGATATCCATATTCTCGAACTCTTCCAGAACACTTTGTACAGAAGGCTGCTGTTCACTTTCAAGGTTTAATGAGTCTGTTCCCCACAGATCCTCTTCCTGTGCTTCATGAACACTTTCCTCCCTTATGGACACAGTGTTTTCCGTCTCTTCTGGTGTCTGCATCGCCTCAACTTCCTTTGACTGGTCATAGTCCGTTTGGTCCAGACGCTGTGGTAATACCTCATCACCCAGGTCGTTGGTAGTTTGGTGGTGAACTTCTTCAGCCAGTACTAGTAAAGCCTCAATAGCAGTTGGATCAACAGAGGACACACGGCTGGACACTTGAGTAGTCTTCTGATCACCATGGAGTGCTTTTCCGTAGGGCATTTTCGCTTGGGTGAAGGGCTTTTTCGCTCGTTTCACCGGTGTCTTTTTAGCCTTCATCTTATTTGGTACTGCAGTCGCAGTGGGTGGTTTGGGTTCCTCCTTCAGCACCTTTTTTGTCGGTTCACGTGGGAATTCTGGTCTAGATAGTACAGGCCGCGGTGGGGGTTGGGGTGGTACGACAGGCGCAGGTGGTCGAGCGGCGACACGTGGAGCTCTCGCTGGAATCTCAGGTGGTTTGCTTGCAACTACTGATTTCTGTGGGGTCGCCATAGGTACCACACGCTCTGGTGATTGCGTGGTCGGCTTCTCTCGCTTCTCCGGTGCTCTTCTAGGCATGGGTTTTGGTATCAAGCTGTCTGCAGCTTTCGGAGTCCCCTTCGGTTGTGGAGAAGGCGGTTTCACCTGCAAGAGCGAAATGATTTAATTAATTATGTGGAAGAAATTCTATAAAAAATAAGCTGAGTTGAATGTGCTAAAATGCAACCACCTTGACTAATCGGGTACATCCAGAGAAATGCGGTTAACATGGGATCAAGTAAATGGCAATTCAGGTGAAGGTGAAATTTACTTTTTTCTATTTTCAAGTGGTCCATGTCTATGTTAAATATGCAATTACGGTAAATTAACCCCTTCAGCATTTATCAGGTTGTGCAGCACTCCAGTGTGCTTCGTCCTCGGCAAAAATATGTTTCAAAATAGCTGTGGACGTAACGGTTTGCTAGTTGCTTAATTTTGGTGTCGTGTGCGGTGGACATACTTTTCTGATTTCATAATACCAGTGATTGTGTAATACCAGTTTATGAATGTATTCAAAGACTTCGTAACGGAAGCTATTAGTTGAATGTTGTGGATTGCGTCACATTCCACTGGAGTATCCGCTTTAGGATGATGGTCTATGGTAAGCTTTACCTTACTTGCTCCGGTGTCTGCTGGTGGATGCATTTCAAATGCTCTACAAATTGTCTTGACTGCCGTATAGGGAGACTTTGCTTACATTACGCAGTAATAGGATATATATTTATATTTGCAAACGTCTACGAATAGACATAATGCCATCAGAAACCATGGGATTCAAACGAAGGTACAGAAATAGTAAAGGAAAACACAACACAACAATGTCCATGGTTTCGTCAGAGGGCGAGATACTACCCGGTTGCCCAAGCCGAAGTAGGGTGTTGACTTAGAGGACACCACCCCGAGACTTTGGCTGAATAGTCTGTCCGCAACGCAGCGAAGCGAATTCAGGGAATCGCGCCCATTGGTAGCCGATGACTGATTGCTCAGTTCATACGCCTTTCGTTTGTTCCTTTGTCAAACAGGGGCCCAATGCTCCCCAGAACTACAGCATAACGTTGCTGGAATACAATGCTTCGTCAGGATGAAGTAAGGGGCAGTGACTTTATTTAGTGGCGAGTTACGTCCGTCACGTCACAGTGTTGTTAAACGGACATATGTGGCTTTTTATAGGGAGAACGCTTGCTAGACGGAAACCCACCACGTCCTGGTACACTACCGCCGAACCATTTGCTGGAACGGGAAAGTCCCGAAGCACCCAGCTGGCACCACGAGGAGGTTGTTCGGCATGCCAGTAACAGGACTGAGTTCTAGATCAAATAGTTGCCTATAATTGTATAGAGCATAGAATGGGCATAAGACTAGATCATTGGCGTTCTTACTGTACTTCATGTGGACGGCAAATTTTGAAAGGCATATTCGAAGCTGAGCTACCCTACATCCACCATTTATCATTCTGGCTTTTGAAACCTAACATACTCAATTAAAAAGGCTTCTTTAAGAGAACCATCCATTAGTGTTCTTCAAATGGGTATCTACTGAAATGAACGGAGTTTTTGCACGGAAGCGAAAGTTCCAACCGGGTGGAGCCAGATTAGTGTGGTTGGCTTTTGACTTGCTGATGACACTAAACCACTACTTAGACTAGGTACCTCTTGTATCAGGGTTCACCCGTTGATGTGGCCAAATCATTATTCATACATTATACACGTCAGCTAGAGGTGGGAAACACTTCAGCTACTGTGTCGCAATAGATAAAGGAAAGGGAAAATAAATACAACAATTGCATGCCAGCTGAGCTACCAGCAACGGATAGGCATCGTTCCGGTAAGCTACCAGCCGGCTACTAGGCAAAAAGAAAAATTATCGTGTTTTACGTCACGAAATGAGATCGTAGGTGGAGGGGGAGGCTAAAAGGGATGGGGAGGGACAAAGTAACTCACAGCACGAACGCCACTGAGGTCGGCTCCTTGCCATGTCAGCAAGGATATCTAGCCAAACGTGTTCATCGTCTTTTGGACCACAACCAGGCAGCCGTGACGCTCCAAACGAGGCCAGCTCCAAACTGAGGGCCTTAATTTCTCTCGACCAAGTCATCGATTGGCCACCCCTCCTCTTCTTCCATCCGCATCCCCGGTGAGCAAACAACGCACATCGTTGAAGTCGGTGGGCTGGCATGCGTAACACGTGGCCGAGCCATCGGAGCCTGCTGCGTGAAATGGCGGTGCTGAGCTGTTCATTTCCTTTTCCTGTGCCGTAAACAAGGCGTCGAACACGTTCGTTGCTCACGCGATGTTCCCACCAGATGTGAGCCAAACTGCCAAGGCACCGATGATCAAACGTACCTAGACTCTTTATGTCCACCGATCTTAGGGGCCAGGCTTCACAACCGTACAGTAGGGTCGAACGTATTGCTGCATTGTACACTCTACCCTTCAGGGCAAGAGTAATGTCGAGCAGCCGCCATAGGTGGCGAAGGTTAGCAAAAGCACTTCGAGCTTTTGCTATACGGTTCGTGATCTCGTCTTCGATCCCAAAGGCGCTGATACAACTTCCCAAGTAGTTGGATTGCTGAACGACTTCTAACTGATCCTCACCAAGGGTCAGCGCAGGAGGCGATCCCTGCCAATCTTGTAGGAACGCTTTGCATTTCGATGGTGCAAAGTAAAGCCTGACGCGGCTGACAGCCAGTGCTTATCTGTCCAGCGCGGCATGGCACGACTGGGATCTGTCACAAATGAGGGCAATGTCTTCTGCATACTCCAAGTCAAGAAGTCCTTCTCCTGGGAGCAGCTCCACACCTTCCAAGTCATGTCCTGTAAATGCAATCTCCATGACTTCGTAAATAGCGAAGTTGAAGAAGAAAGGTGACAGCGGGCATCCTTGTCTCACACCACTGGAAATATTGAAAGGTGGCGACAGCTTGCCGTAAGCCCTCACTCTGCCTGAGCTACTCGGGTATAATGCTTGGATAATATTTAAAAATTTCTCGGCCGCACCTTTCCTGAGTAGACAATTCCAAACGGCACATCGATCAACCAAATCGAATGCACCTTTGATGTCGAGGAACACGACTGGGGTGGGCCGCCAATATGTGTGACGGTGCTCCAACAACTGACGCAAGGTGAAGATGTGGTCGATGCAGCCACGACCCCGACGAAACCCGGCTTGCTCCTCACGAATCTGGTTTTCAGGAGCGCCAGTCAGTCTATGAAGAATTATGGAGGCGAGTAATTTGGAGGCGTTGGAGATCAGACTGATTCCTCTATGGTTGCCACATTCCGAACGCGAGCCCCCCTTTGAAAATGAGAAAATTACGGAGCGGCTCCAGTCGGTTGGGACAGTCTCCTGCTCCCACAGTTTCACTAGTAATTCATGTAAAGCATCAACAAGAGTAGAGCCTCCGAATTTGAAGAGGGCTGGAGGAAGATCATCTGGTCCCGCGGCTTTATTTAACTTCAACAGTTCGATCTCACGTTCGACTTCTGAGTGAGAGGGTGGATCCAAAGGGACAGCCCACGGAGCAGGGCGATCACTGGCCGGCGAAGAATCGAACAATTCCAGTCGACTAAATTGCTTTCAATAACTGCTAACGAATCCATAGGGTATTTCCGGATGAGTGGAGTTCATTTTTCAGGTGGACAAACATCGACGTACACAACGCGTAGGCGCTTGAAGGTAATTTGTCGTGGCTGTGTTGACCGAAGAGGCAGTTCATTGCAAGATGCTGCGTTAGAGTTTGTTGTGGTCTAACTGCTAGAGGAGCCCAGCCAGTCAGCCAAAGAAGAACACAGCAAGGGACACACACTGGAACTTCTATTCTCAAGTCAGTCCTCTAACAAAGACAGTATCGTATTTACCGGTATTTCCCCTGCTCCAAGGCGGGGATTTTTTGTGGCTAACTGGTAAAACATAGTAAAACAAACACAATGAATCCGCGTTAGTGCCGGGGAAAGATATAAATGAAACTACCGTGGGGAATCCGGGAAACGATTTTAACAACATTTCCTTCCTTAGGGTCAAGTGCTTTGAGAGCAGGGACGCTCAAATCCCATGCCCCGCCATTCCACGCAATACTGGCATTTACACCACTGGCGCGCTCCCACGGGCCGATACGTGATGTCCGTTGTCTGAGCTCAGCTTACTGTCACGTGACGCACTCACGTGTGATCACACCAGTGCCGCGTGCTTTTCGACAGCGTTCTAGGGTAATAATCCTATTGGTAGTTGCGAAGATCTTTATTGTCGCAGCGCATTTGACTTCGAAAACACAATTTTTACCGATCGTGGTTCCGTGCTGTCTGCTAGCCCAAATTAACCAGTCGGGACGGTGAGTTATTTGCCCACATATCGGACGTGTGTTTGACGTCAGTTAGTATTTGGGACTCACAACTGCAAATATATTCGTATTGGGGGAGTTGGGGAGCAGTTTTGCTCAATTAGGTTACGGACCTTTGTTGACAAATTTGTGCTTAGAACGATGTTTACACGGTAGTTTTAAGACAGCTAGAGAGAGGGTATATTCCTTGATAAATCAGGTGTTACACATAGAAAACAACCAAACGGTACTGCTATATCGTTGTCTTTGAACAGTTCGGGCTCCCTTGGGTGTTATGTATTGGTTAGAAAGAAACGGTCTTCTACAGGATACAGCTGAAACTAGTTCGTTTTCTTCGTACTTTTACGCTGATGTATCTAAATGTGGTTGAATTTGGGAAAATTCGCGCAACTCTGCAATTTACATCCCATCCGATACATCCACTTAATTTCCTATTAACGTGGCCTAATTCTAACTCAGTTTTCGCTGTCTATAGGAAACTCCATTATATACATCAGTGGTCCACCGCTTAGTCATCGTTTTCTGTAACTTTCATCGACTGTTAATACCATCTTAATAGGCCTTTCGGGGTAGTGGATTTCTTTCTTGGTAAAGGATCCAGATCAGAAAGTGGCTATGGGTGTATGTCTTTAGAACGAATCTGTTGAGGGGTGTGATAGTAACCAAAGGTGTTTACGGGATCCGAACACCAGCAACTTTTCGTCGCATAGCTACTTAGAAATTCTGAGTTTTGGCTGAGAGATATGTACTCTGTTTATAATGTTGCGTGAAATAAGGTAACTGAGTAGCTAAGGTAGTTTTGCTAACATGAAGCTTCTGAGTACAGCACTTTCAATCGACCGGGTATCGTTGCAATGTAGCGACTATGCTTAGATGTGGCATAGTATCGCGGCAATTGGGAGCTTAGACTGCAACAGATAAAGAAATCAAGTGATTTTCGCAAAAATAACCCAAAGAATGTACTTTATTTTATACTTTTATTGCCACCCTTCTCGGAGTGCTGCTTTTCATAACCAGAACTTATTAAAAGTAATTTCTAACTCGATAGATTTCTCTTCTGAACTGCTTGTGAAACGGAGTTAGAGGAGCTGATGGAATAAGTAACCAATGAATTCACTCACCTCTTTCTTATAGATTCTCCGACGCTGTTTCGGGCGTGGCACCAATGGAGGCTCTGGTTCTGGATGTACGCGCTTTCTGCGTTTCCTGATGGGACGCGGTTTACCCTCACCAGATGCGGTAGGGGACTCAGGTTCCTCGATTCTACGGGATGTCAAACGAGACAGTCGGTCAAGTTGGAGGCTTATTTCGGTGGAAACCAGAATTGAAACACTAGGATGTCTCTTTATGTACCTGATTTGTTCCGTAATTCAAGGTAGTAGCACCTTAAGCAAGTAATTTGGGCAACCACAATTCCTCCTAGGTACGATAACATTCGTACACCACAGATGGCACCCAGATGGCACCCTGTCGCAATCATTTGGAAATTGTCAAATAGCAAGCGGGAATGCTAAGGATACACAGTGCGTGGGCAGACCGCTTGTATTTTGTGTAGGAATAGATAGCAGCAGTAGATTCCTTTTCAAGGGCATATCATACACAACTGGGCTCAACGGAATAACTGGCTGGAACAAAGACGTGGTCTAGAAACGACAGCATTTCTACAAACATCCGTTCAGAGTCCGATTTGATTAGGCTCCACGGGCTACAGTAACACTCATTGAGGAAAGCACATGTAAGAAATAAGTGAGCACTGCCGATTTTGCTTGGCTACCAATTTGTATGCTTTCGCATCCCAAATGTGTGACGAAAACGGTGAACTGTCAGCCTACTATTCGGCACCTGGAGATATAAGTGTGGTGAGAACATGATTGCTTTTCTGAGCTAAATGATATCTTTATGCGATATATATATATATATATATATATATATATATATATATCAGGCAGGAGAGCCTTTGGTGCGCTGAGGCTGGTGGTGGCTAGATCCTGACAGATGGCCTACCCACTGCTACTACTGTTGTACCATTCGCTCATGTCCTGGGCGCCTCCCCGTGGTGACCGCTGGGTGGGATTTGAGTTTCGCCCTTCTCCCTGCTAAGATCCAGGACACCCATCCGCATGAGTCAGTGAACTGACCATGTGCTAGACCCGCTGCCTTTCGGGTGTTCATTTAATCGAAGGCATTGGCTGAGGACCCGCGTCGTTCTCCTGTCAGGAGTAGGCGCCCTGGCAGTATCCAGATCCATCCTTTTCGGAGGTTAGGAAGTGATCGATAGCCCACTTCCCGTAAAACCTAACCATGGGAGACAACAGGTCTGCGGGTTATAAGCTCACAGCTCGATTGGCGTAGAGCACGAGCGCCACGCATGGTCTCTGACGGTGAGAGGGCACCTCCGGCTGTTAAATGTTTTGCTACTGCCAGCCTCAAGCCAGGCAGCCACTGGTCAAATTGGTACAAACCCGCCAAAACCCACCTGCGTCTGGCCGTGGTCGCAGGTGTATCTTACTACGGTCGCAAAACATATATAAAACGTTCCAGAACCTCAAAGGCTGCGTGTGACGGCCGTCAAGCAGATCCCCATCTGTCTCTGCAATCACATTCCCGAGCTGGATCTGCCCCCACTGCCTTGTGGGTCAGGCTATTGAGCCAAAGACTCCGGGGGAGTCCCTCAAGCAGACCTCCGAAGCACAACGACCACCTCGCGGGCGACTGCCCACCAATGCATTCGTATGCCTGCTCGCAAAGCACTCAGCATCGGGTGCTGGAACGTGCACACACTACTGGACCGGAACTCCAGCGAGCGCCCGGAGCGACGCACTGCAATGGTGACGATGGAACTGGTGCGCTACCACATCGATATTGCGGCGCTCAGTGAAACTCGGCCTGCTGAGCAAGGTAAGTTGCATGAAGCAGGTGCTGGCTACACATTCTACTGGGTGGGCAACGCTGCCTCAGCACCACCTGAATATGGGGTCGGATTTGCAATATCCGAGTGCCTAAATGGCCAGCTGGTGGGTGAACCAACAGGCATCAGCGCGCGACTGATGACTGTTCGCCTACGACTCGGAAGTGGTAAGTTTGCTACTTTTATAAGCACGTACGGTCCGACCATGTGTTATCCTGATGACACGCGTCATCAGTTCTACACTGAGCTATCCTCCGGGATAGGTCTGTGCCGAGGAGCGACCGACTATTTCTGCTGGGTGATTTCAATGCGCGTGTTGGGCGTGATGCATCAGCGTGGACAGATGTTATCGGTTCGCATGGCATTGGTTCAGCGAATGCGAACGGTGACAGGCTGCTCTCACTGTGTGCCACTCACGGCCTGACGATCACGAACACTCGGTTTGCACTGAGTACGAGTGATATAGCAACTTGGACGCACCCACGGAGTGGTCACGCTCACCTGCTCGACTATGTCATCGTACGTCAGCATGATATGCGTGAAGTGCGCATGACACGTGTACTGCGTGGAGCTGAGTGTGGCACTGATCACAAGTTGGTGCGGACCAAACTGTACATATATTTCTATGTATTGCACTCCCGCCGTGAATCGGCGTAAATTTAACATTCTCTCCCTCGGTATTGTGGCGAAACCTACTGAGCTGGAGAAGGCGATGGCTGCACGCCTTTGTAATGTGGATTTCATAGCCACAGAGGGCGACCTGTGGCACCACATTCGCGACCAGGTGACAGCTGCTGCCGAGGAGACCATCGGGCGCGCAAACTGCAAGCGGCCTGTTTGCTTTGATGACAACAGTGCGACGAACAGCGCATTGGTATAGGAGAATAATGCAGCATTTGCTGCACATGTTGCAGACCCCAGCGCCTTGGGAAAGAGTAGTCAGTTTCGCAAACTTCGACGGCGACTGACCCGAGAGCTCCGTCGCATAAAAATGCATGCTGGACGGAGAAGGCGAAGCTGATGGAATGCTACGCCGAACGCCGCCAACACAAGGAATTCTTTGACTCCTTGGAGGCGGTGTATGGACCGAGATTGGAGCCGCTGAGGACACTGATTGATGGTAGTTCAGGCGTTACCTGCACACAGACTGCAGACATAATGCAGATCTGGCGGAAACACTTTGACTGTCTCTTGAACAACCGTTCAGAGATCGACTGGCCTACCTTGAACGGCCTGAAGCAGCACGATGTGAAGGCGAATCTGGCGGACACGCCGACACTGGATGAGACGCAGAGAGCATTTGCTCAGCTGCGACACGGCAAGTGTGCAGGTGCCGACGGGATCTTGCCTGAAGTATTGAAACACGGTGGACCCACTTTGTTGACTGCGCTGCACCACTTGGTGCAACTTGTATGGATTGAGGAGGTGGTGCCTGCTGAGCTGAAGGATGTCCTTGTGCTACCACTATACAAGGGGAAAGGGAGCAAGCAATGTTGCACGAATTATCGTGGCATCAACTTGCTGAATTGTGTGGACAAGGTGATTGCCCGAATCCTGCTCAATCGCCTCGTGAGTCTGATTGTGGAACCTAACGTGGCGGAAGAGCAATGTGGATTCCGTTCGGGTCGCAGCATTATAGAAATGCTGTTTGCGGCCCGTCAGTTGCAAGAGAAGTGCAGACAACGACACCAGCCATTGTACTCGCTTTTTGTTGATTTCACCAAGGCATTTGATACTGTGAACCGCGAGGCATTGTGGCTGGTGTTGGGTAAGTTTGGTTGCCTGCGTAAGTTTGTAAGTTTAATTGAATGTCTGCACAGTGGTATGCGAGTGAGGGTGCAGCTGAGTGGAGAGATCTCGGATGACTTTGCAGTTGTATCTGGTGTGAAGCAAGGCTGTGTCTTAGCTCCTGCCCTGTTTAATATATATCTTCATGCAATGTTGTCCTGTGCCTTTGTTGCCGTTTGTGTTTACGGTGTTCGTGTGGAGCACCGTATGGTTACTTGGTCGCTGAACATCCGTCGTTTCGGTGCGAGAACTCTAGTCTGTGAGACAACTATCCGTAGGTTGCTGTTTTCTGGTGACTGTGCGTTGTTTTCACACAGCGCGGATGAGTTGTAGCACATGGCTAATGCTCTGGCTTCGACAGCAGCAAAATTTATGCTCGCCATCAACACAAGCAAAACTGTCAGTTTCTTTCAGCCTTCACCGAAGGTGCAATCCTCAATATTGCCGTGACTCGGTATTGGTGCTGAAGTATTGGAAACCATCTCCCGCTTCAGCTACCTCTGGAGTGTGATGTCGACTGACCAGCAGATACACGTTGAGTTGCGTATCCGCGTCTCGAAAACAGTGGCGGCATACGGGAAGCTAGAGTACCGAGTGTGGAACCACCATCAGCTTGCCATTGGCACAAAGCTGATGGTGTACAAATCCATGGTGCTGTCCGTTCTTCTATACGGCAGTGAAACGTGGACGAGCTACCGTCGGGATGTGCGATATCTCGAGCGGTTCCATCAGCAGTGTTTGCGACGGATTTTGCGCATCGGCTGGGGCGACAGAGTTGCAGACACGGAAGTGTTGTGCCGAAGTGGGATGTATGCAGAGGACTGCTTACTTTTATTGAGACACCTGAGGTGGTTCGGTCATGTGAGCCGTATGGATTCGACGCGGATACCGAAGCAGCTATTATATGGTCAGCTGAGTATTGGGAAGCGGCACATGGGGAAACCAAAATTACGTTACCAGGACATGATTAAAGTGAGCCTCTCACGTTCTAATCTTGATTGCAAATCATGGGAATCGAAGGCGGTTGATTGGCGTGCGTGGCGCGATCTGATGGCGAAGGCAGTTGCCGAGGTGCAGGAGCAAGCCTTCATGCATGCAGAGAAGAAGCGGGACTTGCGGAAGCTGCAAGCACCGATGGGTTGTTTTCCATCGACATCAAGCGCATGGTGCTGTAGCACATGCGATCACAAGTGCCTTAGTCAGGCAGTCTTAGTGAGCCATGAGCGAGGCCACTCAGGACCACTACCGAAGCGACGACGTGTCCTGCAGAGAACGTAGGCAGAACCGGCGCAGAGTCTGTAGGTACGCGGCATTCGATTTACTAACCGCGTGCTTTGCATGCTATGTCGCTTTATTTCAGGTGGTGGGTTTTCAATTTTGCCTGAATGCTTTTCTTTCTCATATAAATGTCTACCTGTACTCTATTCCAATAACTTGCACACCTCGCGTAAGCCAATTGTATTCGATTTCCATAACATTTGTGTGTTCGTGGCATTTCCGTAAAGTATACTTTCTGACCTTACGAACTTATCTAGGATTCGTTTGTAAACAACTTATTTCATATGCTCATTAACTTAAGGTTTATGTCACCGTTTCCTTATGCATTAATCGAGTTATTTTCTTTGTATCTCTCTCTTAAGCGATTGGCTGTTATTTGATATCCTTGGTGTGGCTGTGCTTGATGTGCATGTTGACAAGGTGCCTACCTGTCTATTACCCACTACCTCGTCCATACTGCCTCCAGGAGACAGTTTGTCGTTGCTAGAGGGGACGGGTTGCACGGTCCTTGTGGCCGTGTTAGGCTCGAAGAGTGGTTCCATGCACTCAGTGTGGAGCGGACTACGGTCCAGCCACCGCATTGTGTGCGCTTGATTCCCAAATACAGTGTGCTTGTGTTTGCTGTGAAGGAGTGTGGGCCGGCTCCGTTGATGAAACGTGGCTCCCATCCACATGCCTCCCGGTCTTATTCCTTCGGGTTTACACTGGATATGGAGTGCGTGGATGGAGCTGTGGGTGTTGCAGCGCAAGCCATCCATGGTCCCTCTGTAGGTGCAGGCGTCCTGTGGCTGGCCACAGTGACAGCAAATCCGAAACCGGATGCCGCCAACCATATGTTGCATAGCAGTGGAGGATGCGCAACGCCACGGTTGGTCTACACGGTATGACGGCCAGTAACAGTACACCGTGTCTAGTAGCATAAGCTACTGTTCTACTGCTCCAGATTCCGTGTTCACGGAGTGACCTTGACCATTCAGTTCCGAACGCGCTCTCCACCCGTCCACGGATGCATCGCCCCCTCCTGTAAAACCAGGGGGCGTGTATTGGTGCATTTTATGCCCAGGCAGGAACGGGTGTTTGTCTGTCGATCGATCGATCGATCAGACCATCAGCCACAAGTGATACTGTACATGGTTTGTAACTTGCATTGTTGTCAGCTTGAGACGTGACGATTTCTCTTAATTTACCCTCGTGAGCTCCACTTCAGCGCTACTTGTTGTGAACCTCAGAATGCGACCAATTGAGGGTTGTTTATGTATTTAATCAATGCATAGTCAACAGCACCGGTCTTATTTCTTCCGGTTTACACCGGATGTAGGGTGTGTGGATGGTGCAACTTAAGCCATCCAGAATCATTCTGTAGGCGCAGACGTCATGTGGCTACCCTAAGGAGGCCACGATGACAGGCAAATCCTGACACTGATGCCGCCAATCCACGTCAACAGCACCGTAGATTTTGGATCCAATGTTTGTTTTGCTCAAATTTGGATCACTTTGTACCGTAGCTTGACGACAGCGGTTGGTCGTAACACACCATATAAGTCTAACTTGGTGAAGAAGCGTTGCAGAGGGAACCATACTCATATAACCATCAAACCACACTGTCACTTTCGTTGTGATAATGGCTGGTAGATCCGGCTGACGGAACCGAAGCGAGGCGAGCGTACAGAAAGCCAATAAAGCCCCATCTATCCGAGCCATCGCAATGAGGCTGGTCCTTACCGTGGTGTGATGGTTTGTGTACCTCAGCGATCCATTGAGCTATGCTGGGTGGTGCATTTTTGCACCTTCAGAGCCACTCATACCAGATTGGTCAATGGTTAGAGGCCAGACAAACTCAGCCTCCTGGTCCTCCAGGTTGAGGGATGGAACGAGGTGGCTCATTATTCCTTAAAATGGACTCCTTGTAGCCCAACGCCAAACCCGCTGCCTTGCGGACAGGTTTTTAGAACCAAAGGTTTTGGTTGAGAACCCTAATCGTTTTCCTGTCTAGGCCTGGTCAACCTGACAGTATCCTGCCCACGCAATACAACGAATTTCTCTTTAGACGGTTTCTTTATGCTCTGGCTGTCGCAGATGGTAATAAATGGTGTCCTATCTGCTGCATCGAGTAGGGTGGATAGCGGTTTGGATACTACTTCTCAAGCCTTCCCATCTTCCCCCTCTTGCGCTTTTTCACTCTTACCGTCCCGTTCCAGCTTCACTTTTATCCCCCTGTTTTCAACCCCCCAATTCTTGGCCCTCCCTCACCTTTCTTTGCTAGCCTTTTCTAGGTTCAACTTTCATGTGAACGCGAAACGTCATTCCTGTCCTGTCGACAAGCTCAAGTCCAACCAAGCGGTCCATCCAGTTCATCGGCTTCCATTTGGAGCCCTCGATCCTCCTTCACATTGGCACGCCTCAGTGTACGCACATTACTACAGCTCGGTCAACAGGCAGCACTTGCCCGAACATTAGAGACTTTCGCAATCGATATTTGCTGCTTATCGGAGACCCGCCTGCAAGACGCGAGCTCTGTGCCCACTTTGCAATCCCCTTCAGGTGACACCAGCAGCGTTTTCTCACTGCGCCTACTCGGTGACGATGCAGCTTCGAGCACCGGCCAAGCCACTGTTGGTATTGTCTTGAGTCCCTTGACTGAAGCTGCTCTGATTGACCGGATTCCAATCAGTAGCCGGTTGTGTGCGGTCCGATTGGCTGGTTCGTTCAAAGCTTCGAAGTCGCGCGGGACTAACAGGTGTCTGTTCGTCATCACTGCCTATGCACCCACAAACTCTAGCGATGATTCGGTAAAAGACGACCTCTATCGTCAACTGAACGACCTCCTTCGCTACTGAAGTGGCTGGGACACTGTTGTGGTGGCACCGACCATGCACTTGTATGTGCTGACCTGCGGATGCGTTTCGGCGGACTCCCAAGATGACGTGAGCGCATTGAAACCAACCATCTGGCGAAATCAGCTGTTCTGAATGGCTATCAAAGTACGCTGTCATGCGAGTTGAGTAAGCGCTCACTGGATGCAGTTGAAGCTCACTGGTCTCATATTCACCAGTCCTTACTAGCAGCAGGAAAATCCTCATGTGGTAAATCTGATCGCCAACATAGACATTGGGTCTCTTCGCAGTCTCTGGAACTTATCGATGCTCGCCGGCATATTCCGGCTGAAAGCGAAAACAATGAAACTCGCAAAGAACTCCGGGCAAAACTCCGTGCTAGCCTGAAGAGAGACCGCGAATCCTGGTTGTCTCATCGTGCATCAGAAATGGAAATGGCCGCTATTCTTGCTAACTATGGTAATTTATTCCGACTGATACGGAAATCAGGCAGCAGAATACCTGGTGTTAGGGAAACTATACGTGACGAGAGTGGACAGCCTATCCACAACTTGTCAAAACGCTTGGAACTTTGGACTGAGCACTTTGAAAGACAATTTAATCGGTCGGAATTGTTAGATTTCTCGCCGACCACTGATCGCCCCGCTCCCTGGGCTGTGCCTTTGGATCCACCTCTCACTCAGAAGTCGAGTGTGAGATCGCACTGTTGAAGTTAAATAATACCGCGGGACCTGATGATCTACCTCCAGCCCACTACAGATTCGAGGGACCTGCTCTTGTGAATGATTTATACTAGTGACTAGTGAAATTGTGGGAGCAGGAAACTGTCGCAACCGACTAGAGCCGCTCCGTCATAGTCCCAATTTTAAAGGCAGGCTCACGATCGGAATGCGGCAACCATAGAGGAATCAGTCTGATCTCCATCGCCTCCGAATTGCTTGCCTCTGTCATCCTTCACAGACTGACTGCCACTTGTGAAAACCATATTCGTGAAAAGCATGCCGGATTTCGTCGAGGTCGTGGCTGCATTGACCGTATCTTCACTTTGCGTCAGTTGTTGGAGCACCGTCACACATATTGGCGGCCCACCGTAGTCGTGTTCCTCGATATCAAAGGTGCATTCGATTCGGTGGATAGACATGCACTTTTGGACTGTCTACTCAGGAAAGGTGTACCTGAGGAATATGTAAATATTATCCGAGCATTATACGCGCGTAATTCGGTCAGAGTGAGGGCTTACGGCAAGCTGTCGTCGCCGTTTAATATCTCCAGCAGTGTGACACAAGGATGCCTGCTGTCACCTTTCCTCTTTAACTTCGCTATTGATGAAGTCATGGAAATCGCGTTCACAGGACACGACTTAGAAGGTGTGGATCTACTCTCAGGTGAACGACTTCCTGACTCAGAATATGCTGACGATATTGCCCTCATCTGTGACAGCTCCCAGACATGGCAAGCGGCACTGGACATATTAACACTAACTGTCCGTCACTTCGGGGTTTGCTTCGCTCCCTCGAAGTGCAAAGCGTTCCTCCAAGATTGACTTGGACCGCCTCCTTCACTAACCCTTGGTGTGGATCAGCTAGAAGTCGTTCAAACATTCAACTACCTGGGAAGTTGTATCAGCGCCTATGGGGTTGAAGATGAGATCACGAACCGTATAGCAAAAGCTAGAGGCGCTTTTTCTAACTTTCGCCAATTATGGCACCGTCGCGACATCACTGTCGCCCTGAAGGGTAGAGTGTACAATGCAGCAATACGTTCGACCCTACTGTACGGTTGTGAAACCTGGCCGCTTAAAGCAGCGGGCCTCAAGAGGCTAGTTACGTTCGACCATCGGTGCCTTGGCAGTTTGGCTCACATCTAGTGGGAACACCGCGTTAGTAACGAGTGTGTTCGACGCCTTGTTTACGGCACAGGAAAATGAAATGAACCGCTCAGAACCGTTATTTCACGCAGCAGGCTCCGATGGCTGGGCCACGTGTTGCGCATGCCAGCCCACCGGCTTCCACGATGTGCGTTGTTTGCTCACCGGGGATGTGGATGGAAGAAGAGGAGGGGTGGCCAATCGATGACTTGGTCGAGAGAAATTAAGGCCCTCAGTTTGGGGTTGGCCTCGTTTGGAGCGTCACGGCTGCCTGGTTGTGGTCCAAAAGACGATGAACACGTTTGGCTGGATACACTTGCTGACATGGCAAGGAGCCGACCTCAGTGGCGTTCGTGCTGTGAGTTTCTTTGTCCTTCCCCATCCCTCTTGGCCTCCCCTCCACCCACGATCTCATTATTTAGTATTTTATAATTTTGCATAGTCAATTTTTTTCCACTGCATAATACCAGGCTGGTAGCTTACCGGAACAATGCCCATCCGTTCCTGGTAGCTCAACTGGCTTTCACCTGTAGCATTTTCCCCCTTTTTCTTTTAGGTATTGCGACACAGTAGCTCAGGTGTTTCCTGCCTCTAGCTAACGTGTATATTGTGTGTGTGTGTGTGTGTGTGTGTGTGTGTGTATCTATCCGAGCTAACAACAGTTACATTGATCTGGTGGACAATCCTGCTTTGATGAAGATTCAATTCAGATTCCACCTTTCACTACCCTCTAAAAATCCTCCTTTGGTTTGCTTTATCACGAACAAACATGATATGCTTCCAGACAAGGAAGCATCAAATTGGTCAGGTAGACAAGGAACGAAGGACACCTACGCCTGAACGAACCCATGCTGATAGCCCAGGTTGCGATGGCAGGTAGACAAATGGGTGGGTGAAACGGACGTTGGGCAGGTGAACGAAGTCAACCAACTATCAGCTGACACCGATTAAATGAGCCAGATAGACCATGTAGTATTGGTTTGGTCTGGCATGAAGGAAGCTCAACTTGTGCCCAGATAGAGCAGGTGTGTACTGGACCGAGTTACAGCGAATAAAAAAGGAGTGCGAGGCAATGAGAGCGAGATACAATTGAGTGACGATTGGACTTTCGTACCATGCGTATGGTTACTGTGTCCACTTAGAACCGGTTTTTGGCTTCTTTCAGTTTTACCTGCGTAGGTAAATGGGAAAGCACTTGCGAATCGGGAGCAAAAACCGCATGATACTTAAGCGACTGATGAACTTGTATCTCAACTGGTAGGCGTCGTCCGCGTGGTCCTGCAGTACACGTGGTCTGTTTGTTTAGACCTAACAGTCGGTATTTTGCCAACCTGATCACAACGGACCCACTTAAAAGAGGCGATGGATGGCTCGCTCCGAATTTCCCTGCGAACACCGATTCATTTACTAATCCGTATAGGTACAATGGCTGATGCATACTGATACTGATACTGATTAGAAGCAGCGAGTAGAGCATACTCTGTGTAGCTGCAGCAATTGTCGCTCTTGGGCATTAACGTGTTAATTATCGTTTCGCTCTTTATATTTTGCCTCTGCGAAGTGTTTGTCTAGAAGCTTCTTAAATTCGGACACTGAATTGGCCTCTATTACCGGCTGCGGCAGTTGGTTCCAGGTACTCACCACTCTACGTTCGAAACAGAGTTGGTGAGCGACCCGCTTCAACTGCGGTACGATAAGTTTGTACCGGTGTCCTCGCGTGCTGCTTGGTGGGCGCAGATGAAGCAGTTGTCTCAACATGGGGTAATCACTCAGATGTAATATCCGGTGCGCCATGATTAGGTCAACCCTCAGCCGACGATATGCTAGGGTGTACAGCCCTAGTTTCTTACATCGGTCTTCATATGACATACCTCGTACGTTGGGAATCAGCCCAGTGGTTACATTCTGCACCCGCTCAAGCTTTTCTACCTCGCCCAGCGTGATGGGACAATACGCGGGAGAGCCATACTCTAGCATTGGGCTTATTATCGAGACGAAGAGGCGAGTAGAAATCTCTTCGGACCAAGTGCTGAGGCTGCGCCTGAGCGCCCAAAGCATCCGAAGGCTGTTTTGATACAGCCTATTCGTGTTGTCAATGGACTTTAGGTCGCAGCGTGAGAGCACACCGAGGTCGCGCACGAAAGACGTGGGATGCAACGGTTGACCAGCCACTGTGTACGTTTGGCTGTGCTCACACTTACCCAACCTCATGAATTGCGACTTAGCAGGGTTGATCGGAAGGTTAACTTCTGCAGACCATGTTAAGAGGCTGTCGAGATCCTGCTGAAGTAAATCACAATCATTGAGTGTGCGGATTACTCTCCACACCTTCAAGTCGTCTGCGAACAACGCACAAGGTGATTGGAGTAGCTTAGGCACATCGTTTACATGGATCAGAAACAATATCGGCCCCAGTACAGTGCCTTGGGGCACGCCGCTGCTTGATGGATACCAGTCCGTTAGATGGTTGTCCACCTGGACTCTCCACTTCCGATCCACAAGGAAATTTCTGATCCATTTGTGTAGCGATGCATCTCTGCTACGTTTGTACCGCCCTTGCATGTATGCATAGTCCCTTAAGGGAAATTTGATTGGATAACTCACGCGCACAATTTAGTCAAGACAACCCATAGTATGGTAACTGATAATAGGATCGACAACTGGCCGCTTTTCGATTGGCTACATCAGCGCTTCCAAAGTGACATGTTGCATTGCACAAGAGCTGAGTGTGTCCGCGGCCTCTCTTCTCAACCAATTCGCGGTAGGAAATTGATCTAACAAATTGAATCTGGTTATTTGCCTTTATCGAATGTAAACAAAAAAATGTAACCTCCTGCTAATAATCTATGATGCGTTCAGAAAGGCAACCACAACAGGTGGGTAGTACTGCGTAGTTAAAACGGAGAACTTCAACGTTGGAGTACCTGCTGCGTGGTCGTATAGCGAAGCGCAGTCTCAGTTTATTCTGAACTAGACCTCAGTCACTCCGATCACCAAAATCATTTCCAAAGTGGACGTGTGTCGGCAATATTCACTTCCAACACTGTACCGCACGACCGTTCTCGTTCTCGTTTGGATCTCAATTCTCTTGCTCACCGTATCCGAAGTAAGAGTATTTCCGTGGTATTACCTCCCAACACGGACACCCCAAGACCGGTTTCGTCCTCATGCAGAATCGTCATGTAGGGGTAATCGGAGCTGCTCAATCGTCTAGTGAGTAAGGTGTCAGCCGTTAGCCAATGGATGTCGAGTCCCACTCCCAACTTTGGCTATCTCCACCTGATGAGTCCAAACGAGGACGAAACCGGTCGTGAGATGTCTGTGTTGGGAGATAGTGCCACCGAAGCTCCTCACTTTGAATACGGTGATCAGGATAACTGAGGTCCAAAGGAGAACTAGGACGATCCTGAAGTGCAGTGGTGAGAGAGAGCAACACCGGAGCCCCTGCAGTACGGAAGGGATATGTTGTTGTTGTTGTTGTTGCTGCTGCTGCTGTACTGGTTAAGATCTGGAAGATAGGATGGTTTGGGTACGAGGAATCATCATGGAAAAAGGGCAGAATTCATTTTAGAGTTTGACCAAGAAAATGGATTCATAGATTTGCAGTAGGCGAATTTCTCTAATTCCCATGTGTTCAAAAATCGTAGTTACTTAACAACTCATCTTCTTCCTACATTTAAACACACTAGGTGTGCAGAGTCCAGACAATACCCCGGTATTTCCAACTTGTGCATATAACTGAAAGCTAATTCAACCAGTGGAGCTTCTCTTGTTCCAAGTACATGTGCCGGTGGTAATGTTAGCTCACACTCGCATATTTCATGCGAGAGTATGACCACACCTGTGGGCGCAGGTTCTCGCGCACTTGAGAGAGATATATCTACTTTTATACAAATATCTACACACATATGTGATATATGCGGTATTCACGTTATAAAACGCTGCAAATGAGGTTACAAAACCAAACGAATCATAGCAGAGCATATTAAAAGCTAAAGCTCCTTACCCGCGTTTTGTCTTGATATATTCAATGAGGCTCTTGTAAAACAACGGACTAATACGTAGAATGTCACGCCTTCTGAACACATGCTAAAAAGAAAGAGTTCAAACTCCATGATAGTTTTTACTAAACAAAGTTAACATTAGTCTGTGACATACATTACAGTGATGCGTAAGGTATGAATCACAAGCAAGACGGAAAAGCCACGGAAACTAAGGGATCAGATGAACAACGCGGGCACCAGGAACGAAAGTCGGCCAATAACCGGGAATGATGCACTAGCGACGAATGCTATCGGACCCATGTCGAAAAGAACGGGGAACGTAGTGGTGAAAAGACATTCTCCAGTCAGATACGCCCTTGTGCATGCCTCCAGGAATAGGCCTAAGGAGAGCAACGCGACCCCGATTGAGCATTAGAACGAGTCCAGTCAGATCAGAATACGACGGGCGATAGGGCAGATACGAGAGCAAATCGATTAGGAAGACCTAGCAGAGTGAACCCGATCTGGACATAGATGTGACGACAAGCGAAAGGAAAATATGTTGTGCGCTGTTGGATGGAAAATGTCTTCTATACACTAGCGCTTGCTAGCTTGGTAACCCGTTGTGCTTTGACAGTAAATATTACGCGTTCCTACCTCTTCGCTCTCGCCACAAAATGACGGTTACAGTTATAGGATTTTTGATGGAAATTTCAGTGGAGGTTTTTCGCAGTAGCTTTCAAATCAGATGGTATTCCAGATGCTCGAAAAATCACCATATGGCCTTTCGACCTGTTGGTCATGAGCTCGAATCCTGATGGATCCGATAGATACGCACCAATGACAAGACCCAATAGATCGAAACGGCCATCTAGCGTTTTACCAAACAAGTGGGGGAATGTCTGATTGAAAGTCACTACGAAGAAACCCCCTTCAGTTTACAAACAACTGTGTTCACGATCGATCGGCTTCAAGTAATGGGTTGAATTAGAATGCTGGTTAAATCACTCGATGCAGCTCCATAACAGCCTGTGCCAGTGGACCAGGGGGAGTTATGCATGGTTGTTCTAAGTTTTGCGATATATTGGGATGGAGGCTAAGTTTAGAGCAAAATTACTAGTATGGATCAAGATAAAACACGCAGATAAGCGCATTTTTAACCACTCCCTGTTTATTTGACAACTTCTGTCGTATAACTAGTTCTAGCTGCTGAGAGGGAATAAAACTCGTTTGTCACCGACCGTCAAAGCACTGTGGCTAATGGGGTTAGACGGTTTGTAGTGTGTTCAGCACAACTTAACTATCTCGAGAGCAGTATCAGTGAGTATAAGGTGTAACCATCGAGGTGTAAACTTCATTCAGTGTTTGTAAACATTTGGTCATAGCTGTTAAGCTCTCCTACCATTGAGAAGCGTTTGGGAATAATGAGTTTTAATTGGATTCGTTTTAACTGAAACCAGCTAGCCGGACGCCAAATATTCTAGGTTGGTGTTTCCAAACCCCGGTGCACAGTAACTTCATCAACACATCTTTTGGGGCAACACGTTCTACAACGTGACCATGAAAAGTGACTTCGGTATCATCGTACAAGAAAGTCTTGACACTTCGCTCCCATGATCGAAAGCAACAAATGTGGTGAATTTGCACTTGCGGCTTTAAGGCAAGCTTTGGGTACTTATGAGCGAGGTCTAGTGCCAATGCTGATTAACCCGTATCTACGTCCCAATCTTGAATCTGACGTTCAGGCCTGGGATCCATGGTTAAAACGAGAAATTCGTATATTGGAGCAGCCCCCGAGGAGAGTCACCAAAGCAACAAATGGACTGTCCGGTTTCAACTATGAAATGTCCCTTCGTTCACTCAATGTGCTCTCCTCAGAATACCGAGGACTTCGCGGATGTCTCATTCTAACATCCCGGATATAGAGAGCGAGCACCCAAGTAATTCGCTGCTGACCTTAACTCCTTACAAACAACGCCGAGGCTACCACATGAAACTAGTAACGAAACACTTACGTTTGGATTACACAAAAGTATTTACCCTTAGCATCTGTTCCTATTAAATAAATAAATAAGTGTTTTATCCTCGGTAGTGCAAGACACGACTTCAAAGGCATGCTCATGATAATACAAACACGTAGGATCGGTAATTGTATAAAAACATCGCATGTTGACCGATAACATACTGGATCTATGTATGTATGTATGTCCTGTGACTGTCCCCATGGAGGTCACAGTGACAGGCAAATCCGGACATGGACGCCACCAAATCATATATGTAGCTGTATAAGTCACGCTTGCGTAAGTTTGTAAGTTTAATTGAATATCTGCACAGTGGTATGCGGGCGAGGGTGCAGCTGAGTGGAGAGACCTCGGATGACTTTGCACTTGTCTATGGTGTGAAGCAAGACTGTGTCTTAGCTCCTGCCCTTTTTATATATATCTTAATGCAATGTTGTCCTGTGCTTTTGATGCTGCTTGTGCTTACGGTGTTCGTGTGGAGCACCGTATTGATGGTGGGTTGCTGAACATCCGTCGTTTCGGTGCGAGAACTCTAGTCTGTGAGACAACTATCCGTATGTTGCTGTTTTCTGGTGACTGCGTTGTTTGCACACAGCGCGGATGAGTTGTAGCACATGACTAGTGTTCTGGCTTCGACAGCAGCCAAATCCGGGCTCGCCATCAACACAAGCAAAACTGTCTGTCTCTTTCAGCCTTCACCGAAGGTGCAATCCTCAAGATTGCCGTGAATCGGTATTGGTGCTGAAGTATTGGAAACCATCTCCCGCTTCAGCTACCTTGGGAGTGTGATGTCGACTGACCAGCAGCTACACAGTGAGCTGCGTATTCGCGTGTCGAAGGCAGCGGCGGCATACGGGAAGCTAGAGTACCGAGTGTGGAACATCCATCAGCTTACCATTGGCACGAAGCTGATGGTGTACAAATCCATGGCGCTGTCCGTTCTTCTATACGTCAGTGAAACGTGGACGATGTACCGACGGGATATGCAATACCTCGTGCGGTTCCGTCCGCAGTGGTTGCGACGGATTCTGCGCATCAGTTGGTGCGACACAGTTGCGGAAACGGAAGTGTTGTACCGGAGTGGAATGTATGCAATGGACTGCATACTTTTGCTGAGACACCTGAGGTGGCTAGGTCATGTGAGCTGTATGGATTCGACGCGGATACCGAAGCAGCTATTATATGGTCAGCTGAGTATTGGGAAACGGCACGTGGGGAAACCAAGGTTACGTTACGGGGCATGATTAAAGTGAGCCTCTCACGTTCTAATCTTGATTGCAGATCATGGGAATCAAAGGCGGTTGATCGGCGTGCATGGCGCGATCTGATCACGAAGGCCGTTGCCGAGGTGCAAGAGAAAGTCCTCGTGCATGCAGAGAAGAAGCAGCAAGTGCGGAAACGGCAAACACCGATGGGTTGTTTTCCATCGACATCGAGCGCATGGTGCTGTAGCACATGCGGTGGCGAATGCCTGAGTCAGGCAGGCCTAGTGAGCTATGAGCGAGGCCATTCTGGGGCACCACCGAAGAGACGACGGGTCCTGCAGAGAACGTAGGCAGAACCGGCGCAGCGTTTGTAGGTACGCTGTATTCGATTTACTAACCGCGTGCTTGCACACTGAGTGCCTTAATTTCGGGTGGTGGGTTTGCTATATTGTCTTAATGCTTTTTTGTCTCATATTAATGTCTACATGAACTGTCTTCTGTAAGCTTGTACACGTCGCTTACGCTAATTGTAGTTAACTTCAATAACATTTTCGCGTTTATGGCATTTTATTAAAATATATTTCCTGACGTATTGAACCTTTCGCGAAAATTTTCAACCAATTTATTTCATACGCTCATTTAGTGAAGAGTTATGTCACCGTATCCATATGTTTTCTTAGATTTATCGTCGTTTCAAGTGCTTGGGTGTTGTTTGACATCTCCGGTGTGGCTGCGCTTGATGCGCATGTTGACAAGGTGCCTACCTGTCTATTACTCATTAACTCGTCCATACGGGTTCTAGAAGACAGTTGGTCATTGATAGAGATGACGGGTTGCACGGTCCTTCTGGCCGTGCTCTGCTCGAAGAGTGGTTCCATGCACTCAGTGTAGAGTGGACTACGGTTCAGCCACCGCCTGGTGTGCGCTTGATTCCCAACTACAGTGTGCTTGTGTTTGCTGTGAAGGAGTGTGGGCCGGCTCCGTTTATGAAACGTGGCTCCCATCCACATGCCTACCGGTCTTATTTCTTCGGGTTTACACTGGATACGGAGTGCGTGGATGGAGCTGTGGGTGGTGCAGCGCAAGCCATCCATGGTCCCTCTGTAGGCGCAGGCGTCCTGTGGCTGGCCACAGTGACAGGCAAATCCGAAACCGGATGCCGCCAACCAAGTCATGCTGACGTATGTGTAAGTGGACATGGTGAGTGAATTTGTTAATGTGACTCTGAATTCGTGATTTTGTTCGCTGTGTTCGCCATCGTATGAAGTGATCAAAGGAATTCTTCGAACTGGATGACGTTACTGAAGTGGGAAAGATCCTCCGGAAAAGTAAGAGGTAGTGACTTTATTTACTGGCGAGTCACATCCGCCATGTCCCATTGTTCTTAAACGGACCTTTGTGACTTTTTATGGGGAGAACGCTTACCAGGCGAAAACCCACCACGTTTTGGAACGGGATTAACCCGAACCACCCAGCTGGCACTACGGGGAGGTTGTTTAGTGGTGAATGCACCAAACGTCGCGACATTCGAAAGACTACTAGACCTTCATGTGTGCTAAACGCTACACAACTGTATGATAATTGCAATGTCTAGATTAATGATCTTTCACTTTCCACGCCGGGACACTTCGCTTTTGAGTCTATTTGTATTTTTCCTCCTGTGGGTCGTGTAAAATTGGAACTTTTTCTAATCATACACCATTGACGGTTGATGCATCTGATGTTTCCTTAAGTTAAAAGTCAGTGAACGCTTTGACCATAGTACGGTCCATATGCCATGCCTGTAAAAGAATTAGTTGAAGCAACGTTTCAAATCACTAGAAAATAAAACCGGAACGTCAGTTCTCAGGAGCGGGCCAACCAAGCTGCTTACTCGGGCAGACATTCGTTCGTAGTATGCGCTGCATAAGCAAGAGCTTTTGACTGGTAATGTTAGTTCCTACCGGGTTAAAACTAACTGGCATGCCGGTTTTCCTCTTACAAAAGTTAGTTGAACCTGGAAATGTTAGAGGTCCTACAAATGCACCGATTCTAGTATCAAAAACTTTACCTTTGCACCACTGAACAGACGCAGTTTATACCGATGGCGAAGGGGGTAACGTGGATCTGGTGACCCCAAGAATCCTCCGACGATACGAGCGGGAACCCAACATTCGCAAGCGGCGTTCAAATTTTTCACTCTAACTAGAGCCGTATCACCGACCTGTGGGTGTGATGGAAAAGTATCGACAATTGTTGCGCAAGCCACACACACAGCACCTCACATGTAGTGGAAATCGATATTGCGATGTATTTACTGTTCTACTCACATGTAACGGTATTTTGAATAATACTAGCGAAGATTGGGCTAATAAGCCAGGGAGGCATTGCAACGAAATAAACTGAGTGACCATATGTTAATGCAAACCATAAGCGATAATAGAGGTTTATCACACCTAGGTTGAGTCAGCCAACCATCACACGCCTGGAAAAGCACTGTATGGCCGTTTCATCCTTTCAGGAATCGTATCTGTTCCAGTTCATCTGCTCCCTGTGGGGTTCGAACCCGCAACTCGAGTGCAGGCAGTCCGTGGTTAAGACCACTGTGCTACGATAGACGTTAACGACCAACGTGATTAAGTTATTAGATGTGATGTAGAGCTATTCACTATACACTAACCTGCATGTTACTACCGTGTAGAGGCCAGGGTAGCCCCTTCACCGAATGACGAAGTTGCCAAACTTAAGCCAACACAACTTGTGGTATTATAAGCAGTTTGGTCTGCGTACTTGTTGAATGAGACTAATAGAGAAGAGTTGAATGGTACAGATAGAAACGCCTCACATCCAGATGCAGTCATACAGCCATTACACGTGTAGAAAAGCACTGTACGCCCGTGCCGTTCCTTCGGGAATCGTCAACAGTGCACATTTCATTTGGACTATGTGAGGCTAGAATCCGCAGCTAGTCACCAGTCTGTGGTGGAGATCACTGGGCTACGGGGGACGGTAACGACCGATGTGAATAAGTCACTAAATCTGATATGGCTCCGCTCCCTATTCACTGAGTTGCATGTTACCGTCGTGCTGAGGACAGGCTAGCCCCGAAATGACGACACGGCTGAACAGTGCTTTTCCTGGCGTATGATGTTTTTGCGACTGAGTGTAAATGTGACAAGCTACTCATACCTTTCAACGCCCCCTAATACTCCCTTGTAATAAGAGATAGCTTATAGATTCATTGTCTCGTTATAATACCGTGATAGCGTTCAGTTGTCGCAAGCGAGCTTGAGTGCCATCATGAAACAGCGTCCACATCATTTTGAGTGATACATCATCGATCTGGCAGTTCGTTACATCACTCTTTGGACATCCATGGCCAAATTTACAGTGAATCGCAAGCAGCTGCTAGATTTGGGACTCACATTCAAAGATTGTGTGTGTAGCATGTCCACCACCGGTAGAGTCAGCTGATTTGGGACCTCCAACAGAGTTCCATTGTGCCTGAACCGAACGATTGACGATTCCGGTGCTACACACTTTTGAATCAAGCCTGCAATCGGAAAGGTAGTCGCAAAAAGTAACATGACACATTACAAACGCTCTGCTGCCTGATTACTCTGCAACAAAACAAACTGGTGTCTGAGTTCTTTGACAGGGATATTTTCAAGATCCGTATGCGATCAGAAGAACCTTACGTTCATACGCAAGCTGCTGAAAGTTAGTTTAAAGTGTTTAAACTCCTTTAACAAATAGGGATATGTAGTCATGGCGAATGCTAGGGACTATGCTCTTTGAACTTCGCACTCCGCAACTAGGTTTGTGCTTACTTGCGACGCGAATTCGAAATGTCGGGTAGTCAGCGGAAGCCTCTATCTCCAAGACACTGAGTCACAGACAACGCTTGGTATAATGGTACATAACCATTTAGAAGAGCAGTTTTAATGTTCTCATAGTGTGAATAGATTGCAACACGTAATCTCAGCCTAGGCCGCTATTCACATTGAAGTGAAGCTTCGTTAATTTGATCGTTGGGGCCCAGCTTGGGGCAAACGGAGGTCACGTGTTGCCCTTTCGCAACACAGCACTCCAGGACCGGTTTCGTGCTCATTCATGCACTGGTTAGGTAGAGACAGCCGCACTTCGTCTCGAACCTGAGACACGCTGGGGCCACAAGCCGAAAACTTTCCCCCTTTATGACCGAATCGACTGAGGTTCACTTCAATGCTAATCTCTGTCCAGATTGTGATGGCCTGAGGCAGTCCGTTTACACACGCCGTGTGAATAACGGTTTCTGCTCGCAGTCTCTGCGTTCCGGTTTGTAGTTGTAGTGCTGTTATCTCAGCCCGTCGATTGCATGCAGGGGTCATTTTGAAGCAGCTAATTGTTAGGTGTTAGCTTCTCACAATCATATACTCCATAACGCGTTTCAATCTTATCTCATCGGATAAAGACACCACGTATAGAACCCGGGAACATAAGAAGTTTAGTCGAAACCTCTAACCCTTGGGACACCAAGTCACAACTGGCAACTCTTGTCACAACGGTTAATGACTGGTCTTTGAGTCCTTTGAAAGCAATCGTTGTGTCCTTTGGTTGCAACATGTAACCTCAATGTAGACCACGTTTTACATCGAAGTGTATTTTGTCCAATCCGATCACTGGGACCGTACCTGCTGAAGCAGATGAATATGTGGTGTTGCCAGCCCGAAAATGCTGGGCTCCACCTCATCTGGGGAGATCCGGACTGTGATTTGTACCCAGCATACTTAGTTTATTGCCTATTGTCGTGCAACTATTCCGATGAGCCATTAGTGCTCCTCCAATAGCGGTCAGGCGAAGAATTAAACGGAAGCAGCTCTATTAGCAGTTGACACGGGGGTGCTAACCTCATAGGTCGACAGAAATCGGTCGCCGGATGTACATGAGCACCGTTGCAATGAGAATTGAAGGACACAACTAAGCCTGTCAGCTACACATTAGGTGAACTGAGTACCAACACAATCTATGTTCCAGTATTTCATTGGAATCAGGGAATAATTTCCAGATGAAACAACCGATGTTCGCTAATGGACGAAACGTGAAGGAGGCGCTCATTTGTTCTACACACTACCCTTGAGTAAACACATAATCACACTTGTCAATAATCAAAGCTTACCGGGGTAAAATATTCCGTCGGCATCATTGAAGGCAATAACCCGCTGATGACAATGACGTCTAAGATACCGATGCATTTGCTCATCAGTTGGCCCATGGGGAGGCGACAAAACCGGAAGGACCAGATTTCTGGGACATGGCTTCGGCCTGATCACCGACTTGGCGTCTCGCGATCCCTGGATTGGGGAGGTGGAGCGACTTATTTTTGTTTCCGGATCTTTTGGTGGCATGTCTCTCTCAAACAAAGAAAACGGTACAGGTGTTCCGAACAGTCTTCCACCTTTGAGAAAATAGTTTGAAGAAGAAATTTTTTGTTCACTGGCCGGGCGGGCAGGAGTGTTTCCACCTGTCAACTCCACAGACTTCGCACGCCGCCATTCTGTCGAGCTATCGCCAATGGTGAAAGCATTTCTGGGCATCAGCTGACAATGACCTGCACAGTCATCATCTGGGAAACGCTCGGGAATTTTTTCTCTCGGTTGAAACAGCCAATTACCTTCCATTTTTGCCGCATCCGAATGTAGAAACGCATAGCGTTTGTGACGACGCTTCTGTAGAACTGATCGACAACACGGCATTTCACCTGGAGACCCGACGCGTCTGTCTGTTATCCTCTTCTTTTTGCCACACCTGCAGCATGTGAACTGCTTGACATAGAGGGAAGACAGCTTACCACTAGGAAGCCATGGTGCCTCGGGGTACTGATATGGTACATATCGCGTATCCCAAGCCCACGTTCCACCCAGTATTGGAACCCTCCCAGGTATGGACGGTGGAACCTCCAATGAGTCGGAGAATATCTCCCGTGGACTCAGCTCAGGGGATAGAGTGAAGGATTTGGCTTGATACAGATCCGTGATGGTTGGGTCTGGGGATCGTACTGTTGCAGGCGACAGTGTGCGCACACGATTCGGTCCCATGTACCTGCAATGGATGCACGTGCATGGTTGATCAAACCGATGTGATGGCGAAGAGTTGATGGAGTTTACTGCGATACTCGACGGAGACAGTTTCGTATGATCCTCTGTTAGCACTAGGTGTCTTCCAGGCATTGCGTTGTTATTCGTTTGCCGTGGTATGGCACTTCTCCATTGTAACTTTTTACTTCGACTTAATGGTTGCCGGATACTGGGCAGTCGATTTGTATGAAAGTGCCGACGAGCTCCCACTGTAGTTCCTCTTGGTGTATGCGCCTCCGATGCGGGACACAATATGGGTACCAGTGCGAGCATTCCGCTAAGGAAAAACTGATCTGGAGCATCAGTAACTGGAACGCAGTGCTGAAAGAAAATGGCGGAAATAAACTATCCGTGAGACTAAGGCAACATCATTCAAGTCAAGTACGCGACATAGAGAATATCACGTGGGGTTTCACATTTGGATCACGCCTGGGTTGGTTTGCCTCGATGAATTCGCGAATAAAATATTTACTTATTTATTTGTTTATTTATTTCTGCACCCATACCTTTGTGATGAACTCTTATGTTCAGCTATAAATCAGTCTTTTCGTGTTTCTGGTTTCCTGGTAACTGCGCACAAGGACCTGGAGCGGTGGCCAGCAAAATACTCACTAAAGTGCGGCTAGTGTGTTTATACACCAACAGGTGATATCACTTACAATGTATACATGGAGCGTTAGCAGGAAACGGAATACCTCTCCGGCGTTTGATTACGTTGCCCGATAAAAGTAAACCACTTCCTCGATAAGGAAACAATCGGATTTATGTATAGCAGAAACAGTTTCAGTGAATGCTAAAACTGCAACAGAGAACTTGTTTCATTAGTCACTTCACTCTAGCTTGTCAGACTGATCTTGGTAAAGAAGCGCTTGGAGCCGTATTTTCGTGACTCGAGTGACCATAAAGTAACACGAAACTTTTACCGGAGAGTAGTTTGGGCAACACTGAATTGGTTTAAATTGAAGGGTAGTAGGTAAGATTAACCGAGGACTGCGGCAGCACCAGTGCCTTTACTATTTTGATTTGACAGACAGGAACTCCAACCGAAACGTCGGTCGTTCCTTTGATCCAAGACCAGGGAGATGGTAAGTACGATGCGGACTGACAAGTAACTGGTCGCGTTGTTAGCTCGCGGAGGCAAGTGAATTTCCACAAAAATAATGTGGCCCTGTAGTAAATGGCCTACAGGTATGCGAAGACAGTGACCTAAGTAATCTTGGTGGCGCAAGTGTAACGGGCATTCCTTTTGGAGTCCAAACGGTCTGTTTCCGAACACCAAACGGCGAGCCTCGCTGTTTCACACAAAACTAACTGTGTATGTGTGGATGGAGACAGACAAGATAGGTCATGTAAAAAGTCATGCACGCCATAATTAGTATCCCCATATCGAACCCAAGTACTTTTGAATAATACGCAACAAGCTGGGCAACTATTCTCCAGTCTTTGACTGTAGTATCGGTAGTCGCACAGTTTCAAAAGTGTAGCATCTGCTGCACGCGGCAGAGTGGATAAGCAAACATATGCTACCGCTTTTACCTTCCGCATCTCGTTTTCGCATCCTTTTCCTGCTCCCAAATACTAATCTTCCCACTATAACAGTATCACCGAGAGTAGATGCAATGTCACTAAAGTTTCATCATCTACCCAAAGTCGCCAATATCCCCTTAACAGGAGGCGCTCCTCCGTCTCTCTACCGACATTTACTGTTCTTGCTGAGTAGCCGAAAGTAGGATCACTAGCTCCATGTTGTTTTTAAACGATTGGTGACCGGCTAATTCTCTCGCTATTGATGACTCGCATCCGGTGACACTGATGTAGCAAACAAGTTGAAGAGGGTATACAATTATCACTTTAAATCGGACGTTTTGCAAACCACTTTGGATGTATTGCAAAACACATGGGACTTCTGCGAAACAATTGGGGCGTTTTGCAAAAGATATCGGACGCTTTGCAAAGCAAATCCGACGTTTCACAAAATAAATTTTACGTATGCTTCTTGTCAGAGAATAATGAAATTTTGGCAAGAAATGTGGAGTAAGGCGGCTGGGCGATGTTCAGAGCACATTTCGGTCACGACAATGCAACTGAACTGTGCAAACAGCGGGCGATTGCGCGAGCCCCTCTCTTGACCAGGAGTGTCACCTCGATAAAACTTTTACGCTGTCCTTGTAGTGCCCTCCTCGTATTTTGTTTGCGTGTGTGGGCCAACCTACGCAGCTGCACGACTACTGCGACAACCGCCTTTTGCTGCATGAAACGACCCAGCATGAGCCACGGAAGACGAGAGAGCGCAGCTCCGAGGCAGTGACCATACAAACGAACGTCATGGGCACATAACGACGTCCTCCCCAAGCTTGTTTTCGTTGACAGCATGACCACCTACGAAGCGGATAAGTTCGCCGATATCAACGACTGCAGTGAAGAAATAAACATATATCAACATTACTCAGCGCAAAGGTGGAAGAAACAATAGGGAGGCGAATTCTTGTTGTCATGTAGCGCGTTGAGTAGACCGCTGAATGGCATTCGCAAGGTACTTTGGTGCAGCTACAGCAGCGACTGAGAAGGAACGATATCCACCTGTCCGTGTCTACTGTCTTCGACGCACACAGAAAGCTAAAAATTACGCTGAAGAAGTGCCGTTAGGAGCTAGACCGTGTCAACAGTGCTCCGACCGTCGCTAGTCAGAGGTCTACATTCTCGACTTCTTGGTATACGCCCTACAACACAAGTGAAAGACATACTACAACAAACTATTGTTTATTTGAAATCCCTAATCGTGACTGAATGAGGGTCCGAAAGTGTAGTCTGTATAATATAGCTGAACTCGCGCTAGTTCAAATTTTGCCCCAAAAATGAACTTTTGTACTCGCTCTGTTCGTTCTTTACTGATAGTTGACCTACTTTCAACTCTTGCAGTGTCAGACACAACACATTCCAAGGGCACTTTGATGCAACTGCAGCAGTGGCTGAGAGAGGGAGAGAGCCGGAGCCACCTATTCGTGTTTACGGTGTTCAACGCTCTGAGGTAACGCCGAAGGACTGCCACTACGAGCTAGCTAGGGTGAAAGGTTCCACGACAATCGCAAGTCCGCATGGCTGCCCTTTCTACCCGGTAAACGACCTACTCACACTTGTTAAGCCTGGCACTTTGGATAGCAAATTGCGTGCTGCAAAAGGAAAAAGATGTATTGACAAGAAAAAAAGGTTTAAGTTATGGAGGCTGTCACTTGATGTACAGCTGTCCGGATGCCGCATTTGTCGAATTCGACATCATATTGAGGACGCAGTGGCTACAGTCCTGCTGGGTAACCATCTAAAAGCTCTCTTGTATGACCGCACTTAGCGACTGCTCAGATGTCGGGCTCGTCAGCCGGGCTCTGACCGACGCTTTCACCTTGGAAAACACATGTTCTACAGGGTTCAGCATGTACGAGTAAGGAGACAAGAACTTTAGCTGATAAGTGGAGCCCAGGATCCTCCGTAGGTCATTTGGCATGTGAATGCGCGCGTTGTCCATGATGAGTCATGCGCCGTTCATCGCCACTCTGTCGCGTAGCCCCGCCACAATTTCCTCGATGGAAATGGAGAACTTAGCATCAGTGCAGGTGCTGTCGCAGATCAGTTTGCAGTGGATGATCCCTTGGTTATTCATTGCCACAATCAGCGTCCCCCTGCGGCCTCTGACTGCGTCCCTCTTCTTGAGCGAGACTATGTCCGCCGTAGGTTTAGATGGAACCCGGTTCCATCTATGGGGATACATTTACTCTTGTCATGCGGCGCGTGTACCGAGAAGTCCAGAGCGTACGCCTGCCGACTTCCCATGGTCGTAACATTGTTGACACAGTCTAACTCGTGGTGGTATTTCTACAGCGTGATCTGCAGTCTTCTGAGTGCGTTGAAGACCGTAGACACGGACAGGTGGATGCCGTTTCCCCTCAATGGCGGCTGCACCAGCACCAACGTATTCCGCGAATGTTGTTCAGCGGTCCCTTCAACGCGCTGCACACACCAGGAGTCAGTTTCTCCCTGTTGTTACCTCCACATTTGCGTTGAGCAATGTCGCCTTCTAGTCTGTAGGCATTGATGATGTTTCTTGTCGTACTTTCGTTGATATCAGCGACTTGAGCGGCCTCATGCGTGGTTTTGCTGTCATCGAGAACAAGCTTCTTGAGGATTTCTTTCTGCGTCAATGATGTTCGTCCATATAGACGCCGCATCGGAGCTGCGTCCTCTCGTAGTTCGTCGCCAATATTGGTCGTTTCATGTAGCACATGGCTAATGAAGTTATGCTAGATTCGATGGAATTCAAACAGCTTGCAATGCTCCAATAACCTTGTAGCTTCATAGGTTCGCCCACACACCCACACAAAATGCACGAAGGCCTCTGTAGTGACAGGGTAAAACTGGGTAACCGACATTGATGGACGTGAGCGATACTATAATCAAGAGCGGGGCTCACAAAACCCCGTTGATTGCCCAATATTGTTGCATTATAGTGTCGCGTACATCCATCAAAATCGGTCAAACAGATTTCCCTGTCACTACAGGGACCTTCGCGTATGTTGTGTGGGGTGTGCGCGAACTCATGCAGCTACATGATTGCTGCTGTTCCTTTCACATTTGCACTAAGTTAGGATGCTCTCTTGCGTATAGACATTGTTCATATACATTTATTTCTTGCACTGCTTTTGTTGATATCGGCGAATTAATCAGCTTCGTGGGTGGTCATGCTGTCAATGAAAATAAGCTTGGGGAGGACGTCGTTATGTACCCATGACGTTCGTTTGTATGGTCGCCGCCTCGGAACTGCGCTCTCTCGTCTTCCCTCCCTCATCTTGGGTAGTTTCATGCAGCACAAGGCAGTTGTCGCAGTAGTCGTGCAGCTGCGTAGGTTGGCCCACACACGCAAACAAAATACGAGGAGGGCACTACAAGGACAGCGTAAAAGTTTTATCGAGGTGACACTCCTGGTCAAGAGAGGGGCTCGCGCAATCGCCCGCTGTTTGCACAGTTCAGTTGCATTGTCGTGACCGAAATGTGCTCTGAACATCGCCCAATCGCCTTGCATCTCATTCCTTGTTATAAATTTCCTTATTATCTGACAAGAATAACGTGTAAAATTTATTTTGCAAAACGTCCGATTTGCTTTGCAAAGCGTCTAAAGTGGTTTGGCAAATGTCCAAAATGGTTTTCAAAGCGTCCGATTTAAGTGAGAAGGTTACATCTCTCTTATTTTATGGCTGAATCATTTCTGGTGGAGTGGATTCCCGTGCGTACTCGTCTGGCAATATTAGGTTAACGCACGGACCAGTACGTCGCCATCAGTTAACGCTTATAACCTTACTCTCAACGACTGCAGTCCTGATGCCGCCAGGTTCGCCTTCTGCCGCGAACTTGGCATGCCACTTCGCGGTGCCCATATTTTAGCTTTTATTTCAGTCAGTGGATGTGCAACTGCGTAAGTTGCCCGTTTAAGCTCCTTGAGTTCCAGCCATGTGGGAAGCTTTGATTTGAAACAACCCATAACTCTTTGTAGGGGTCCTTTTTCAATATGAAATGTCCATAGGCTGCTGTTTAGCAACATCGTTCCCATGCATAGTGGGTGTCGAAGTTCCTCTTGGCATCTTCCGGCAGACCATATCATGGCGCGTTTTCATTCTGAATTAACGCCCGTTGAAGAACACCTCCGTCAACCCCTATCCCGCCTTGCCACATTGCTGACTTGCTGGGAACTTTATCAACACGGGTATCAAATGTCCTCCTTGATTGTCAATGGAGAACTTGTCACTGCACTCAATTGGTCAGACCTTTTAGGATACCATGTGTACCACGCTTCCATCCCGTTACCCTAAGGACCGCCGTTGTTATACATTTTGTGGGAGCTTCAGTCTGAGGCAGTGTCAATCATCTAGCTATTATGTACAAGAGATCACATTTGTCGGCGAACATGTTGGAGTCAGGAAAAGAAGCCGTCACTCCAGCCCAGGGTAATGTAAGCAGACGGGACAATAAATGTAGGTGTAAACGAGGTTTACTAGCAACCAGCAGTTTTGATTCTTATTGAAGTATACAAAAATCCCCACTACTCATTAGTAATATAAAAGTCTGTCCGTCTAGCTTCTAAGTCCTTGTGCCGTGCCAAGGCGCTATGCGGAAAGTTTTGGCTCGTGGGGCTAGATGCTGTTCTTTGCACAGTTCGTGACTGGCATGGTAGTGAAAGATGAGCCGGGCTATATCATAGTCAAATTTTAATCATGCAGGTCCGCGGCTGTCACCCATGGTGATGTGGCACTAGATGCTGGCATCCGGAAGCCATGGGGCTGAACCCGGCAGGGGTCCGTTGGAAGGTGCACCACTGACGAGACCCAGAATGCCGAACCACTGATGTCTGATGCTTTTCCAGACTTGTCAGCTCCTGTTGACTGAGAATGACCATGACGAATTATCTGCGTTTTGATTATTCTAGATGGCGCAGGAAATGGTAAGGGGTAGGAGCACAGAGTATAACTGCATATACTGCAGCTGACCCGCACCACTGATCCCGAGAACTTGGGCGTCAGCGAGATGATGGCGGACCGTAATTGTGTATCAGTTCACTGTAAGGAACTTCACCCGACCCCATGGGTGGAGTACTCCGAGAGCATTTCGGTTTGCTCCATAGTCATTAACCTCTTCCTGCTCAGATCGTGCAAGTCAAAACGTGATTGGTTCTTTCGAAGTTCCATCTGAGTCTGCGGTTCTAAACGCATTAAAGCCCTCAATCAGTTTCGTGTTGGTTAGATTCACTTGCACCCGCGCTATATAGGGATGGTCATGTGATTGTCTGCAATCCATTGGTCTGCGTGTTCGAACAAACATGGAAGAGACGCTTCAGCCAACCAGAGTCAATCGATCGTCATGAAAATATACAAGCAAAGCAGTCGCATCGTTTGTGACAACCCGTCTGGCACCGGTAGTGACACTTCTTGTCTCTAGTCTTACTTCGAGACGGAACTCATGGATTAGGGGAGAGTATGAAGGCTTGTGTCAGCAGGCGGGATTGCATAGAGCAGGTTTCCAAGGCGCGGTACGCTCTACAGCAGTGTCACACGCATCAAAAGCCAAATGTGGGTTTGCTCCTCGACCACAAGCTTGCGTTCACTTGGTCTATTGACCGGTTCTATTCTACATGCATACGCGGAAGGGGGTTATCATCAAATATATGAGCGTTTTACTTTTCTTACACTTGAATGCCTTGGGGCTTGTCATAGCCTATGGTGAACTCTCGAGCGCCTTTCCGATAACAAGTGGCATTCAATACCGGTTATCTTGGACTCCAAAATGGTGTGGTTCCTTACTGTGCGATACGATATAGGCGCTGAAGTTCTAACTGGAGAATAACTGGTTGGTCCGGATTGGGCGGGCAATATCGTTTTACTGTTCGACATGCTTGTGGTGGCTCAATCAACGTTGGAAAATCACTTTGTGGTGATCCTATCATTTAATTTGCGCTTCGCTACTTCAGCTTATTGAGTGGTGCGACAAGACCACTTGCAAACCTCTTGAGCCTGGAAGACTAGAAACGGGAGCTAGGTATATTTGACGCACAGCCATGCGCTTAAAATATCGAATCAAGTAGCACCTACCGAATTCGCTCACCAACCACAGAGACAGATCTAACTTAAGTGCAATTACTAACCATCTGATTGCCACTGGGCACAGCACTGACAAAAGTAGTGCCTCCGAAATCATGTATAAACTACCGTCACACTTGACCCATAGTTAGCAGCACGACTGCTCGCTACTGCTGAAGCAGTAAGCATGAGACTGATGAAACCTAATCTCTGCATCCAAATGAAGCACATCCAAGCATTGCAACTTCCATTGCCATCAACCACAAGAGAAGAATTTGATCCAGCCAATCAATCCCGCGTGCCTCCAATCACCTGACCATCTGACGTACATCACGAGAACTGTTTAAGTTTAACTTTATCTAATTAATAGTGCGTCTATATACTGGCCCACAAACCTGCTTGTTCACAAGCTTATTTCTGTACTAGGCCAGATGAGGAAGAAATCGAAAACAATTTTCGCTTTACGCATTCTGCTTACGTTTCTTCTCGGGTTTGACAAACAAATGGGCATTCTTCACGAAATTAAACTGGAGATAATTGTTCGATTTAACTATCCTGATAGTTGTAGTAGTAATGTTTGGCGGGTGCATTTTTGATGCTATCACATGTATTTGGAGTGAGAATATGAGTCCCCGAGACATGAGAGACCAGAAGGGGATGTCTCTCGGTCTGAAAAACCATCTGTACATGGCCTTAATGAGGGTCGTTCGCTTCTACAGGAATAATGGTTGGTCCTTTCGATGTCAGGTTCTGAAGCGGCTGCAAACGAAGCATAGCTGGTATCGGATGGCACCAGCGTGTCCGTAAAGATTATGTGCGCAGGCGTGCACTAGACGATCATAGACACGCTGCTTCCTTGAACAAGTCGCGTTAGTGGGGGCACGTGCTCCCACACCCGGTCACTGCGTGTCGAAAGTGACCTATTTTGCAGTGCCCTGGGTGAAAGTAATGCTCCACGGGGGAAAAGGCCGAATTAGCAACGGGAAATGCAGTCACGGACGACCAAACACGGTGCCGCCGGTCCGTCTCGCCTTCTAAGCTGGAGTTCGCGTGACCCGACTTGTGCTTGTCCTGAGACCTTACAGGATATGATTATCAGTCGGCACTAGTGGCGCGTTTGCTGTTGTTCCCTAGTCTGACTGCTGAGTTTTCCGCGAGTAGGGCTTTTTGTGGAGCGGAACGATATAAGCAACATTGGCAGCTTACATGGCAGTGGAGGACAGAACGCGTCATGTTGCAGTTTGCCAATAAATTACGGCAATCAGACGCTGTTCCATGGCGCAGTGGCGTAAGCTGTTGACTGGCACTTTAAGCCGATGGTGGTCATGGGTTCAAATCACGATGAGGCCGATACATATGGACTACTGTCGAGACCGACTGGTCGAAACATCTGTCCAGTACTTTTTCGGGTATGTGATTTGGAATCTGTTGAGAAGAACCTCTCTCCACCCCCAAACTATTAGCATCCAAAATCCCCTACTCATGAGTATAACTTTGCGGGAGTTAAGGGTGATCTTTTGAAATTAACGTGTTCCACGATTATGGAATTGAAGACCTACTCGTTCTGTTTCGACTGGTAAAATATCCCAGGCTAGACATTAGAGCAATTATTAGTGGACAAGCTCGTTTTCATTGATTGACACATGTAAATAATTGATAAGGGTACAAATTCAAGACTTTAGATGTCGCCTATTGGTGGCGACCAAAGCGATCGCTATCCGCTTCCATAACCCTGACCTATATGAACGTAAGAAATTCGTTCGCACACTCACTCTACTCTGGCCATCTGTAATGCAGACCCATTGTGCGGATAACATGACACACACACACACCCTTGATCGTTGTGGGGCCAATCACCTAGCTTGGTCGCTTAGACCGTTTAGATTTCGGAACATGTACCCTTATCTGCTGTGTACTTTCATGGCATTCATTCGTGATGTGTTAGACTGATGATGAACCAATGAAAAGGAGCTTGTTCGCTGACATTTACCCTAACTCACTAGTTCATTCACTTATTCCAACAATCCGCCTTCTGAATTATGACTAGAAATAGAAAAGAAACGGTACAAATATCTATGTATGATAGATGGTAGGGGTAGCTGTGGACACATATATTGCCCGTACCTCGTTCTTCCGTAAAACGAATGTTCATATAGAAGCGCTGTAAGTTTACATGATACAGCACCCAACAGCAATCTTACAAGCCTATTCGTATCGAAAGAAACTGCCGTTTAAGATATGACCATACCAGTCCAAATAAAGGAAAATGGGCTGTCATCAATGGCTCGAGGATTAATTCCCAATAAATAGCAGCGAAAATGGGGGGCCGATACCATACCATGACGTTCACAGGCTTTGCAGCACGCACTGAACATTGAAATGCTATTGGTGTAGAATCGCAAAGTTCATTTTGAGGCGATCACCCGGCTTGTCTGTAGGACAATAACCACGTCGATTGTTGGACTGACTCAGCAGATAAAAACAGACGAGTTCATGCCGTGCATATGGAGGAAGACACTTAGTATTGCCTATCAAGTGTACAATAGTCTATCAGGTTCTGGACGACCTCGAAAGCACTAGTCACCATCTGTGGAAATTGACGACGGGACATTCCATCAGCCACACCGCTTCTGTCTCCATGCTTCTTGCTCTGAAAGAGTGCCTAAATGTGACACATGTTCTAAACCATTATTAGGTGGCAAAAGCACCGAGGCAAGTACACAGATTTTCCGCGTCATCGTCACTTGCCATATCAACGCTGCATTGTTCATTCGCTATATTTGTCTGCAGTTCGGGCAGTACAACAAGTGGGGTACGCAAAGCACTCATTGTTTTACGCATACAACACCAGTGCTTCACCGGGATTAGCAATTCAAACTTAGCAATAATTGGGCAGTCCACCCATTTGGTCAGCTGCATGGCTATTGTGATCATGCTCCATCGTAGTGCCATCTGGGTGGTTCGAGCTTACTACGTTCCATCAAATGGTTGACAGCATTGCTTCAGGACTTGGCTGGTATTCGTCCGACAAGCTGTCTCCCTATAAAATGTCATACATGTCCTTTAAATTCTACTGTAACAAGGCAGATGTAACTCCCCATTAACTAAGTTACCTCCATTTAGTGGGGAGTTTCGGAACTTCCCTCTCCAAAAGCCGCACTCCATGACCGACCGGTTTCGTCCTGCTTTGAACTCTTCAGGTCGAGATATGCTGAGATGAGAATGGAACCCGGCTCGTTGTGGTTGACGGCTTACTCCTCGGGTCGGGGGTCTGCTCGAAACAGCGGTTAGAATTTTATCGTTGTCATGGAGGACACATTGTTCAGGGGTTTGCTTCAAAGCAAACCGTTGCCCCAGTACAGTTTTCGTGTCACCGTTCAGACACACGGCAGGCACTCCAAAACAACCCTGCCCCTGCTTTAAATCGGTGCATCATGGAAGTGCAGAGTCTGGAAGCATATTGCACTGGGCCCCCAGTTATTCGAATGAGCCCACCTGCTCACTGGCTGCAGGCTCTCGAGTGCGATGCCAACCCAATGCTGGCACTTCAGTTGCTGTGCCTGAGCATTCATAAAGAGCCAAGAAGTAGCACGAGCCTAGAAGACGAACGAAAAGGTTCCATAAGGAGGAGCTCCGTCGGTTCATCCAAGCATGCGGAAGCCCAGCCCCCTCTGTGTAAGAACGAGCGCACCTGCCCACCGGCTGCAGACTCTCCAGAGCAATGTCCACCCGTTGCTGGAGACTCAACTGGCGTTCCTGTGTTGCGTCCTACGGGCACTAACATACCGGTGTGCGATAGCGCAGACGATGTAGGTCAATAGAGAAGGCAGCGAAGCAAAAAGGAGGCGACAACTGCTAGCAATCAACGGCGAAGTAACCTTATGGTATTTCACACGCCTGCGTCGACAAATGCTAGTCCTCAGGCTCGTTATGACCACGACGTGGCTTTTATGTAGTCTGGTTAATAGGCTTCTCGTCCTGAATGAACAGGGGTTGCGAGTGAAGCAAATCACCCGTCTTGGGAAGAGACAGGAGGGGAAATCCCGGCCACTGCAGGTCACCTTTGTGGTTGCAACGAGTCCGAGCCCGATACTATCCCACGTTGGTAGACTAAGAGGTCGAAATATCCACATTCGTCCTCATTTGGATCCGTCGGACAGAGAGAAACTTAAGTCCGCTATCGTGGAGTTGAAGCGACGGACTGGTAGTCGAGAAACTAATCTCCACATCGTAAATTTTCGGTTAGTTCCCCGGGTCCGCCGAACCCGGAACAACAGATCGATAACGCTTCATGCAGGTCTGCTGCTTCCTACCGCGGCCTGCGCATAGCCTTCACAAATGCTTATAGTTTAATGAACAAGCGTGACGATGTGTATCACTTCGTGTGTGTCACTTCGTTGCCTCTCGTCGTCCGTAGTACTAGAACTGATCAAAACCCCGTTAAATCCTGAAGTCACTATCCTGGAAGTCCAGATCAGTGGCTACACGTGCTTCCGGTGCGACAGACTATCAAACGATCGAGGTGGCGTGCTGTTATTCACTCGGTATTCGCTGGGTGCGAGACTAGTACACACCTACCACGGAGAAGATGGCCTGTGAGGGCAACTATGGTGCTCGATCCGCCTGAGACAGGGTGAATTGTTTGTGAGTGCAGCTTATCGCAGCCCGCGAAGTTGACGTCTGGATTGGTTACCGCAGGTAAGAAACCACATGAGTCGGCCCCGCTTCCTGCTTATAGGCGATTTTGTCCCCTCGAATACTGTGGCCTGAGGCCAACTTCTCACTGGGCACTGTGAAATCGAGGCGCAATTTGCGGAGATGATATTTGAGACTGGGGTAGCAAAACATGACCGCCAACCGACGCGCGTTATACCGGATTCCGCTCGATCGTGCTTGGACTTACTAGTAACTAGTTGTGAGCAATGTGTACATGAAATTCAGGTTCTGGAACCTCTGGCAACTAGCGACCACTTGATGGTCTTATCCAAACAAGTGCTGCCCTACTTGCGTCCGCTGGAGCCGTCCTACAATTATTGGAAAACGAACTTCGATGGTCTCAATGGAGCCGCCAGTGAAGTAGACTGGTCGCTACCGCAGAATTCATCTATTGAAGCCTGTTAGTCTTTTATGAAAGAGGGTGTGCAATTGTTAGGCGCAAGTTTCGTGCTCCTCAAATATAGGAAAGCTGGACCCGTGAAACCACATTGGTTCGACATAGAGTACGGTCAACTGGCTCGATATCGACTCGTATTGTGGAATAAATTCCTCGTGTCTGGCTCTGCCGACGATTATGAGGTGTACAAAAGGCAGCGGAATCTATGCAACAGCTCAAAAGCGTCGGCACTTCGAAGAACAGCTTGCAACCTCAGCGAAGACAGCCCCCAAGAAGATTTTTGCTTACGTGAAGCGGCGCCTGAGGCCCTCAAGTGACAGCTGTGTTAGAGGGCAGTGATGGACAGCCTCTGACCTCCAACACGGAACATGCGTCCGCATTGGCTGAGCACTTCGTTTCCGTATTTACAGGTGGGCATGCGCCTATGCCGAGCTCGACGTGTGCAACCCCTACTGAACTCGATGGCCTGGATTGTGGTGTAGAAAATGTTCGCAGCCTACTCGCCAGTCTTGACGGCACGAAACCTGCCGGACCCGACGGACTTCATCCGCTTATCTTAAAATGCTTATCGGCCATCATATCCCCTGCCGTGGCGCATCTGTTCAACAGATCGCTATCCGAGGGTACATTGCCGAGCGACTAAAAATGCTTAGTAGTGTAGTCGAATCCAAAAGGCGGTGACCCACGCAAGGTGGATCATTACCGGCCGATTTGTCTCACCACTGTTTTGGCGAAGACGCTCGAGAAGATTGGGAAATAGGGTATTCTCCAGCTGTTAGAGTCGAAAGATCTCCTAACGCCGGCATAGCATGGCTTCATGAAGGGCCGCTCGTGCATCACCAACTTCCTGTTGACGCAGCAGGAATGGTTGCAAGCTTTGGACCGGGGGAATTTTTGAATGTTATCTACATTGATTTCAGTAAAGCTTTCGATAAAGTGGACAATGAAGTCCTCCTCAACAAGCTGAGGCTGTGTGGTGTTGGTGGCGCACTGCACAAGTGGATCAGTGACTTCCTTATTGGGAGAAAATGGCGGGTACAGGTGGATGAGCACCTAACGGAATGGTACCCCTTCACTAGCGGTGTACCCCAAGGCACAGTGCTGGGACCAATTATATTCCTGAACCATATCAATGAAGTACTTCAGGTTCTTCAGTCACTTTGTGCACTGTTTGTAGACGACTTGAAGATTTGTAGGGTTATTGAGTCTTCCGACGACGGTAACGTCATTCAGCAGGACCTCGACAGTCTATCCCGGTGGTCTGCAGTAGTTGACCTACCGGTCAACCCGACCAAGTCCTCGTTTACGAGCCTGGAGAGGGATGGTAATGGACATGCGTACACTCTGGCCGGCCACCCGCTTCATTCCACCAGTTCCGTAAGGGATCTAGGCGTACTCTCACGCTGTGATCTGAAGTCTGTCGACAACACGAACAGACTGCATGTAAAAGGACTACGCCTGCTTTGGGCACTTAGACGCAGCTTTTACACTTGGTCTGAAGAGATTGCCACCCGTCTGTTCTCTTCCATGATAAGACCGGTGCTTGAGTACGGCTCACCCGCCTATTGCCCGATCACAATAGGTGAGGTGCTGAGACCGGAGCGGGTCCAGCATGTAGCTACCCGGCTCATTCCCAGTTTACGGAGTATGTCGTACGCGGACCGATATAGGGGACTAGGGCTTTATACCCTGTCATATCGTCGCGTACGAGCTGATCTCATATTGACCCACCGCATATTGTACCTGGGCCACTTCCCTATGTTGAGGCCGCTGCTGTACGTTCGCGCAGCAAGCAGCCCACGCGGACACCGGTACAAACTAGTGGTACCGGATTTAAAGCGCATCGCTCACCTTCTATGCTTCGAACGTCGAGTGGTGAAATATTGGAACAAGTTGCCGAAGACGCTAGTCAAGGTGAACTTGGTGCCGGAATTTAAGAGATTTCTCGATGCCCACTTTGCTGACTACAGGTATGGGGAGTGCATCACACCAAGATGTAGTGCAGCTGCAATATGCTTCCACCGCGCAGGAATCAGCGACATGATACCGCGCATGTCCTCGATCCATCTCCCATGGAGCAACACAGATTTTTTATCTTTCTCTCTCTCTATTCTCAGTATTCAGTATACACCTCAAAGTAATGCGCGATCCATTCACATAGCGGATAGTTCGAATGAGTCAGCCCTCAGTGGCATGTGTGTGCATCATTAAAATAGTAGAATCCAAAGCAAACGAAGTGGACATGCGCTATTTTAGATGCTGTTTGTTCCTCTCGCCTTCCAGACGGGAGCCTACGCTATTCACCTTTTATTCGAATTGAGGCCAAACCAGAGGCGTAGCATGGAGGGGCGGTCCGCTCCGGGGGCCGCTTGGCATGGGGCGGCAATTTTAGTACCGTCGAATATTTAATACTAAATATACTATAAGGGGCAAAATATCCGGATAAGCTGAGTGTTGAAGATTTTAATGTTACTCTGTATGACCAACAACACCCTTGCACCATGTGTCACACCTGTGCAAACCTTCTTCCCAGCGATCCCCCTACTTTTCCCATTTGGTCACTTTCCCTTCAGTGTCCATTCATTTAAGCGAAAACTGATGTACACTTTACCCTTAGCTAATTTTTTATTTTACGGATTCACAACTGCCACGGGGGGGATTTTACTACCACCCTGGGCGGCAAAATTAGTTGCTATGCCACTTGGCCAAACAGGACACTACTTTCACCATTGGGTTGGCCTGCCGAACAACCTCCTCGTGGTGCCAGCTGGGTGGTTCGGGTTTAACTCGTTCCAGCGAATGGTTCGGTGGCAGTGTTCCAGGAAGTGGTGGGTTTTCGCCCGACAAACATTCTTCCTATAAAAAGCCACATTTGTCCGTTTAACAACACTGCGACGTGACTGATATGACTCGCCACTAAATAAACTCACTACTCCTTGTTTCACCTTAGTGAAGCATTGTGTCCCAGCACCTTGCTACTGAAATCATGGGGTGGATTTGGCATATGAAGTGAGCATCGGCTCTCAAAGTGGGTGCGCATCCCTGACTTCTCTCCACTGCCTTGCTGGTAGACTATTGAGCAAAAGGCTCAGAGTGGAGTCCCCTAAGACAACTCCCTACTTCGGCTTGGGCAACCGGGTAGTATCGTGCCCTCTGTAAAAATCATGGATTTCGCAATTGCTATTGCGTCGCGCACTTCTGCTGCTACTTTCCATGCTACTCATGCTTCTCCATCACACGCCAATTTTTCTTTTGTTGTATGTACTTCCAATGCCCGTCCCGTTGATATCCAAATCATCCGGCCATCATCTATCCTTCGACCCCATTCTTCAGTCCGCCTGGAAGCATTCAATGTTCGGACCCTCCTGCAGATTGGACAACATCCTGGCCTGGTGCGCACTCTATAATCCCTCGCCATCGATGTTTGTTGCTTTTCAGAGACTCGATTGCAGGATCCCAGCACCGTGGTTAACTTGTCGTCCCCGGCTGCTCTTGTGACCACATATTACCTACGTCTGTCTGATGACATGGAGGCAGCGGCCGGTCCGGTTGTTGTTGGTATCGCATTGAGTGGCAAAGCGGTCGCTGCATTACTCGATTAGCTTCCAATCGACAGTCGGCTCGTGTAAAGTCAACAAACATCGTGAAGAGAGGCGCATTTTATTTGTTGCTTTTGCCTACGCTCCAAGCGACTGCAGCTGTACATTGGTTAAAGATGACTTTATCGTGAACTAAACCACCTTTTGAATAAGTTCGAAAAGTCAGATGTCTTCGTCCTTGTCGGAGATCTCAATGTACGAGTAGGTCGCTTGTTTCCGTGCGAACGTCATCTTGGTGGCAGTCACGCGCTTGATGAGTCGTTCTGATAATAGTGATAGACTTCTTACGTTATGCGAAGACCACCGCCTATTTCTCTCAATTACGAACTTTAGGCATATCAGAAGACGTACAACCATCTGGCGTCCTCCTTCACCAACGCAAGCGTAGTCACAAATAGATCACACTGCAATCAGCTTTAGATGGCGAGGCAGCGTCCGAGGTTGTAAATTGATTTGGTCTACGTACCTCCATCCAGCTCATGCTTTGGTCTGCGCGGACATCTGCATTCGCTTCGGCGGTTCCACAAAACGAAAGCAACATACGCTCGACCCCAATAGGTTAGCTGATCTCTCCATTCGTTCAGCTTATCATGCTTCCTTGTCGCATGCATCCAGTAGTACTACACCTCGAGACATTGAAAATCATTGGAGTTTCCTGCGTGAAGCGATGCTATCTTACAGTCTTTCTATCTGCGGCATCATATGACGCCCTCTGAGGGAATGGATTTCCACACACTCAGTTGAGTTTTTTGCTCATCGTAGAGATATCCCGACCGATTCAAATAACAGTGCAATGCGTCGCATCCTCAGCCAACATCTTAAGCAATGCCTGCGAGCTGATCGCAAAACTTGACGGTCCCAGCGCGTCTGAGATGGAAATGACAGCCCACTCTGGAAACTTTCGCAAGCTCTTCCAGGTCATTTGGGTCGCTGATCACAGAAGACCTGGTGTCAGTGAGGTCATCTGCGAGCTAGACGGAACGCCGATCACCAACTTACACAGGCGAATGGACCGCTGGGCTCAATACTTCCACACTCAATTCAGCTGACCTCCTCCGCCAGTGAGCCTAATGAGTATACCTAGTTGCGTGCCTTGGAACGTCCCATTGCAACCACCCACTGAAGCTGAGATCTGCCTTAAGCTCCGACACTTGAAACGATTCAAGTTTGCTGGCCCAGACGGACTTCATCCAGAGCTATCCAAGTTCGGTGACGAGGCAATTGTCAACCAGCTAACAGCTCTGTTCTCTAAGATCTGATGTGAAGAAACAGTTCCATCCGCTTGGGGTGAGTCAATTATGGTCCCGATCTTCAAGAAAGGTGACCGTACGCTATGCGCGAAGCACCAAGGAATCAGTCTGAAGTCTGTTGCCTCCAAGCTGTTAACATGCGTACTACTCCGCAGACTAACCCCGATTGGAGAATTGCGCTCCCGTGAAGAATAGACTTGTTTCCGCCCCAACCGAGGGTGTATAGACCAATTGTTTACGCTCCGCCAACTCCTTGAATCACGTCATCTTTACCACCAGCCAACTATCGTTGTTTTTTGGACATCCGAGCCGCTTCCGACTCCTTCGATCTGCCAGGTTTATGGTATTGCTTACAAAAGAATGGAGTACCCAAAAATTACATCGCCATCCCTCAAGCATTATATTGCAATGTCTCAGGTAAAGTGAGGGCTTATGGTAAGCTCTCATCACCTTTTGCCGTCACTAGCGGTATACGACTGAGTTGCCCCATTGTTGTAAAGCTGCCTTCGTACTGCTGCACTGCTGCTATTCTGCGCCTGCGAGACTACGACCGCCTGATTGCTCAGCCACGCGCCCAACCAACCGACAGGATACAGAAGGCCAAGGCTCGGTAAACAGGGAGTCTATTCTACACGATAGGTCAGTTCTATTTATTGGTGAACAAAACATACTAATTTTGGAAGCGTTTGGCTCTCAGCCAATGCGAGCTAATTCCGTCCCACGGATTTTCCATATTTGGCAGAATGGTTCTCCTCCGTCGACTCGGGCTTGTATTTGCTGGCCAATCAGTTTGCACCCGACTCCCAAATTTGGCAAAACAATCGAAGGTCGTTCCACTCTCGTGCTGCTGACCTTCGCATGCATCAGACAGCTCACGTGCTTGGCGGTAAGCCTGTGCGCGACCTCGTATCTGGACATTGGCTCTGCTTACCTCTCTATTACCCATGTCCCCGTTTCTCTTTAATTTTGCGATCGAGGATGTCCTTTTAAACACTCTCGGGGACTTACAGGGTTCTGGTGTAGAGTTTCTTCCTGGCAATTGCGTGACTGATTTAGATTATGCTGATGATATTGCCTTTCTTGGTGATGACATACAGAGCACGCAAGCCGTTCTAAAGCGTTTGGCGGTTGAAGCAACAAAATATGGCATGCGCTTTGCCCTTACGAAATGCAAAGTCCTGGTCTTGGATTGGCATCCACCTTCCCTAGTGCTCACACTTCAAGACAGGCCGCTTGAACAAGTGTACAACTTTTTTACCTGGGTAGCTGTCTCTGCTGATGGTAGCATTGGAAAGAAATTTCCCACCGCATTGCCAAAGCCCGTTCGGCGTTCGCTAACTTGAGGCATTTGTGGCGACTCCGTGATATTTCACTATTGCTAAAGCGCAGGGCCTACAATGCCTGTGTTTGCGCGGTGCTGCTATATCGGGGTGAGTCCTCGCCGATTCGTGGGAATGACTTGCGTCGGATTTCGGCCTTTGACAATGAATGTCTGTGGAGAATAGCTTGACAGTGGTGGATGAACCACGTGCGCAACGATGTTGTTAGACGTTGCGTCTTGGGTAACACGGGACTTTCATTTGACAGACTGTTACCGCTACGCCAACTATGATGGCTAGACCACGTTTTACGCATGCCATGCGAACGATTGCCCCGACACACTCTCTTCGCTCGCATAGAACCAGGCTAGAAGAAATCGCGCGGTGGTCAGCCTATCACGTGGCGACAAACGATTAAAGCGCTGAATTCCAGTTTACCTGTCGTAGGTTCCGTGCATGTTCCGGGCTTGGGGATCAAATATGGAGAATACCGTCGGCTAGAAACTTGTTCAGAGATGGCGCAGAACTAGGTCCAGGGTAAACTGAGTACAGATGTTTGTCTTGATGTACTTGATTTACACCGCAAAAAATTAAGAAAGCAAAAAAGGAAAACATCAAGAGAACAATTGCGAAGATATTTCTTTTCGGTAAATCTCGTCAGGCGCGTGCAGTTATGAAGCAGATAAGCAAAACTTAAAAAGAGCTATTATTAGCTCCGCCAGATGAGAGGTGAAACGGTAAAATTGGGATCTAATTATGTACACCAATCAATATAAGATTCAGCAAGTCACGATGGACCGGTGGCTTTGAAGCCGGCTAACTGCGTGAGGGCCAGGGCAGAATTAGCGCTTGCACGAGATTCCTCTGGTTATACAATTCCGACTGTAGATGTCTGATAGCAAAAGCTTCAACTATAGTCAAGAAGGGCTTTTTGAGTCCCTTTGAGTATTGCTTCGGGCAACTAGGAGAATTTTGAATGAGTCCTTAACACGGCATTGATGCCCTTTGTTAATCAGATGCTCACAGACTGAACTATGGACGCTCCTCTGGATTCCATCCTGTAAGGAAGCAGGGCAGTGCTCCGCCATGTGTTTTGACAGACGTCGGTTGGTGTGTCCGATGTACCTAGCACTACAGCTGCAGGCGAACTGATATAGTACGAAGGATTCTGACTCAACCGGTAGTCTGTCTTTGAGATCTTGCGTGATGAGAGGAGATCTTTCGGCAAAGACGTGAACTCGAGCTACCGCATACGTCCCGTTTAGCGCAGAGGACAGCCCTCAAGGAAGTAACTCGAAGGGGATATCCCTTTTGAAGGGAACAGAAAGAAAGACGTCTTTCTTCCTGGCTGTGAGCACAGCTTCAGGGATGTCACGGACTACGGAGTGCTTCTTAACAAGTGCAGTAGGATAACCGTTGCTCTGTAGAGTCCTATGAATGAAGTCTTGCTCTTCCTCTAGCGTCTTTGGCCTACAAATTCTTGTTGCCCGATTGTAGGTGCAATGCACAAGGTTTCTACTTGCCGATATTATTGCTCCTCGAACAGAAAGTGCCTGTTAAAAGTGCAACGTCGAAGAAGTTCCTTCAATTTACACACTAGCATAGGGACGAGGCTGCAGTTTTCTGTTAGTTGTTCATAGGTAAACTTTACCGTTTCTATTAAATGAACGTTAGTAAAGAGTGATTCAACATCAAAGGAGAGCATCCTTTTCTCCTTTACATTCAGCTTTTTTACCCACTCAATACATTCAACCGTATCCCTCACGGTGTGGACAGTCAATTTCTTGCAGAGTGGTTCGCGTAGTTCAACGTGCCATTTAGCCACTGCATGTACGGCGGACCTAGACATGTCGATAAACGGGCCTAGTGGTGTGTTGGCCTGATGCACTTTGGGTAACCCATATAGACGAGGTGATTGGGAGCCGTTCGAGCAACGTACTCTCTATATGGTTGGCTTGCTCCAGTTCCTTCAACAACTTGTTGAGCATGGTCTCATCACGTGCAGAGCTATCCTTTTATACTGGGTCCAACAAGAATTTCCTCGTATCGTTCAAAATAGTTTATGTCTTCGATGTATATTACGACTTATCCATTATAAACCAACCCGATCCTTTATTAGACCATGAAAGTATGACATCAGGATTGGATGTAAGTTATTTACTAGCTCTTCGATGTTCGTTAGTAAGTATATTTGAATACTGCGGCCTAAAGTTCTGCTAACTTTGAGAAAGATGCAATAACGTAGTCCTGAAGGAGTCGTGGGCGAGGGAAGAGGTAGGTGTCAACTCAGCTGGTGCATCAAGTTTTCAAACTGCGTCTCCACCTGCATCACCTTCGTGCTACGTTGTGATGCACAAAATTTCGGATCCAAAGAGAGAGATTCCATTTGCAGTTTGTTTAATTGCACGCTGAAAAAATTGCACACCTATCGTTCTGGGTGTAAAGGAAATCTCGCTTCGGGTACATTCGGTTCCAAGCTTTTCAATAGTTTAGCATATTTTCGTTCATCAGCCTTAGTGCACATATCGTGCATACACCTCTG
>OX104068.1:13257210-13388560 GCA_944474145.2 Dicrocoelium dendriticum | reverse complement strand
CCGACTGGATCCCGCCTGAAGTATTGGAACACGGCGGACCCGCGTTGTTGACTGCGCTGCATCACTTGGTGCAACGCGTATGGATTGAGGAGGTGGTGCCTGCTGAGCTGAAGGATGTCCTTGTGCTACCAATGTACAAGGGCAAAGGGAACACACAATGTTGCACGAATTATCGTGGCATCAACTTGTTGAGTTGTGTGGGCAATGTGATTGCCCGAACACTGCTCAACCGCCGCGTCAGTCAGGTTGTGGAACCTAACGTGGCGGAAGAGCAATGCGGATTCCGTTTGGGTCGCAGCACTAGAGCTATGGTGTTTGCGGCTCGTCAGTTGCAATAGAAGTACACAGAACGACACCAGCCATTGTACTCATATATTGTTGATTTCACCAAGGCATTTGATACGGTGAACCGCGAGGCATTATGGTTGGTGTTGGGTAAGTTTGGTTGTCCTAGTAAGCTTTTAAGTTTAATTGAATGTCTACACAGTGGTATGCGGACGAGGGTGCAGCTGAGTGGAGAGACCTCGGATGAGTTTGCAGTTGTCTTTGGTGTGAAGCAAAACTGTGTCTTACCTCCTGCCCTGTTTAATATCTATCTTCATGCAATGATGTCTTGTGCATTTGATGCGGCTTGTGCTTACGGTGTTCGTTTGGAGAACCGTATTGATGGTGGGTTGCTGAACATTCATCGTTTCGGTGCGAGAACTCTAGTCTGTGAGATAACTATCCGTATGTTGCTGTTTGCTGATGACTGTGCGTTGTTTGCACACAACGCGGATGAACCGCAGCACATGACTAGTGTTGTGGCTTCGACAGCGGCCAAATTCGGGCTCACCATCAACAGAAGCAAAACTGTCTGTCTCGTTCAGCCTACACCGGAGGTGCAGTTTTCAATATTGCCGCGAATCAGCATTGGTGTCGAAGTATTAGAAACCACCTCCCGCTTCTGCTATCTTAGGAATGTGATGTCGACTGAGTTGCAGTTACACAGTGAGCTGCGTATTCTAATGCCGAAGGCAGCAGCGGCATTCAGGAAGCTAGAGTACTGAGTGTGGGACATCCATCAGCTTACCGTTGGCACGAAGCTGATGGTGTACAAATAGATGGGGCTGTCCGTTCTTCTATACGACAGTGAAACGTGGACGTTGTACCGGCGGGATGTGCGATATCTCGAGTGGTTCCATCAGCAGTGTTTGCGACGGATTTAGCGCATCGGTTGAGGTGACAGATTTGCTGACACGGAAATGTTGTGACAAAGTGGGATATATGCAGTGGGCTGCATATTTTTGCTGAGACACCTGAAGTGGCTCGGTCATGTGAGCCGTATGGATTCGACGCGGATACCGAAACAACTTTTATACGGTCAGCTGAGTATAGGGAAGCGGCACGTGGGGAAACCAAAGTTACGTTACCAGGGCATGATCAAAGTGAGTCTCTCACGTTCTAATCTTGCTTGCAGGTCATGGGAGTCGAAGGCGGTTGGTAGGCTTGTATGGCGCGATTTGATCACGAAGGCAGTTGCCGAGGTGCAAGAGAAAGCCCTCTTGCATGCAGAGAAGAAGCGGCAAATGCGGAAGTGGCAAGCACCGATGGGTCGTACTCCATCGACATCGAGCGCATGATGCTGTAGAACATGCGGTCGCGAGTGCCTTAGTCAGGCAGGCTTAGTGAGCCATGAGCGAGGGCACTCTGGACCACTACCGAAGAGACGACAGGTCCTGCAGAGAACGTAGGCAGAACTGGCGCAGCGTATGTAGGTACGCTGCATTCGATTTACTAACCGTGTGCTTGCATGCTAAGTCTCTTTATTTCAGTTGGTGGGTTTTCAATTTTGCTCTAATGCTTTGCTTTCTCATATAATTGTCTACCAGTACTCCCTTCTATAATCTTGCACAGGTCGCTTAACCCAACTGTAGTTAAAATCGATAACATTTTCGTGTTTGTGGCATTCTCGTAAAATATACATTCTGACCTCGTGATATCATCTCGGATTCGTTTCTAAACAACTTATTTCATATGCTTATTAACTTAAGGTTTATGTCACAGTTTCCTTATGCGTTACTCAATTTACTTTCTTTTTTATTTTTCTCTCAAGTGATTGGCTGTTGCGTGATAACCCCGGTGTGGCTGCGCTGGCTATGCATGTTGACAAGGTGCCTACCTCTCTCTTACCTACTACCTCGTCCATACTGGCTCCAGGAGACAGCTGGTCGTTGCTGGAGGGAACGGGGTGCACGGTCGTTGTGGCCGTGTTAGGATCAAAGAGTGGTTCCATGCACTCAGTGTGAATCGGACTACGGTCCAGCCACCGCCTTGTGTGCGATTGATTCCCGAATACAGCGTACTTGTGTTTGCTTGTGAAGGAGTGTGGGCCGGTTCCGTTGATGAAACGTGGCTCCCATCCACACGTCTCCCGGTATTATTCCTTCTGGTTTACACTGGATATGGGGTGTGTGGTTGGAGTTGTGGGTGGTGCAGTGCAAGCCACTTATGGTCTCTCTGTAGGCGCAGGCGTCCTGTGGCTAGCCACAGTGACAGGTAAATCCGAAACCGGATGCCGCCAACCATATATGTGTGAATGTAACTGTGTAGCTTGTGTTTGTGAATGCGCCACAGCATTTTTGACTTTTTGTAATCGTCAGGAATGTGAGAATAGACGAATAATGATGATAGCAAATTCCGGGTACCCACGGGGCAGTGACTTTAGTTTGTGTCGAGTCACATCCGCTACATCGCAGTTTTGATAAGCAGACATTTGTGGCTTTTTATAGGTAGAGCGCTTGCCAGACAAAAACGCACCACGTCCTGGAACGTTGCGACCGAACTATTTGCTGTAACGGGTTAAACCAGAACCACGGATCTGGCACAGCGAGGAGGTTGTTCGGCTAGTCAGCTGGTAACTTTCATTAATTTGAAAAGGTTGGGAGGAAGATGGTAGGTACCTTTCTTATTGTCGTTTCAGTGCCATTAGCAATAACCGTAACGCAACTACATGCCTAACGGTGGGTGTGACCAAACAAACGAGGCACAGATTAGACGATGATAGCCCGGCCCCCATGTCCACAGTAAACATAGATTGAGACATAACTGCTTATGAAGACATGGGGCCACCTTCATTCGGAATTTTGCTACGATATCAGCGAGACGAAGGGAGCGGGGGTTAGCGTAAAGCAGCACAGGCTTCAGCGTGACCCGTGAGTACTCGGTGTTCACCTACTGGGCAAACTGATGGCCTGCGATAGTGCGGCGTTTAAGGGGGGTACAGCAATGCTGATCAATTTTACATTGAAACCATTTTGACACGTTTCTACGTTCTATAACTCAAAGTCCTATTAGTTCTGCCTATGTGATCACCTCCGCGGTCACACAGGAACTAGTACATGCAATGAGAGCTGGTCCCGATTGGTTTGACTTCCTTCGGTAGAGGTGCTAATAAATTCCAGTTTAGATAGAAACTCAGCAATCTAGATTCAGTGAAATAACCAGCGCACGCCTAGAAAAACACGATACGGCCGTTTCATCCTTTAGGGAACCGTCAGCTCAGTGGTCCTAACCACAGACTGGCAAAACTCGAGTTGCGGCATCGATCCCTACAAGCGTCAGGTAGAATAAGCATTGCTGGCGATTCCCGAAATGATGAAACGGCCGAACAATGCTTTTCCGGGCGTATACTAGCTGTCTGACTGCATCTAAATGTGATGAATTGCTACCTATGCCATTCAATTCCCCCTACTACAGCTTCGTAAATTTCAGTTCATTCATTCACTCTTCATCGCAAACTTGTTTGGTCGCACCCATAGTTAGGTACACAGTTGCATGTCAGCTAATGTTAACACCAGAAAGACCGCTCCACAGTTCTACCTAGAAGGCCCGAAACCGGTCAAAATGATCACAGTACTGTATTCGTTTATACCGAAGTTTATTTGGAATTTTTGGGTTACATATATGGTGAACAAGCGATAAAAACATTTGTAACTGCTAAATAACCGTACTGAACTTATATTTTTCAAAAAGTCGAAAACAATTGCACTTTCTATTTAACTTCACACTTGAAACAGGTGACAACTTTTTCATTTGGTCCACATGAGCCACAAATTATTTTTCCCATCCAGTGTACCTGTAGTTGCCACTACAGCAACCAATCTGATACTGCCGATGTTTATTTGTCTCATGACCTGACTAGGCTGATGTGTTCGATGTATGCCCAGTTGTCACATTTCTTGTCTCGTGCATAGGTCTACACAGTTCTTCCCCTAGACTCAACAGATACCCCACCGGTGGGATAGTTTATTTCCAGGGATACTACTATAAAGTATCTAGAAATTAATGCTTGCCAAACTCAGCACGATAAATATTTGGACTGGCCATCGTCGAGATAATGAGTTGACATTGAGTGCTCTTGGTCGTGTGTATCTACCTCATACTTTGTAGAACTGTAGAACAACACAGTCTCAGGCTTATTTTTCCGGACTCTTGAATGGAATAGTTACTGTACATGGAGCTGAAAACCAAAAGATTTCTATTGCTTTTGCACTAGTAGGGTGTCAGTGCGTGTTTATTTTATCATTCATAATAATTGCGCTGAACAACTCTACAGCTTTGTTACAAAGTCGTTGGCATTTCCCTTCTATTGACTCGAATAGTTCCCAGTATACTTGAATTTCCCTTGGAGAGTATCCCTCCCAACACTGCCGATGTGAAGAAGTTTTCACATGTGACATTGTAGCCTTTCCCAAGAACGGGTGACATAAGGTTCAATACCATGCTCTCTGGAACACTTTTTCCACGTGGCCGAGATTTGTCCTTTCCGAGGTATGGAAATCTATTTACGAAATATTTGCTGTCCACTTCTGTCAATATCCAAAACTTGATACCGAACTTTGTTGGCGGGTTTCGGGGAGAAACAATTGATCATCGACAGTGTGGTTCTGTGCTGGCACATAGCACTGTTAAGAGGTGCGAATAAACGAACTCCAGAATTTAGATCTCAAAACAAACTTACAGCTCTGCAATCTTTTACCTCTGGTAGTTCGCATATCAAAACGAAGAAATCTCATTATTTTCTTGAATCTGTTCTTGCCAACTGTTTCCCTGGAAACAAGCAATCCGTATTTATCGCACCACAGCATATTCAATGGCATGTTCTTCAAGCCCATATAAAGTCTTTGATGTAAAGTAGCACAATGAAGCACGCAACTCAAGAACACTTATGTTCCGTTGACAACTGAGACTTGAAACTCTCCTAACCTAAGCTTCAGTACATACTTGAATAGGTTACAGTATCTGAGACGTAATTGTGATGTCAGAAGCACTCTAGAGCTCACCATATTTCACACCTTTCTTAGCGTAGGCAGTTGGTACTGGTCTTGCCTTCAAAACGCCACCAGTAGTGGTTTAAAACTATTGGAGTCCAAGGTGTACCATCTTTTGTTACGTGACATCACTGGAAGATGCCAAAATGGCTGATATACTCATGGTTTTTATTGTAAGAACACGGAAACGCAAAGGACACACCTGTAGTGTGTACACGCTTGATAAAATGGAAATTTATTCATACACGAGTCACATGCATGGCCACACAGACCGTGGCTCGTGATGACCAATCACAACAGTTTTCGGCACCACCACCACCATCTTCATGAGGATTCTTACTGTCAGAATTTCAACTCTGAAAGATGCTCTGCTCTTTTGTAGAATCCTGGATAGGTAAAGCCTCATCAACATCATATACATTCTCGTCTTTAGACTCGTTATACTCGGGAGCTGTAAGTTCTCTTAAGACCACAAAAGCTGTTCCTACAAGTCCTTGTGAATAAAGGTGGTGTCTGAACAGGAAAACATAAACCGAATTAGAGGGATGCGGTCATTGTGACCGCTTAAGGTCTTTCTAGGTAGCTAGAACGCAATTCACTTTTTTCTCGAGGACTGTAACTGTGATCAACGTGGAACTTCACAATTATGAAGTATGAATAAAAACATTAAAAATCAAGAAATGTGTTTGAAAATTGCTTCCTAATGTAGAAAGTATGCACATATCACAATGCTGAGCGGTCAAAATGACTGCTCTGGGCGTTCTAATCTTAGTGGTACTGAGGAGACAATAAGGAAAGCGTGCGTCTACCAGCTTCGGTCCTTATCGCCCTGCACAAATTGCTGTAGCGAACTAATTGCTTCAACTTAATCTGATTCGGCAGCCGGGTACCATCTTGCACCTCGCCTGACTGCCAGTAGCGTGGAAGCAGCGAGTTGCGCTGGTTAAATTACGTTTGTTTTTCGGCTTACTGTTCGTAGATGGTTAGCAATCCGATTGAGATTTAAAAAATCTTCACGGAACACTACCGCGGATTACTGGTAAAATGCCTGTCTTGACCTTATCCACACATTGGTGGTCAAATAAATGCAAACAACCACTGGATAGTGCAGTTGCGTGTTCCAAAGACGTCCTTCACATGTCCCAACCGACACACACTTCTCGTCGCATCCGGTACATTTGCTTCCAAATCGAGTTTCCATTACTGCTGTATGCAGCAGTCGACCACACAGACAACAATGGGATTTTACACAGCTGAAGCGGAAACTGCAATGACCCCGCGCATTCTAATTGATTGAATGTGGCTCCGTTGCATGCAAATGAACCCACTTCAGGACCAGCTGGAAAGAGTCAATTAGCTCACTAATCACTTCATGCAGCAATGACCTTGGATGCGTTTAACTCCTCGAGGTAAATCATTTTCGTTTGCAACGAATCGGTAACGGATGTGAGGAGAGGGGGACGAATTCACGGTTCACAAAGTCGTTCGGCATTCAGGGTGTTCGCTTGGAACAGACTTTTTAAATAGAAACCTTAGCTATAGATCCATGCTTTCTTTAATTGAGGATCCGCTTGGAAGACAGATGGGAGCTGATTGGTTGTGGGGCATACTTACAAGGTAGAAGTCATGTGCCCGATGTTTAAAAGGAGATATTAATACAGCAGGGTTAAACAGAACTTCGCTCTGTAAAGTTATGAAAAACCATTACAATTCCATTTTGCTCCCTAAGGTAGCATGATATTATCTGCGATTGACGTACTCTCCGCTTATGGAAGTCATGGATTTTAGCTGGCAAGTAGAAGTCAGCCTGCATTATCTAGGCATATACAGTTAGTCCCACAAGTCTTGTCTGCAGTCTCTGTGTAGGTAGCGCCTGAACTACCATCGAGCAGCGTCCTCAGCGGCTCCAATCTCGGTCCATACACCGCCTTCAAAGAGTCAAAGAATTCCTTGTGTTGGCGGCGTACGGCGTAGCATTACATCTGCTTAATCTTCTCCATCCACCAAACATTTTTGACGTGACGGAGCTCTAGGTTCAGTCGCCCTCGAAGTTTGGAAACTGACTACTCTGCCCCAACTCACTGGGGTCTGCCACATGTGCAGCAAATGCTGCACTGTTCTCCGACACCAATGCGCCAAACGTCGCACTGTTTCATCAGACCAATCAGGCCGCTTACAGCTTGCACGCCCTATGGTCGGCTCGGCAACAGCTGTCACGTGGTCACGAATATGGTGCCACATGTCGCCCACCAAGGCTGTGCATTCCACATAACACTGGCGTACAGCCATCCACTCATTCAGCTCAGTAGGTTTCGCCTTATGCATATATATATATATATATATATATATATAATGCAGATCTGGCGAAATCACTTTGACTGTCTCTTGAACAACCATTCAGTTGTTGAAACACGGTGGACCCGCGTTGTTGACTGCGCTGCACCACTTGGTGCAACGCGTATGGATTGAGAAGGAGGTGCCTCTTGAGCTGAAGGATGTCCTTGTGCTACCACTGTACAAGGGCAAAGGGAGCAAGCAATGTTGCACGAATTATCGTGACATCAACTTGTTGAGTTGTGTGGGCAATGTGATTGCCCGAATCCCACTCAACCGCCTCGTCAGTCAGGTTGTGGAACCTAACGTAGCGGAAGAGCAATGCGGATTCCGTTCGGGTCGCTGCACTAGAGCTATGGTGTTTGAGGCTCGTCAGTTGCAGAAGAAGGTAAAAGAACACTACCACCCATTGTGCTCGTATATTGTTGATTTTTCCAAGGCATTTGATACGGTGAACCGCGAGGCATTGTGGCTGGTGTTGGGTAAGTTTGGTTGCCCGCGTAAGTTTGTACGTTTAATTGAATGTCTACACAGTGGTATGCGAGCGAGGGTGCAGCTGAGTGGAGAGACCTCGGATGAGTTTGCAGTTGTCTCTGGTGTGAAGCAAGGCTGTGTCTTAGCTCCTGCCCTGTTTAATATGTATCTTCATGCAATGTTATCTTATGCTTTTGATGCCGCTTGTGCTTACGGTGTTCGTTTGGAGCACCGTATTGATGGTGGATTGCTGAACATCCGTCGTTTCGGTGCGAGAACTCTAGTCTGTGAGACAACTATCCGTGTGTTGCTGTTTGCTGATGACTGTGCGTTGTTTTCACACAACGCGGATGAGTTGCAGCACATGACTAGTGCTCTGGCTTCGACAGCGGCCAAATTCGGGCTCACCATCAACAGATGCAAAACTGTCTGTTTCCTTCAGCCTTCACCGGAGGTGCAATCTTCAATATTGCCGCGAATCAGCATTGGTGTCGAAGTATTGGAAACCACCTCCCGCTTCTGCTATCTTGGGAATGTGATGTCGACTGATCAGCAGCTACACAGTGAGCTGCGTATTCTAATGCCGAAGGCAGCAGCGGCATTCAGGAAGCTAGAGTACTGAGTGTGGAACAACCATCAGCTTACCGTTGGCACGAAGCTGATGGTGTACAAATTCATGGTGCTGTCCGTTCTTCTATACGGCAGTGAAAATTGGACGTTGTACCGGCGGGATGTGCAATATCTCGAGCGGTTCCATCAGCAGTGTTTGCGACGGATTTTGCGCATCGGCTGGGGCGACAGAGTTGCAGACACGGAAGTGTTGCGCCGAAGTGGGATGTATGCAGTGGACTGCATACTTTTGCTGAGACATTTGAGCTGGCTCGGTCATGTGAGCCGTATGGATTCGACGTGGATATTGAAACAACTATTATATGGTCAGCTGAGTATTGGGAAGCGTCACGTGGGGAAACCAAAGTTACGTTACCAGGACATGATTAAAGTGAGTCTCTCACGTTCTACTCTTGATTGCAGATCATGGGAGTCGAAGGCGGTTGATCGGCATGTACGGCGCGATCTGATCATGAAGGCCGTTGCCGAGGTGCAAGAGAAAGCCCTCATGCATGCAGAGAAGAAGCGGCAAGTGCGGAAGCGGCAAGCACCGACATCGAGTGCATGGTGCTGTAGAACATGCGGTCGCGAGTACCTGAGTCAGGCAGGCTTAGTGAACCATTAGCGATTGCACTCTGGACCACTACCGAACCGATGAGGGGTCCTGCAGAGAACGTAGGCAGCACCGGCGCAGCGTTTGTAGGTACGCTGCGTTCGGTTTACTAACCGCTTCTTCGCATGCCATCTTTTTTCAGGTGGTGGGTTTTCATTTTTGTCCTAATGATTTGCTTTCTCATATAATTGTCTACCCGTACTCTCTTCTATAATCTTGCACAGGTCGCTTAACCCAATTGTAGTTAAATTCGATAACATTATCGTGTTTGTGGCATTCCCTTAAAATATACATTTTGACCTCGTGATGTCATCTCGGATTCGTTTGTAAACAACTTATTTCATATGCTTATTAATATAAGATTTATGTCACCGTTTCCTTATGCATTACTCAATTTACTTTCATTTTTATTTTTCTCTCAAGTGATTGGCTGTTGTTTGATATCCCCGGAGTGGCTGCGCTGGCTATGCATGTTGACAAGGTGCCTACCTGTCTATTACCCACTACCTCTACCTACTGGCTCTAGGAGACAGTTGGTCGCTGCTGGAGGGGACGGGGTGCACGGTCGTTGTGGCCGTGCTAGGATCAAAGAGCGGTTCCATGCATTCAATGTGGAGCGGACTACGGTCCAGCCAACGCCGTGTGTGCGGTTGATTCCCGAAATACAGCGTGCTTGTGTTTGTCTGTGAAGGAGTGTGGGCCGGCTCCGTTGATGAAACGTGGCTGCCATCCACATGCCTCCCGGTCTTATCCTTCTGGTTTACACTGGGTATGGGGTGTGTGGTTGGAGTTATGGGTGGTGGAGCGCAATCCACTTATGGTCCCTCTGTAGGCGCGGGCGTCCTGTGGCTGGCCACATTGATAGGCGAATCTGAAACCGGATGCCGCCAACCAATCTCAGCAGTCTAGTAACTAGACACAGAGCCAACGAAAATCCATGAGATTAGCGGATAGGGGCATTCACCTCGTCATAATCATCGCGGCATAGTAGTTGTCGGTGAGCAACACACTTCAGCTATGCGGCAGGAAATAAGAACATTTTGACTAAAAGTTGATCAAAGCATTTTTATTTTTTTCACACGCCTGTTTTTTGCTTCTTTGCCATTTTCAATGCTTGAAGTATTCAACATGTGTATCGATACAATTCTGCACACAAATCTTCCACTGATTCCGTTTGGATGTTAAGCCATTGGCACTCCTCAACTTTGGTCCCAATCCTGGAAGACGTACGGATCCAAGAGCGGTTAGACACTACGTCAACGATTTCATATTCTGTCTCCAAGTTGAAGGCTGACCACTACGCAGTCGCCTACAACCAGGTCCTTCATGATCGAATAGACCGCGACACGGTAGACTCTCAGGTGCCATGCTTAGGACGTGACCGAGCCATCTCAACTGGCGCAGCAAAACAGTTTGTTGAAGGGAATACTAGCATTCCCCTGAAGCCCTGAAGCATGCCATATTCGACATGTATGGGGTCTGGTAACGAGTTTCGTACTCTAACCACCAGCTGCCGTTGTAGGAGAAAGTTGGCAATTCAGGTGAAAAGGGGGTCACTGATGCCATAATACTGTAGCCTGGAGGGAATAATCCGTTAATCCAGGCGGTCGAATGCCTTCGAGAAATCATAGTAGACCACATGGACGTTCTCTCCTGCGTCAGCTGACTCGGTCCAGCTACTCCGGGCTATCAGTAAATTTGTTGTGCACGACCGCTGTCGACGAAAGCCATGTTGCTTGAGAGCAATGATGTTGCAGTTTTCCGGGTAGAACACCAATGCATCAACAACGATGGACTCCATGACTATAGACAGTACAGGATGAAGTGATACCGCTGAAAGAACTGTGCCAACGGTTCTTCAAGTTATCGTGACGCTGCTCCCGGTGCTTCTGGGCGTGTAATATCGACACCAGGGCTAATATGGTTGGGCAGAGATTTTAAGCTTTTGCAGGAGAGATTCCGTGGTAAAGGTGGTGGACGAGTTCCTGGGTTGGGGTAACAAAAGATGGGAGATCACCTAGGGGCAAGACCCACTTAAATGTTGATTAATATTGCGTTCGTAAACGCTATGTTGCAGTACGTGACAAAGTTATACTTCTGGGAACAACTGCCATAAGGCCGGTGCTACTGTACGCATCTGAGACTTGACCAGTTCCTACAGAAGACATCAAACGGTTGGTTCTCTTTGATCACAGGGTCTAACGCAGTATTGTACGCATCTGGTGGGAACACAGGGTGAGCAATGCTGAGGTCCGCCAGTTGTTTTTTTGCAAGCAACTCTCCGGTGCCTAACCTCAGTGTCTGTTGAAGTTGAATCGCTAACGCCGGTAAGGTTATGTACTCCGTACACCAGTTAACCACCTTCCCTGGCGAGCATTATGCTCTGTCACTGCACCAAGTTGGGCGAGACGACGAGGTGTTCAATAGATGAGCTGGTAGAAGGGTATGAAGAAATTGACCGAGAGAGTTGGTCAAGCAGGTACCTGCCGTCTTCGTAGATGGGGGCCTCGTGCTAGTCCAAACCAATGGCTAGAGACTCTATCGGACGTGGCGCATTGTCGGAGTCAGTGCTGCTCCTGGATTCGTTCTCTTGAGTGTAGCTGTTCATACTTCAATGCGATTAGCTTCATGCATCTCGTTCTTGCTTCCATTCTGCTAATACCATATTTAAGTCTAACCGCATTTACTTATCATTCTTCATTTTTGCCACTCTGGCGACGCGATTCGTGGCAACTGCATCCACAGCACTTTGGTGCCCGGATCATGATTTATCAACTGCACTAAACTGAACTGAAACAACCAGGTAATCTTTAAGTATTGTGGCTTATTTAGGAACGTGAAACTCCAGATAGAACTTGGCTCACTTAACAGGAAAGCTAAAATACTACCAAGTCGTTATTATTCCTAACGTGGAATGTCTAGTTGAAAGTGGTGCTTTTTTCCTACAGTGCTTCTTTGGAAGCTAGTTTTCAGTCTACCGGTGTGCCCACCGTAACTGTGTTTTAACATTACCTTTGATACAAATACGGGCACATCGAGAACGTATTTCTCACGTGTACGTCAGTCTGTCTAATTCAATGAGAACATAGCCGCGATGAAATAGCAGCAGTTGTGCACCCTGTGTACGTTCGACCGCCAACGCGATGTCCATTTCTTTTACCACAGTAGACCCTGTACGCAAGGGTAACTTCAGTGCTACGGCTAAACATCGGTCAGTACAGAGCTCACAGGCATCCAGTTTTCCGCGAAATATTCTGTCCTCATACACTGACCAGAATGTATCCAACATTTACGTATCCCTAGTCTGCGCCTCATCGCGTGAAGTGCTGTGCAAGTTGGAGTACGCAGACGCCGCACTTGTGTGCGTGGTGTATGGTGTGAGATCCGATTGGATCTCCGGACTGCCGTTAGAATTCCTCGGGGTTTTCTCAGGGCGCGCAATGTGCGGAAATTTACGGTGCGTGCATGACAATTGGTAAACGCATCCTGACCATAGTACGTTTACTGCTTTCTGTACGATGGCCTATTTTAAAACACAATATTCGAAATGATCTCTGGATAAATCCACCGCTGTCATTTAATATTTCTACTCATACGATTATGAATAGCAGCTGGCTGTCATCGTACAAACAATGATCTACGTCGGTTCCTTTTGGTGGATTTGTCTGGCATTGGCTATATCAATTAACCATGAATGACATCGTAATTGGCTAGCAATTTCTAGCCAGAAGATCGGTTTTTGAACTCTCACCCTACAACCATCAATTACTAGGTGCGCAGAGTACACTGCGTCTGGCATAGTATGTTTCGTGAAATTCAGAATTCAGTACCCTGTTGCCATTGAAACGAAAGCCTAGCTACTTAGTGAGTTTCTTTCGAAAGAGATGGAAGGCCGTCAGTACAACGGGTCAATTTCATATTTGGTTTTTCATTACCCGTTCGGTATAGTATACCTTAGCAGCTTGCAGATTGGGACATTTTTCGTCAAAAGCCAAACATGCTGTAGGTGTTGCAATGGTTGTTTCACGCGATGTATGTCCAAAGTCTTTTATATCTCAAGTACATTTGAAAAATTGATTGTTGATATAAATAATACCCAGGTCATCGTCAGGGGGATGCGTGGACAACCGCCACGGACAACGTGAACAATGCGAAGTGAATTGCCTGGTATGGATACCAGAGACTCGCCTGTAAGTGCGTTAGTGTCAACTCTTCTAGCGAGCCTCTGAAGATCCAAACTTAAAAGGCAATCCTGAAGAACGTGCTAGCAGCTTGCAGAGTACGGAATAACGGATGAATGAGTACAAATAGGTGTACCTGCTGATGCATTTTTCCGGATCCAACGCATTGTCATTGGTCAAAATTTGAGGCTAACAATAAGATCAGGGTCTCCAACGCATCCCTGAGCGGGAGAAGCATTCGCTACTGGACGATGTTGACTACCGGCGCATCCGACAGAAACACCTTTTGGAGATACTGTGGTTCACCAGCTTGCGCTGGGAAGTAAACCGACTGGAGCCGTTGGTCTGCCGTTGAAATTAATTGGTTTACTCTGGTCAAATCATGTTGCGCAACTGTCGAACGTTTAACTATTTCGATAGCTCAATTATCATACTATACCCGGCTGGACAAAGCCGCAGACTAGTCAGTCAATTATGCGATGAAGAGGTCTGAAATTACCCAGCTTTAAGTATGTTGTTATCGTGGACATGGAAATCGGCACCGGCCTATTCAGACGTCGTGAATTCATCAAGCAAACCGTGTGACAGCATTTTATAGTTTGCGTGCGCGGTACTGCCGCGGGATCATCGCCCAGGAGACCAATCAGGTACTACACACCCGAGTTGACAATTACATGAACCGGAAGCACAGTACTGATTTGGCTCGGCCTAACACGAGCCAAGGAGGACATGATGAGTCAAAATAAGAGAGGAGCGGATTGGTCAAGGCAACAGCCAGCGAACAGAATTGAACTGACAAACTGGGGAGCAGTGGTAGTCAACCCAGTCATGGAAAACGGCATCGAGCAAATGGACGGAAAATCAAACAAGCATCGTCTACGCGAGTCGTCCATAATCTCACCAGCCGGAGGGATAACTTCACGTTAGTGTGCCCTTAAACGGTCCAGGGACAACTGGGAATAGCACATTCACGCAAGTGAATTCGCGAACGACCTAGAACGGCAACGAGAATTGGCCGGTGAAACAGAGCAGATATTAAAGTTTACCTAAGTACAGATGACGTTATTGTTGTTGAAACATAACAAAGATGTGAACACTAGTCAGAGGTTTACTCGGCAAAGACGAGCCCACACCAGATCCCCTCGCTAGCCTTCTGATCATCGATCATAACATGTTTTTTATATTTTCCACGCACTTGCAAGCATATGTCTGCTTCTGCTCGATTATTTCCTTCATTTATCTCGTTTTGTTTTAATCGTGGCCACATTGGCCCGGGAATAGAACCTGCTGGACTTCGGTCATAGTATATTAGGTGAACGAAACTGGGGACAACTTGGAGACACGTCATTTCATCTACGAATTGAACAGGGAAAACACTGGATTCACTGAGGTTCACTCAGCTCCGAGCAATCGTGGCAACTAATTCACGGTACAGAGAAACTCACCCACTGACAGCAAGAGGCTACTTCTTTGCTGATGAGGATGATTGATAGTAGGTTAAGGGAGAAGTGCGTGTAATTACCGACGATCCTTGAGAAGTAGAATACCACATGGGCCAGCTGAGACACACAAATATTGTTGTTATAGTCGCAACACTCAATATCGATGTTATATTGTTAGAAACATACAATTTTGTGTCCTTACACGGGGCCAATATGCTTTAGAATGTTATAACTCTGCTAACCGCGTAGAACGGCATAAGCATCTCGTGTTTCCGCCGAGGTCGTATCACCCAGTCATTTGGGCTTGTAATAGTATGAAGGTATCAGATGTAATCCTTATCCAATTCATCAAACACGGATTAGGGAACGCAGCAGAAGCCTGACATGCTGTACGTCACGTTAGCTGTCTGGCACAAAAATGCCTGTTTATTTTAATCAGTCTAGACTACCTTAAAACTGTCAAGAGATGCTTTGCAGATGAAAGTTGGGAAGCTGTGCTCTGGATGCAAACTCTGTTACCTACATAAATCAATAAATAATAAAGATGTTATTCTCGAATTTATCGAGGCACACCAAATCATACATGATCAAAGTGTACAAGCAATTATGTTTCGCAACCTACGCGTTGTCATGTATGTAATCGGCAGTGGTCGAAAGTTGCACAAGCTGCAGAAATGAAATATTCATGAGGAACAAAGTCATCAGTGGATAACGATAATTTGGGTTCATGTGTGCGTAGAGTAAACAGTAAAGGCCCTATAAATGTAGTGGGGACGATAGGTGTAGACGTACGTTCTTGTACGCATCGGGGAAATATTGCGATATGACTCTAGTCAACTTGCCAGTGCGTAGTTGTGGCAGTGACTTTATTCAGTGGCGAGTCACATCCACCACGTCGCAGTGTTGTGAAACGGACTTTTGTGACTTTTTATAGAGAGAACACTTGTCAGGCGAAAACCCACCACGTCCTGGAACACTACCGTAAATCCTTTTGAATGGTAATGTACAACTGACAAAGCATCTTGTCGACCGATTTCTCACTCGGTTATTCGCAGTCGAATGACTTCCAATTCCCTCTGTTGGCTGATTAGCAAATCGACTGAATCTTAGTTACGCTACTCCAGGGATAGACACCTATTCATGTCAACTATCGGCTTGCGTCATGGCTCGGATGTTCCAAACTCTACTGCCAGTGGTGAGGACGTTGGTTCGAGCCCCCTATTGCATCGCGGCAGTGTGCTTGATTGGCTGTTTACTGAAACACGTACTGGCCTTGCCGGTGGTCTTTCCGGGTTTCGTAGGAGTGAACCGTTTGGATCGCGGAATCATCTGCGCACGCCAAGCTGCACAAAAGGACACCGGTACAAACTTATCGTACCGAAGTTGAAGCGGGTCGCTCACCAAATCTGTTTCGAACGTAGAGTGGTGAATATCTGGAACGACCTGCCGCAGCAAGTAGTAGAGGCAAACACAGTGTCCGAATTTAAGAAGCTCCTAGACAAACACTTTGCAGAGGCAAAATATAGAGAACGGAACGATAAATAAGGCGTAAATGTCCAAGAGCGACGAATGATGCAGCTACACAGAGAAATCTCCACTCGCTGCTTCGAAACAGTATTCAGTATTCACTTCTTTGGAAACTTATGCCGCTGCAGAGCAAATGCATATGTACAACCGCACCTCGACGCAAATACACCTAGCCTATCAGAAACTTTATCTATTTGTGTAAACGCTGGCACGCGTTATTACTACTGTGTATGAAGTCAGTGACATTAGATAGGCCAGTTTAAAAAGAATAACAGAATACCGACTGTCAAGTTCACATCTGCACAACGAGTTGTCCCATAACAATGAACGAAAACTTCCCGGAATGTTAAAGGATGCTGATCTTTGTGAGAAGAACGATGAATAAAGTTGCACAAGAAAAAGAAACCACCAGAACCAATGTGGAACAAAAACTTGCAATGTGTTTCACAGTAGGAACAAAAGTTTTGCGAAACACGTACCTTGTATTGGGAGTTCTGTCGTTAAAAAATAAAGGGGGAGAAGTTATGGGATAACAACGCACATTATTAGAAAACGTTTAGTGATATCGGTAAATTTGAAGTGCGAAAATTTTCAGTGCAAACCGGGGTGTAGATTCCCATGGTGGGATCGAGTGGAAATTACACATCACCCCAGGAGCTTTGAATTCCATACTCGTCCCGCTGAAATGAGTAAGACAGACTAAGTGAAGGCGGACGACCAAATAAATTCAGAAATGAATGTTGAGCAAACACAGCCTTTATGTTCAACAGCGCTTCCTAGCAGATACTAAAGAAACACTGTTACGCATTATGACAAATAATGGGGGGGGGTACTTATTCCACAAAATCGGCCTGTTCTTCTAAAGGAAGTATGACCAAGTCACAGTAGGAACTCAAATACGCGGCTATGCGGAATGCGACCACGGTAATTATCCACAGTCCAAATAACCTGCCGAATTCCAATTGTTGCGCCAACATTGGAAAATCTGTGATGGCCAACAGCCTGCTTTCCAAGGCGTGATGGACATACTGATTGGCACGTTACCGACTGACAGCTGATGGTGTTAAGCTCTGAACTGTGCGCCCTGTCGGCGTTCCACATGTCATTACTCATAATATTAGGCCACCCGGCAGTCAGGCACCAATGAGGCTGGATTTGGGATTACTTGTCCAAGAAAGACCATGCAGTTACTAGCATGTGATACTAACTGGCTACTTAATATACTGAATCTGCTTTTCTTCGACTGTTTCCAGCAAGTTACGATAGCTCATAAGAAATGCTCAGACCATGAAGTATCGACAATTTCCGGTTGCGAAAGCAGGTACTCAGCTGAACCGTTAGCAATGATCCTTCAATCGCAAGTGTATGCCTGCATTCATATACAGTAAACAGAGAACTTCTCAATGAAACTCGCGAACAGATGCTCAGCTTTAAAATTCCAGTTTGTCTGATAATAGACCTCACTATTTTTTACGATAACAGTCGTTTCGCAGGGGAATCTGACCGTTTGTGGTGGTTCAGTGTGGTCATTCTTCGAGTATGGGATCGTTTGTCGAATACTCGTCATTTTCGCTTGTTTATAAGTGGTCAAGGTTATACCACTCGGATATGAATGATAAACTTCTTGCATCCTTAATTCATTGCAATGATAATATCAAATCACGTGAATTGTTGCTCGTTTTACCGGGCATTATGCGTCATCATTACAAGTATACGGTCGATTTGAAGATATGACAACCATCGTCAACACGATGTGCCGGTGTCATCTTTTAAGGCTCACGTCTTGACCACCCGTGGTGAAATTACGGAGGGCATACACAACCAAGTTATCTACGATAACCTGACAAGTATTCTCGCCACTTGAGTTTTGAAATTTTCATAATCTCTCCACATTACGGTACTTTACAGTCCAAGTAATGGAACGACGGATCTTCTAATATCCATCCAATAGGTGCTACTGCAATCGCATCAGGAGTAATCAAGTAGAGAGGCATGAAAGCAAATGCGCCTCTCTGTACGGTGAACAAAGAATAAGCATTGGACATTTTAGCAGACAAGTGGAAGGTTACTCTACATTGCGTTACAGAGTGTTCAAAGTGTTCATAATTGCGTAAAGAATATTCTTTTCCATGAGTCTCATGAAGTATGTGTAATCATAGGCCAAAAGTGGAAAATCGAGTGGTCACTGAAAGCTACGTTTAAGTTGGAAGCACCACGAAATACACAAGGATCAGTGACTTAGTATGACACCTCTTCGAGCGATCTCTTATTCGAACGGGGCCGTCCAAACAAAACACACATATGGGTGTTGGCGGACAGAGTACCGGTGATAAAAGTTGGTAGCCTGTTGTATTTCAGTGGAACAATACGCCCCGGAGTATGCTCAAGGCCTATCTTTCAGCAGTCATCCGGTGTTCTAATTTTGTTGTTTAGTTGTAAATGTCCGATAAGATTTATCAGAAAGAATATTCCTGGCGTGATTGTGAAAGTCGTGATACGGTTGCTTCCAGGAAGGACCGACATTTATAATAATCAGCACCCCCTAATGGATGGGGATCTAAGGAGCGAAGAGGACTTCTGCTAGTCTAAACGCTACGGGCTTCCTGCGGTACAGCATAGAGTACTTCAAACAGTACCCGTGACATGTCGAAAAACAACAATTATGGAGCGTACTGTATTCCAGTGTCCCAGAATCAAAGTCAACATCAATTAGAGGCAGGTAGTTGGACGACTTCGACCAGTGGAACTCGGCACTGTGTTTAAACCTGTACATGTGGTGTGAATGACGCGGCACCCCAACTCTTAGCATTACGGGGAGTCATTGCTTCTGCTTGCGATGCTGAGCTCCGTCAACGGATTAGAACCAGTTCTGTTGTAGATAGATATACTCAGAAATGGACACTGCTCCATCCGCGTCTTTCCAGACATCGCATGGGGAGAGCGTTATCGTATTTACCGTGGCTTAGAAGACCACCGGCAAGAGACTTTAGCCAGAACCATCCTCATCCACGGCGTTCCTGAAACTGAGGCATGCGACGAGTATGAAATAACAAGTGACAAAGAACAATGATGTTATATTAGCGGAACACTCTCCTTGAATAACGTGCTAGCGAAATCGGTGTCACGGCTGCGTACGTCTCCAAATTACAGGGAAGTGGTCCCAGAGTGTTGAAGGCAGTCCTAAAGTCATAACAAATGGTAGCACGGTTACTGAAAGATAGCACGATTTTCCTTGCACGCTGCCATCTGAGCTTCGACTGAAGGTAGCGAGGGAGATGCCCTCCAGAGGTGTCATATCCCACAAAGAATCAAACGCGATGGGAAATATGATAGAACAGTGAGCCACCAGTGCTTGATGAATCCATACAATCTGTTGATGAAGTGGGGGACCAAATACTTGACGCTGTACGCAAAAGATTAGATTCCGGTTTAACTACGCAGTTAACGAATAAGACGTCGGCGACAAAGACGTCGCCAAAGAAACGATTAGCCGCCGGTCACCCACTGGTCAGTGAAACTTCACGTAGGGGTCGCACGATCTCCGAGGTATTGTTGAAATTCGAAAAAATTTCCTGTATGTACACCAACTCCCAGAGGCTCCTCAGCAAAATTACTAATACTTCGGATACGTCGGGTCGTGAATGACTGTGATGTAGTCTTCAATACTGAAACCTAGTTGCACAATAAGTTGCTGTTGCCCAAGTTGAGATAGCAGGAATGTTACTCACTCGATACGACCGCACTGACCTGCAATGTTAATGATCCAGAAACTCATGGTACCGACTCACTCAGGTGTCGTCTCTGACTAAGACACGACGATGTATATCTCGTAGTTGTCACTTACCTCTCCCCAACATCTACCGGAAATGGATTCCCGGTTAGTAAGCAGCTCAAACGTGGCAACACGCCTTAGGTACAGTCACATTCTCATCGCAGGTGACTTCAGTGTACACGATCTGGAGTTAGTAGCATTTTTCAAAGAACCGTTCGAATCAGACTTGTACGAATTTATCGCTTATATTCCCTCACCCAATGGATTCAGGGCTGAAAACAAACCGTCCGTATTGGGTCTTGTGCTCATAAATATATATATATATATATATATATATATATATATATATATATATATATGATTGGCGGCATCCGGTTTCGGACATGCCTGTCACTGTGGCAAGCCACAGGACGCCTGCGCCTACGGAGGGACCATGGATGGCTTGCGCTGCACGATTCACACACCCCATATCCAGTGTAAACCCGAAGGAATATACCGGGAGGCATGTGGATGGGAGCCACGTTTCGTCAGCGGAGCCGGCCCACACTCCTTCACAGGCAAACACAAGCACGCTGTATTTGGGGAAGCAAACGCACACAAGGCGGTGGCTGGACCGTAGTCCGCTCCACACTGAGTGCATGGAACCACTCTTCGAGCCTATCACGGCCACAAAGACCGTGCACCCAGTCCCCTCCAACAAAGATAAAGCATCTCCTGGAGCCAGTATGGACGAGGTAGTGGGTAATAGACAGGTAGGCACCTTGTCAACATGCACATCAAGCGCAGCCACACCGCGGATATCAAGCTACAGCCATTCACTTTAAACGACAAGCCGAAATAAAATAAATCCAATAATGCATACAGATACGGTGGCATAACTCCTCCCTAAATTACCACATGAAGTAATTTGCTTAGCAATGAATCCGCGATAAGTAAGAAATGTCCACAAGTTACTTAAAAATGCTGCAAACGCAACAAAGTTACCGAAGATAAGCGCAATTAGTGTAAGCAACGTGGCCAGTTAATAGAAGATTATTCAGGTAGGCAGAACAAACCAAATAAAGTGGAATGAAATTTAGCCAGATTAAAAAGACCTAGTTTAAGTGTAAGTTGGTTTAGCCCATGCATGCTTGTTCGGTCTCTTGTCCATCGTTTATCCCAGCGCTCGATGTTGTACACTCATGGGGCGGTCCTGAAATATGTCATTTTATGTACAGACGCATTAAAATTAAACATAAATTTAAACAGAAGAAAACGTAGGTGCAATAGTATACAGAACGGTTTGCGCAGCAAGATTTTGGTCCGTAGATTACTTGCTCTGTACTTGGTTTGTTGGTGTGTAGTGACCAGGACCTGAGACCCTTGTCATTTCCGTTGGTTTCGATTCAGTGCGGCTTTGACGCAACTAGCTACAAAGCGATATTCTTCTGGGAATCTTTACCGTTGCAGTAGGAGCAGCATAACTGCCGTACTCATCAGATGGCGAGGACACCCGCTCACGCGCGACTGGTGGTGGTCGCGCAACAGCGAAGCGCCGTTACGACGTACAGCTGACACAGTACTTATTTTATAACATCAGCTGTCAGCAATGATCTCCGGTAGGCTGTTCCATTCATTCACAAAACGGGTTGATAGGGCAGCCTCTGGACAGACTTCCACTTGTGGCCCCGTGTCAAACTGTCTACATTGAGCCGAAAACTTTGTACCTCGCTTCCAACTTCTCCCTTTAGGATCCGTCAAGTGTAGATAATATCTCCATGGTATTGACGATAAGTCCAGCTCTTGGACCCTGAACACTTCTTCAGGGTAGGTAACTATAAGCCCATACTCTTCTTTTGTGCGGATGTTTGATGGGAATGCGGTTCGGAAAATTGCCGTAATGGTACTGGAAAACGACCTGCGTAAAGCACCCAGCATCCTGTTTGCAGCCGCGACCTGTCCTGTGATGTGTCCTATGATGTCCTAATGTCATGTGCCACGATAACCCCCTGATCCTTCTCGTGAGTGACATCCTTGAGGAGATACCCGCCAATGTGGTATGCACCGAACGAATCCAGGTCATCAATCGGGAGAACGACATATTAGTCGCTTTTTACGGGTAGTTGCCATTTGATGGACCAATCGTGCAGCTGGTCTAGAGCCGTTTGTAGTCTGTCAACGTCTTCAAGGCTATATACTTCAGGACATAGCTTGAAATCATCAGTATAGACTAAGCAGTCGGTTTGAAGAGCTGCAGGATGGTCATTAAGGTAGGACAGGACTGGACTGGACTAGACAGGGTCCAGGGACGAAGCAAGCTTCCGCTTAACGAACCCTCCGTTTCCTGTGCCAATATAAGCAAAAAATCGCCCCCAGCACTGCGACTTGATAGAATATTCTTGATTCTATAATGATGAAAAAACAGAAGCAAGTGCAAGACGAACAACACTATCGTGAAGTAATGAGATTAGGGCAGTCACTGTAGCAGGGGAACAGGACCATCCAATGTTTGTCTAGGCTGCGTTTAAATTTTTCCAGTTTGGCATGCTGACAGCGGATGAAAAACTATTCCAAACAGGCACAACCCGGTTTGCGGTGAACCTAGCTCTTAACTCCAACCTAGATCTTTCCTGCTTCCATTTCATACAATGGCCCCGCAAGTTATCTGACGTAGCTGGTTCAAACACGTTGGTGGGCCTGAGACCTTTCATGGCTTTGAACGTTTATATTAGGTCTCTATTAACCAGAGCATGAAAGGTTCCGGCCCCGGGGATAGAGCCTTATGGGACGTCGCTGGTCCTAGACACAGAGCCAGACAGCCTTTGGTTCACTTATATTTAAAGAGCCTGATTTCTAGAAGTTCGCAATCCAGGAAAGGAAGTTTCCAGTGACGCCATTTCGCCGCAGTTTAGATAGTCGTTTAGGTGGGACTTTCTCGTACGCCTTGCTGAAGTCAATGTAGACAGTATCTAGGTGTGTCCGGTTCTCTACTGCTTTGGCCCATGCTTCTCTGGCAACAAGCAGGTTAGAGATGCGGGAGCGTGCTCTCCGGAATCTATGCCGAGCGGGGGAGATGGCGCACAGACTTTCGCAGTGAGCGTGGAGGGCACGCTTGACGATTCGTTCCAAAATCTTACAACTTACAGACGTCAGCCCTATTGGTCGACAGTTTACAGTATCGTGCTTGTTCCCTCCTTTATATTTAAACATTACGTTCCCTACTTTCCAGTCAAGTGGGAAGCACCCATCTGCAAGCGAGAGTCGAAAATCTTGCTGTATTGGATCGGAATTCTATTCGGCTACCATCTTAAGGAATAACGATTAAGGGCCATCAGGACCTGGTGCGGTGTTTGGGTTTAGTTCCTGGAGAAGTCTTGATTATTTCGGGATTGATTTCGACTTGCTCGCAAGAAAAGTTATGCGTTGGCAGATCGTCAGTCGGTAATGGTTCTACTGAGTCGATCGAGGAGTACTGGATGGCTGTTCGATAAGCGCGCCGAACAACCTTCTCGTGGTACCAGCTGGGTGGTTCGGGAATTTCCCGTTCCAGCAAATTGTTCGGCACAGTGTTCCAGGACGTGGTGGATTTTCGCCTAGCAGCCGTTCTCCCTATAAAAAGCCACAAATGTCCGTTTAACAGCACTGACGTGGCGGATGTGACTCGCCACTAAATAAAGTCACTGCCCTTATCTTCATCCACCAACATTCCAGCAACTTTATGCTATAATCCTGGGGAGCGTTTACTCTGTTTGACAAATGAACAAACGAAAGGCGCATGAGCTGAGCAATCAGTCACCGGCTCCAAATGGGTGCAATTCCATGAATTCGCTCCGCTGCCTTGTGGGCAGGCTATTCGGCCAAAGGCTCGGGGTGGTGTCCCCTAAGTCAACACCCTACTTCGGCTTTGACAAAAGGGTAGTATCTCGCCCTCTGACGAAACCATGGACTTGGATGTGTTATGTTTTCCTTTACTATTTGTTTATCTTCCTTGGAGTCCCATGGTTTCTGGTGGCTCTATATCTATTCGTAGACGGTTGAATATATATATATATATATATATATATATATATATATATGCTGAGGTTGGTTAAACATTCTTGATGCTTCTTCACCACAGTTGGGCTAAACCAACTCACACCTAAACTAGGTCATTTTAAGCCGGATAAATTTCATTCCACTTTATTAGGTTTGTTCTGCCCACCTGAATAATCTTCCATTAACTGGCCATGTTGCTTACGCAAATTGCGCCTATCTTCGGCAGCTTTGTTGCGCTTGTAGCATTTTTAAGTAACGTGGACATTTCTTACTTATCGCGGATTCATTGCTAACCAACTTAACTCAAATAAATAAATAAATTTGTATATTTACCGACGGACGGTAATTTATCGAAGGGTTATCTCGGCATAACCGTATTCTTTAACAGATATATTTTATTTGATAATGCCATTTCAAGTGATTGTATATTGTTTGACATCCCTGCTGGGGCTGCGCTGGAAGTGCATGTTAACAAAGTGCCTACCTGTCTATCACCCACTACATCGTCCATACTGGCTCTAGGATACAGATCGTCTTTGCTGGAGGGGACGGGGTGCACGGTTCTTGTGGCCGTGCTAGGCTCGAAGAGTGGTTCCATGCACTCAGTATGGAGCGGACTACGGTCCAGCCACCGCCTTATGTGCGATTGCTTCCCCAAATACAGCGTGCTTGTGTTTGCCTGTGAAGGAGTGTGGGCCGGCTCCGTTGATGAAACGTGGCTCCCATCCACATGCCTCCCGGTATATTCATTCGGGTTTACACTGGATATGGGGTGTGTGGTTGGAGCTGTGGGTGGTGCAGCGCAAGCCACCCATGGTCCCTCCGTAGGCGCAGGCGTCCTGTGGCTTGCCACAGTGACAGGCAAATCCGAATCCGGATGCCGTCAACCATATATTGTAACCGTCTACGAATAGACATAAAGCCATCGGAAAACATGGGCTAAAAGGAAGGTACAACAATCGTAAGAGAAAACACAACACAACAAGACAGTGGAGGCTGAGCCGCGCTATATCGCAATTAGATGCCAGACATGCCGGTCCGATGCCATCGCCCATCGCTCAGCGACATAAGTCGCTGACTCGCAAGAGTAAGGTCGTGGGTTCGAATCCGGCAGGATTCGGCGGGTGCGCGCTACTGACGAGTCCCCATAGGACGAAACGGCCGTCTAGCGCTTTCCTGGATGTGTGGTGGCTGTCTGCCTGTGTCGAACTGCGACGAAACTACACAATAACTTCTACGATTCCAAGCTACGACGTCCATATGGAGTTGGTGGAGAAATCCGCTTGGGACTTCTCCGACACTCCTTTCGACAGAGCTTGGACAGAGGTCGTTGAAATACGCAGTGACCTGGTCAACAGAGCATCAGAAACGAGACCACTTTATTCTACGAAATTTCCTTAAGTTCTCAGGAGGAGGAATAGAATATGCATGGCAAAAGGGGATGCAGTATGGCGTGCCTACAATGCTAACAGAGACTCAAAGACTTGAGATCACTTCCTGACCCACCGCAGCCACTGCACAGCACTTGTCCGAGAGGACAACGTAAGTGACTTACCAACAGCACCTAATCAAAAAGTTTCTGGCAAACAACACACTATCGTACAGGTATGTCAACAGTCTTCGTAAAGTAAATCATGACATCTCTCCACTTTTACAACGGACGGCAGAGTACAAAGCGTAGACGAAACAGCAAGTGTCCTGCGGCTACAATACGCCCCCAATTTTCGAGCTCCTAGAATCTACCTATCACATACCCTTATCTATTTGACCGACTCCAGGATTCACACATGTAATTTTCAACTCGGAAACTGTGCAAAGAAAGTTACTCTCATTGCGCGATCATAGCTCTCCGAGAGCCGACCACATCCACTCGAAAGCACTTAGGGATGCGGAAACCAAGCTAACCCAGCCACTGACACAGTTCTTGCAAAGATGCTTTGAGGAACAAAAAGTCCACACTATGTGGATGAATGGCAGTCACTCCATTTTTTAAAGGCAGTAGTCGTTCAGAGCCTGCAAACTATCGCCTAGCATCTCTCCTCCCTGTGTTCGCGAAGGTGACGGGTGCGGTTGCCGCTGAGGCTCCAATGAACTACCTGGAAAAATGTAACGCCTTGGCATCGGATCAGCATGGCTTCCGTCAACACCGGTCATGCACCACGAACTTGCTGATTGTATGAAGTAATTGCAAGAAAATTACCGGTGATGGGGTTGGAATCGACGTCATCTAGCTGAACTTCTCCAAAGCTTTCGACTGCATGTGTCACCACATCCTAGTTCACAGGCTACAACGTCATAGAATCAGAGCCCTTATTTTTGGTTGGATTGCCAGTTTTCTTCACCACTGGAGGCTTTAAGTGCGTATTGCGGGATCACTCTGTGATGGGAGTATACACTCGAACGAACGTGCGGTGTCAGCCCAGCAAGGAAGCCGTTACGCTGCCGCAAGGAAAGGCGGCAGCTGATTGGACGTTCACACGTTTCTCGCATGCACGCTGATTGGCCAACAGCTGGAGTTTGTTTGACTGAATCAAAGGAAAAATGTCATGCATTCACAAAGGTCGTTAATTATGGATCCAACTAGCTGTATATACCGATGTGTTTCACTCGCCGGATGTCTGCGTTTTCGCCTGGTCCGTTGTTTGCAGAATATACGTTTTGTCCCTGAAGGACCGACTTTTTACAACTCTCTAACCTGAGTGAGGTGGAATGCGGTTTTCCACAGTGCTCGGTGCTGGGACCGCGCTTATTCCTGGTGTCTATCGATGATCTGACAAGAGGTATCTCTTACAGACCCTTGCTTTTCGCCGATGATGTTAAACTATGGGGACCGATTAATAGCAAGGGAGATCACGATCTCTTTTAACGTGATATGAACTGTGTTCATGAACGGTCAACGAAAAACCTATAACAATTCAACACAACTAAGTGCAAAGTGATGCACGTGGTTAGTGCTTACGATATTGGAGACCAAATCTCGCAGACGACCTATCAGGGGCATCACCTGTGTGTACTGGTACGAACCGAGCTCGGTTGCCCGAAACAAGCATAGAATGCGCCGAAAGCCGGTATTCAACACTTTGGCCTTCTTCATAGAGAGTTCAGTCGGTTTGATCCCTCATTCTTCCCACGAATGTTTAATTCCATCTGCGCTGTCAGCTTAGATTGAAGTCCTTAGGAACGTACAGCCGTCGAGATCGGCGCTTACAGGGGACCTCATAAACACGTATCAGATTCGGAGAACCCGAACCACATTTGTTGCTAGTTGCTGGAAGTGAACCACAACACCAACCTAAGAGGTCATCCCTTGAGCTGGCAGTACAGTATAGTCAGCTGGAATATCATAGAAAATTCTTTTCACTTCGAGTGTGTCAGCTGTGGAGCGCTCTGCCTAATTATAATATCTCTGCTCCCAACCTAATGATATTTAAAAACCGACTTGACGAAGCACTACTCTTACGCATTGCATTGTAGGCTATGTGTCAGACAGGGGCTACATAGCGCAACCAAACGACGTGTTTGCAAAATTCCAACCAGCGGATTTGTACTTTTATTTCTCGAACACCTCGGTCCTTCTACTCATGTCTGAGTACAACCAGTATGATGAGTCCACCAAGGCACCTTTCACTTCATCATGAATTTTTATTTTCTCACTAAGTTCCATCCCACGGGACTTGCTAAGCACCACTTTTTACCCGTAATACACTGTTGTTCCAATGTTCTGACTTCATGTGAACTAACCGGGGTGCCTACGCTTTAAAGTCTTAACTGCAAACTCACACTTCTTGTATGTATAAAGCGCATTCATGATTTGATTTTCGGACCACGTCTTAACTTTACAGAAAAGACTAGCCATACATGAATCATGCGAATTATTGATCCTTAAGCTGCATAATTTTTGATTACCATACTGCGCAGAAACACAGGAAGTGGAGCAGGTATCTTGTAATACAGCTTTCTCCCGGAGCACTTCTAGTTTCATCGGACAATACAAAGGATCTAGCCACTTTCCATATCTCTCAGTAACAGCAGATTCACACAACAGTGTATATGAGACGATGAAGCCACTTAACTAGACACTCCATTGTTCCATCTTAATTGCTGCTCACTTCGGAAGAACTTTGTTGGCGGTACAGCGACTTCCAAAGAAACACCAAGCAAACCAATCTCTAATATGTGTACTGCAGGTTGTGTAGCAGACAGATGACAATAGGTTCCGATTGACCTATTACTGAACCTATTTAAGCCTAAACTGGATATGTAGTTTTACTGATCACCCGTCAAAATTAGGTTGTTACTACAGAATGGTATGTAAATTATAATGAATAGATTAAATTTCTCTAAAAATGGACAACTGATTCGATCAGTTCACAAGCTACGAAGCGGGTATCGAAATCAGCAATGTTTCTGCTGACGATTACCAGATATTCAAAAACGTCCGAGTTTAAGCCATCGTATGAGAGATGTGAATAACTAATTAAAACTTAAAATGCCGCACAAGGACGCTCTTGAACTTCGGCAAAGCCAAAGGTTGAGCTCGAAATGAATTACGCGGCAAACGACTCGAGCGACCGCTTCGGCCGTAGATGAAAAAAGACAAAGCTAACGGGGCGCAAATCGAAGATATCACTTTCAAAATCCATCTGCACGTCGATCACAAATAGACGATTCAACCAGTGAGATTGCCCACCGCGCACCACAGCACTGAAGATGCAACCTTGCATGGTGGAGAGAAGCTTGCAACCAATTAATCAAACCAAGAGAACCAATCAACGGCTGAACACTCCCTACAAATACAGCAGTTATTCAACCTCATTTCTGAGTCCAGTTCTCGGAGCTAGACTATCTGCTATAAATAAATCGGAGTCGAGGTATCGCATTTAGTGATTATATGGTCTACAGTATTACCTTGCTTCATTTGTTAAAGCACCGCCAATTACATTGGCGAACCACCGGACTCTTGTTTGTTCCTCGACGTCAAACGTACTTTCGAGTCGTCTGATTGATATGTTCTTTGCAAATGTTCTAACATAAAAGCTGTACCCTATATTCATGTAAACCTTATCAGCACGCTGTATGCGCATAGTTCGTGCAGGGCTTCTAGCAGACTGTCGACGATATACAGTACTTCCAGCGGTGTGTGACTGCTGTCCGCTGTAACTTTTCCTTCTTAAATTCGCAATTGACAAATTCATGGAGACTGCGTTCACTGGACACGATTTAGGATGTATGGAGCTGCTTCCAGAAAATCGGCTTTTTGGGTTTGATTGTGCGGACGATATCCCACTAGTCTGTGACATCACGCAAATGTGCCAAGCACTGGATGTCAGCCATTTCGGGCTATGCTTTGCACCCACGAAATGTAAAGTCCTCCTCCAAGATTGGTGGAGACACACTCTTGTGCTGACCCTTGATAGCGATCAGTTAGGCCGTTCGGAAATGTAAGTAGATAGGCAACTACGTTAGCTCCCGTGGGATTAAATTTGAGCTCACCAACTATACAGCAAGGCCTCAAGGCACTTTTGTCAGCCACTCCACGTGTGATGCCAGTATGACATTACTCTGGCCCTGGAGGGCAGAGTTTACAATGTAGCCGTCCGTTTAACCCTTCTATACGGTTGTGCAAGATGTAAACAAGTAAACAGGCATAAAGAGATTTGTTACCTTCGATCATGGACGCCTTCGCAGGGTAGTTCATGTCTGGTGGGAACACCGGGTGAGCACTGAATGTGTTCGGCGTCGTGTATTGGTGCAGAAGGAGCGAGTAAACTGCTCAGCACCGTTATTTCACACACCAGGCCCCGATGGCTGGGCCACATGTTGCGCATGCCTGTCCACAGACTCCCGCGAAATGCGTTGTTTACGCGGCCGGAGTGCAGATGGAAGAAGGGTAAGCGAGGCGATGACTTGGTCAATAAAGAATGAAGTCCTTCACTTCGAGCTTGGCCTCGGTTATTATTTCCCTACTGTTAGGCTGGGGTCCTAAAGCCGATGAACACGTTTGGTTGGATGCAGTTGTTGATATGGCGAGGAGCCGGCCCCAATGGTGCTTGTGTTATTACTTTGTCCTTGCCCCTCTAGCTTGTCATCTACTTCCAACCAAGTTCTCACACGTGATGTCTAATATGCTTGTTCTACCGTATTCCACAATGTTCTCCATCTTGCTTTTCCAAATTCATTATCCTTTTGTAATACTTCACTTTCAGCAAACGTAATGAGGCTGATGCTGATGATGATGCATAATGCATAAAGTAAATTATTCCAGTTTTGAATGGCTTTGTTGTTTTTATATTTTCAATCCTCTATCGTTGTGATAAGTGTTGCCCACAGTGGTTTAGGGTCATGGGTTTCCGCTGATATCCCCAAAATCCGGGCTTCGAATGCCTGCTATCTGCATGTGATGAAATAGAGCAAGTTCGAAACGAGTCGTGGAGTGCAGTATCTTCCGGCTGTCTACGCCCAAAATCCATGCGCTACCAGTTAACTAGTGCCGTGTTTCAGTGCCAAGTGGATTTTAACTTTTGCGCTTTCGGAGTGCTACCCAACAGCAGATATAGTCGCAACTATCTCCTTCCAACTTAGTGTATGCGGCATTGGTCAGCCGACCTTGATCATGAGTTACCTGCACACAAAAAACCCACTGGCCACCTGCACATTTGAAACTAGAGAACGAACCTGGAAGCTCGGTGTTTCCACTGTGAGCGACGCTTGCATTCGCTCCTATGCCACGGTGGCTATCTTGAGATATTTTTGCTGCTTTGGTACAACCTCTAGCGCTACACGATGATGACAAAAGAAAATGAAGTATCCAGAATAGATCGATGCACGATTTCTGGTGCCTTGTCTGATTAACATACCAGTGATTTACGAAACATACCTTGCCACGCATATCTCAGCGAAAGTAATAACGAATAATGAAAACTGATTTATCACTGGTTAAAAGCAAGTGCTTGACACGTCCCTTAGGTTGATTGGCGTGAATACAATGAGATCAAAGAGTATTTGAGCCATCTACGGAGCGCCTATCGAGATAATTGCGTTGCTAAATAATCTGTAGTGTGTAAAAAATTGAATGAAGGTATGCAGAAATGCACGGGGTGCAGTTATCGTTAAAATGATGTGCGAGAAAAATAAAATGTGGTCACTGATTCGCTTCTTCCTTGGGTTCATGTGACACATGAACCCGGTAGAATGGTCGGATTAATGTAATCCAGAATAGCGCAGTTTAGGTAACGAAATGTTAGGAGCTAAGAACAACATCCAACCGTTATTTGAAAATGCCAACGTAGGGCATGATATAACTGAGATTGGAGAGTGTGCCAAGGTTTGCAAACCCGAAGAGGAAAGTAATTCCGTCGACACTCTAGACGGCTATATTGTTCGCTCAATTTCAAGCAGTTACCTTTGAGCTGCCTGTTCTGGCTAAGTTTCAGCAGACGGCAGCATACGTGGTCGGGGGCACTCAATATTTGGTACGCTACTATGAGATCACCGCGCAGCCTTCGGTAGTGTCCGCTGAAAAATCCCAGCAACTCAAAGGGTGAGACGACAACAACACGTTTTGGAATTGGTGGGGACTTCGCGATTTCAAAGTAACGGCGTGTGCAACTCACAGGCGGAGATACAAATAGTTAACTGTGGTGCGTTCTTTCTTTTCTTTTTGTTCCTAACTAAATCGCCCAGTTTCCGACACTTGCCACTTTTACCAGCATTATATTAGACGTGGATTTTCAGTTAAAGATCAGAAGCTAGCATCCATTGTCTTAGCTCCTCTGATTTTGCTTCAGTGTATCTTACTTCGGTTTCATTATCGTGTCTACAGTAAGGACACGCTCGATGAGGCAAAAGAAGTATTATAAGTCAGGATGCTTCTATTTTAGTTCAAAATCTGAGACAACGATCCAAGGCACTTCGCATAAAGGCTGGAAGCATTAGTAAACAAAATACCCAAAGCAGTGTAGGCGCTGTGGGAAATTCCTTTCGACTACATCTTGATCTGAGTACGACACCAGAAAAAGGTCCATCGGTAGCTGGAACTTCATACGCTGCGCTTGCATTAAAAGTCGAGATGCTTACATCGATATTGCAGCCTTTGCGAAGTCTAGCTGACTTATTTGAATCGCCCCCAACAATTGATAAACTGAACCTCACGAAGTGAAGTGTACTGATAGACACCATTTCGATCGAAGTATACAATCGAGTACGCTGTTCAGGCAGTGCGGTGTTCTTTAATGAGTCAACTAATTTACACTTAAAAACTGTTCAGAAAGTGCTTCTCACTGCACGCGGTATGCAATTTTATTGGTCCAGCTGCATCAGACTACGCAAAAATGTAATGCGTTACGCGTGTCCCAAACTTTTCCAGTTTCAAAATGAACTTAAACAATTCATTCAAAAGCGCAATCTCATTGTGCTTAATACGACTTCAAACGTCTGAAAATTATGGAGGACAAAACTCTGCTACAACGAGAGATAAGGAGGTGAAAGTCTGAGGCAAACCAGAATACCAAACAGCCATTTGGCGCCCCGCATCTAGTTGATATTGCTCCACTTAGTAGCCACCACAAAGTTGAGAATAATACTTCGCTTCTTGCAAAAAGGGGCGAAGCAGTGAATAATAAAGTGATTTCAGAAAATTAACAAGGAATCACATGAATATGCGGGTCGCTCTATTGCGTTATATACTGTGCCGGTAGAACACCTAAGTCTTGCACTTCGGAGTTAAGATCGACGTCAGATGCAAAATTGGTTACTAGGCCGCAGTTTTGCGGCTAAGCATGATAAGCCAACCAAGCCCAAAACGACTAAATCCACAAGACTAGTGATGTGCATGGTGCTTCCTCTTGGATAATCAGTTCTGACAGTCATATAAGGTTCCCTAATGCTGTTTCCTGTATGCGAACTGACGACAAGGTGGATCAGCAAATAAAAACTGCATTACCTGCTAAATCCCAGTTGCATGGAAAAGCGCTACCTCAAACTTCGAACTGTCATGTCCCGCCTAAAGTCTGCTTTGGCCAGTGTCCAACCTTATCGAGAATCTCGATGGATCCGGTCAAATTGATTGATAGTAAAACGACGGTTTTACCTAGATTTATCGCAAGCGGCATTAGGCGACTCGGTATCGTCATTTTGTTTACATAGACGTAGATCCATTGGTCATAAAGTTACGAAAGACATATCGCCATCTTTACACTTTACACACGGTGTAATTGGGTACCACGACTTTGAGATTCCATCAACGAACCACAAGGCTTATGCTGATGGTGGTGTATGGATTGACACCAATGTGCCTCCACCGCGTATGGTGAAGCGTTGTACATCGAGCCCAAGTAAGCGAATTTTAACCACAGTTAGAAATGACTGAAACACACTGACTCCTATAAATGCTTTACGCAAACAACAGCTTGTTAGTGACATGATGCAGAGGACACAACCTAACTCTCTAGCTCCCACAAGCTATTACAACAATCATGGACTTTTCCTCTCGAACCATTTTCTAGACTGTCATACTCAGTCTCAACCCCTTCCGCTGCGGCCAACTTCAAATCATTTTCCACCGCTAGCAATGCACGCATCGTTTTAACAATTTCTAGCCTGGGTCCAGGGACACGGCTCGGAACCCCAGTGTTGATAACACAGCCTAAACAACATTGCTCATATCTCACATTTATATTAGTATTTTTGATAAACACTCGTTCTCTTCACTCTAAGATCAGCACATTACGCTCATTTGTTTTAGTTATTAGGTGAACAGCTATTAGACATTCATTTATTGTGAACGAGCTTGATAGCTATTCTTTACTCTTCCTATTTTCCATTTCTGGACTGTTGTTTAAACGCTGTGCTGGTTAGCCCGATTGGTACATCCACGTCATTGTTAATGGACGCTCATCGTCATGTCCTTCTCAGCAGCGCCATTTGCAAGAACATATTCTATTGGTTTTTTCTTCTCATCACTGTTCTACTTGGTTATGTTAAAGGAATACTTAGTTGTCACACAATCATTGTACTAGTTTTCAACTTTGGGTCTGCATCCCTTATTCTCGTTTGTTTCGTGCCTTTTGTTTAAACGTTTCATTTCGTCATTCTGATTGGACAGTGCCCGTCACTGTAAATGGACGTTCGCTTTACACTTGGAGTCCCTTGATGTTATTTTAAATATGTATGCGATTCGCTCTTGAGTACACGGTTGCAGATTCGCCGTTGCATTTGACGGTTTTCCTTCAGTTGGTTGGCTCAAGTGTACTTTAATAGCATCCCTTCATTTTGCCCTCAAACTATATAAGCAACTGTGATTTCATGTATACAAGTCTCCTTCTGGCTCGTCCCTGGACTTCTTCTTGCGGTCGTGGGGTAAAGGCGTCAGCGGCGACACAACACTAGTGAATAATCCTGATATAATATTTATAACTGAATCTTGATGCCATGATGGCATGTCTGACAATCAGTTAACTATTTTCGCATATGACAAGTTTAGGAGAAATCGGCCTAGTCTTCGAGGTGGTGGCTGTTTAATTTAGCTGAAAAATTCGCTCGCAGCAGCAACGTTCGAGAACCCAGGGCTGAACGATGTCCAGGAATTACTATGACTTACGAGATCTGTTAAGCAGCAGCTGCGGCTTATGGGATGTATATACAGCGCGCCAAACTGCAGCCAACAAAACCTAGAACATTTGACGCTTGCGTTTGTATGCGACACTAGCCTGCCATTTATACATAAGATTATTGGAGGGGATTTCCATCTGCCTTCGATTTCATGGCCCTTGGGAACCACTACTTTGAAATGTCAAAATCGTATCCCCTGTATCCAAATGAATAGCTGGCGGCAACACATCTCCCATCCTACCAGAGGTGAAAGTACTCCGGATCCCAATTTTTTATTGGGCATACCTGCAATCAGTGTTAACGTTATTGATGGATTTCCCGGGAGCGATCATCGTGTGATCAAGTGCCGCGTAAGACGGCACCTGGCCGATGTACAGAACATAATGCATTATCCCCTGTTCAGTTCCGTCAACTGGAACTCTTTCAAGGACCTGGTTCGTTCGATGAATTGGGATAAATTCTTTCTCTCTTCATGTCCTCAACATGCGACGGACCTGTTTTATAGTATAATTGACTGCTGCATCGATTCAGCAGTATCACTAAAATGTGCTTACCAAAGTAAACATAAATACTGTTTTCAGAATGTTGTTAAACATAAATCCGATAGCAAGGATTTGAAAGCAGCACGAAAGCTTCATAAGATTCGGCAGAAATTCAGGTTAACTGCTGACTTTATGCTATTATTACAGCAGTCCAAGCTCGTCGAAGAACTGAGGCATCAAAATGACAAAAATCTCATTCTAGAAGAGTAAAAGCACTGAACGGCCTTAGCAAAGCAGCTGAGCTAGCCAAACTATTCCGTGCCCGGGGTTCGCGTTGCAGCAACGATTTCAGTTTTATCAACGCGCCTGATGGAGCATACTACGACGCACCAAGTTATATCTAAGAAAGTTTCAGTGGTTATTTTGCCGAATCAGCGGACAATGAATCACCAGACACACCAATCCTTATCGTGCCGCACAACAATGGAAGTCTATGCACAGTGGAATTCACTATAGCGAGAATTACTGGTCAAGTCGCTCGCTTATGCTCATCAACGTGCGCAGATGCTGATGAGACCCCCTTGGTTTAATAAAAAGCCGTGGTAGTGAATTCCTACTGCTTTTACTCAACATCTTTACGCTCTCTGTTAACAACGGAGTATACCATACTCAACGGAAATCTGTAGTGTTTATCCCGCGACACAAAAGTGGCACCGCCACACGAGGTTAAAAACTTACGTCCCATCAACCACACACCCATCGTATCTAGAATAATGGAAAGGATAGTGAAAGATGAATTAGTTATATTCTTAAACCATGCTAACATTATCAGTCATTCGTAACACGGCTTCATGCAAGGTCGATCCTACACAACAGGCTAGACTGACTTTTTAAACCACACAACGGCTGCCATTGACAACGGAAACAGTGTCATAATTCTGTTTCTGGATATGCAAAAAGTCTTTGATAGAGTGCCTCACAGAAGGTTACTAAACAAACTGAAGGCTAAAGGCATTGGAGAACCGATGTTCTCTTGGCGATCTTCATATCTAATTGGTAGACAGCAGGCGGTGCGCATCGGCGACCATTTGTCTAAACAGAAACTAATCACCAGTGGAGTGATTCAAGGCAGTGTTCTTGGTCTTCTTTTTCTAACATATATTTTCGATATATTCCAGAGAATAATAAATGGTGTTACATTTAGCTTTGCCGAGGACATTCCAGTTGTCTAGTCACAATCACGTGCAAATACCCAGGAAACCGTATGTCTCATTCAGGATGACCTATGTGCCCTTGACTCCTGGTGCCAACTGTGGCAGATGTCATTTGCCGTGGACGAGTGTAATCTTTTGTCGTACAAATGCCAAGTACCTCCAGACAGTTTATTACTACAAGACGCATATATCTCGCAATGCAGCGCCGTTCGCGACTTGGGCGTGCGATATTCAGCCACGTCTAACTTTTCTGCAAATTGTGACTTGCAATTTTCAAAAGCTATGAAGACCATCGGTTAAATCAGCCATTTTTTACCTCACGGAATCTCGCATATCGCCTTACAAAACATATGTATTGCCGTGTATGGAATACTGTTTAGTGGTCCAGTCTAATCTGCGGAATCCTGACCAGCATGCTCTTGAGAGGGCCCAGAGACGCTTCTTGGTAAAGCCATATGGATATTCCTCAAGGTTGTCATACAGAGAGCGACGTGTTAAACTTGGATTTGACCCAGTTTGGCTTCGGATAATGAGGCTGAATCTATGTTTACTTTACAGTACCATAAACCCTCAAATTTCCAGCCTTGATAACGGTATTCACATATCTTTAAACAGCAGATATCCAATCCGTAATAATGAGGCAGTCATGATTCCAAAATTTACTACGAGAATCAGAGAACGCTTCTATCTAACCCACTACTTAAAGATTTGGAACACACTTCCAAGTAATATCAGAAAATGCTATACACTACAATTTTAAACTTGCGATTAGTAAGCATTTGACCGTCCAAAACGTGCTCCATATGTTCGGGACATCACAATCCCCAGATAACGCTTTCGAAAACAGGATCGATGGAGCCTGAATACATTTTTGAAACACATGCATGGAACATTTCGGACAACAGCCCCTTTCATTTCATTGCACTTTTTCTTGGTCCAAACATCTGTCATGTGATTGTGAAGAATCCTGTTTCAATGACAGCAAAAAATAGCAGAACGATTCTGACTACTTTGTGTTACCTAATTTGAAAGTGCGCTCGTGTTTATTACTGTAAAGTATTAATGCAGTGTCTCGGAAAGGTTGTACCATTATTTGATCTGTTCCTTATAGGGAACAGCTTACCGCATCGTCGAGGAACATACAGGTTATTTATTTGTTTATTTAGCCTTCGATGGTGAGAGTGATTGCGTAGACCGTTTACATTATTTGTTGATCCTCGTTGTGGTGCCTCTAACGCCTATAGGTCACGCTTCGACCAAGATTGTCAAACTTGGATGGGGTATTCAACGTGAGGGCGCACGTAGGAATTGTGCATCATTGGGAACATTGATGGGCCAAATCTCCCAAAGGTCCTAAGCAGCAGACCTACATGTTGGTTGCCACTTTTCGTAGTTACCTCGGACTGTTCTGAACAGTTGAGATCACTCTCTACAAGCACTCCATGGTCACGTTCCTGGGAGCCGACCTGCAATCCGTGTGCCCAAATCCCAATGTGTAATCATGATTATGCCGTAAGTTAACTCGCGACATTTGTTTAGATTGAATGGTAGGGCATTCTGAAGTGACCAGTACGAAATCGTGTTAAGATCGCGTTGAAGCCCTTCTTGGTTGGTCGGTCTTCTGATGGCTCACGATGTCATCAGATAGTTGTGATGGTCCCCAAAGAAGTAATAGTGTACCCTTTACCCAATCAAAGAGTTACGTTCACGTCCATCCGGGATTGGGATCACGGAGCGGCGGGAGCATGAGACCACAGTACGGAGACATGATGAGATATGTCAAATCTATGTATTGGGCCTCGGGCTTCATCGCTTCCGTGGTAAAGTGGGAAAGTACGCTCATGTCATGATAATAAAATCACGTTTGTTGTGCTGGGGATACTCAACTTACCAATCCGAGAATGGGATGGAGCGAGTAGATTCCTTGTGGTCTACGCGCCTCTGTACAACACGCGTTCGAAGATAGTCGATGTGACGCAAAATCCCTTTGCCTCCATGGAGACAGGTCGGTTTTATACGTATCCTGAGTAGGCTTCGAGGATTCAGGCAGACTGATCATTCTACCACAGCATAGCAACAATGGTTCGGTAACCACCGTATGGAGATGAAAACAACAATCTTTTTTCCTTAGGTATCCGAGGCATATTTTAAGCGACAGGAGTTCTTGACGTTCAGGCTTGGGTCTTGTTGTCGTTGGCCTCTCACTGACTTTTGCGTCTTTCACACTTCCTTTGTACAGGAGAGAGACAAGAAGGAATAAATTCCTTTAAGGTGCCAAAATGGTGTGGATGACATAAATATGAGGTTGTGCATTAAGCAACCCCGGTACCAGAGTGCAATGAGCATCTAATGTATTTCGCGCTCAGAAAGGCGAATTTAGGGCAGTTGTTACAGGAGCGAAAAAGATGCAGACTTTCCGTTTGTCGTGATAATTCGTTGACGTATTTTAACGTATCATTTCATCAGCCCTATTGGCTGTTTGGGGTCGTTGTTTTTGAATGCGGATCACAGCTCCACCCTGACTTTAATCCTGCCCTTTCCGTCCTTTAGGTGCATCTGATTGGTTTCTAATTTGTTCGGTCCTTAGTAGTATTGTCTGTTGGCACACTTAGAGCATTCTGGTTGGTTTCCACATTTATACGTCATGCCATATAACGGTGCCGTTTTCCCATGCAAAGAACCTTTAATCTTGTTCCTGCCCTTCGTATTCGCACTACCGTTAGTGGGTAGAGGCAGTCGCGGGGTATGGCACAACATTTTGTGGCGACAGAGGAGTCGAACAATCATGGTCATCTATCAGAGCAGATGTAGTCCCTCTGTCAGCAGTAATGAATACGGCTTGAAAAGTTGCAGCGACGGTTAATTGAGCTACTGTCGCAAAAACTGAACACAAGAGTAGAATTGGAACAGGAAACGAAGATGATACCGCAGGAAATTACATCTGAATGACAATGGTTGCTCAGTTTGAAATGCACTATAAAAATAATTAAAAATTCGGATTCCAAAGAAGAGTCACATGTCCGTCGCACAGACGTTCACTGCTAAATTGTGGATCGAGAAACGCCGAACCGAAAGTCCCCGACTACTACTTGGAAATGAAATCAAAATAAGCCGATCGAGTCAAGTTACATTTGAGCTGTTATTGCTCGCTGTCAGTACTGCATTACCTCAACTTTCCACGAACCACAGCAACTTCGACGTTAATATTTTGGCCTATAAAATGGCGTAGTAGAGGTGGCTAAGAAATGTGGTGAGATTCGCTTACCTTTTTGGCTTCCGGCGTGACTAAGCATAGTTATTTGACGTACAAACATACAGAAGGACCGTGATTGCCTTGCGGTGTATCGCGAGCATAAAGTGTAATCTTTAAAGAATAAAGCTTAGGGGATCCACTACTTGGAGTCGACGTTGATTCGGCGACGGCCCATGCCCCCTTGCAGAGGTGCACAATATGAGGATGGGATTGCAGGGAGTTCCATATAAAAGTCACTTCGAGCATAGCACTATCACTTAGACGCTAAATCCTGCCTCCTTAACAACGACTCGCTGTCTAACGGAGCTAATAATCAAGTTGATGAAATCGGACGAGCAGGCACTTTGTCAACAGTGGCTTCGAACGCAGTCAGATTTAACAACACATTCGTGGATAAACGTCCAGCGCACATCAAGCAATGGACTTTGGTCGATGTGTTATATAGAAATTCTGGTAAACACGCTGAGTTTATAGGCGATTTGATTAGCTATACATGCCCAGAGTGAAGAAGCGTGTTAGCGCCCAAAATGAACCAAGAAGTTACGTTGGTTCGAGTAATTGCGCGAGGTAGACCGGCTGCCTGAATTCCCCATAATCCCACAGATGATCCAGACAGTTGCTGGACAACCAAAGCACATTGCACAACCTCCAATGTCACCCACCCATGATGTTATTGGGTGGGCATTATCATGAGCGAAATCAGGATCGTCCGAAAAGTGGGGCTCAGGCCTACTCTGCTTAGTTGTAATGATTATGTTCGACTTCGAGCGGTCGTTCGAACTCACTGGATTGGGGACCTGTGTGTCGTGCATTGGACATTATTCATCATGATTCTAAACATTAATTGGAAGAAATCCTTCAGCAACTGGGCCGCAATATAGCCTAGTAACGTTTTGAAAAATTAAAGTACAGCATAATAAACAGTACAAAACGCAAAACAAGAATACCTACACATTTACTAACGTTTTTAGTACTTTGCAACTACAGTCAGATCGTGGTTGGAAGCTGAGGCCAACAAAGATGGCGAAAGACAAAGGAACTAAAAACATTAAACTACTGAGGTCAGTTCTTCGCCATGTTAACAAGTGTCTCTAATCAAAACTGCTCATTGTCTTTCGGGCCCCAATGCCGCAGTCCAGAGAGACACCCACCGAAGCTAATTTTAACGTACGAGTCCTCATTCCTCTTGATCAAGTCATAGATCGGCCCCCCTAAACTTCATCTAGCCACAAATCGGGCGCACAAACAACGTACGTCACGCGTATCGGTATGATGGTATGCTCAACATGTGGCCAAGCCATCGAGCCTGATGCCTGAAATAATGGTGCGGAGCGGTTCAATTCCTCTTCCTGTATCAAATACAAGCAAACCACCACCCTCACTGCTGACCCGGTATTCCAACCAGATATGAGCTAAGCTGCTAATGCCCCCATAATTGGACACAACAAGTCTCTTTATGTCTGTCGATTTGATTGGATAGGTCTCGCAACCGTACAATAGGTTTGAACAGACGGCTGCGTAAAAGAATCTACCCTTCAGGGTGAGTGTGATTTCGCGCCGAGGCTGAAAGTGGTGAAGATCAGTAAAAGCTCCTCGCGCTTTGCTATGCGATTAGCGATCCGATCTCTGATCCCACAGGCACTAATATATCTTCACAGATAGTTGAACTTCCGAACGACTATCAGCTGGTCTTCAATTAGGGTCAGCGCAGGGGTAAGCGTTGCCAATGTTGGAGGAAATCCTTACATCCGGAAAGTGCAAAGCATAACTCGAAAACGTTGACAGCTAGTGCGGATGTGCTTAGTGCTGCTTAGCAGGTTTGAGATCTGTCACAGATGAAGACATTATGGTACGCATACTACGAGTCAAGATTCGGATCATCTGGGAACAGCTCCACACTATGTACGTCTTGCACATTGAATGAAGTTGGGATGGCTTCATCGATTGCGAGGTTGAAAAGGAAAGATGACAGTAGGCATTCATGTCTCAGACCACTAAAGATATTAAATAGCCTACGTAATCTGACAGAAATCATAAATCTGCTCGAAATACGCAAATAAATCTTTCTAATTAGGGTTGCAAATACCTCAGGCACATCGCTCCAGAGGACAGTCTCAAATGGCACACTGATTCACTGGATCGAAGGCATCTTTGAGGTCATGAAACACTTTTACAATCATCAGCAAAATAGGTGGCAGTAATCAAAAAACTGTAATTAGATGAAGTGGTGATCAAAGAAACAACGAGTTCGACAAACATTTGGTGTGTTCCTCACGAATCGGGCTTTCACTGACGCCAATCAATTTGTACAGAATGATAGAGGCGACTAACTTGGAGATTAGAAAGTTCAAAGTAGATCCTCTATGACTGTTACATTCCGAAGTTATTCACACCTTAAAATCGGGACCATAACGGAGTATGCCTGTATGTATTGAAACATGGCGGACCCGCGTTGGTGACTATGCTGCACCGCTTGGTGCAATGAATACGGATTGAGGAGGAGGTGCCTCCTGAGCTGAAGGATGTCCTTGTGCTACCACTGTACAAAGGCAAAAGGCGCAAGCATTGTTGTAGGAATTATCGTAGCATCAACTTTTTGAGTTGTGTGGGCAAGGTGATTGCCCGAATCCTGCTCAGCCGCCTCGTCAGTCAAGTTGTGGAACCTGACGTGGCGAAAGAGCAGTGCGGATTCCGTTCGGGTGGCAGCACTATAGATATGATGTTTGCGGCTCGTCAGTTGCAGGGGAAGTGTAGAGAACAACACCAGCCTTTACTCGCTTTTTGCTGATTTCACCAAGGCATTTGATACGGTGAACCGCGAGGCATTGTGGCTGGTGTTGGGTAAGTTTGGTTGTGCGAGTGAATTTCTAAGTTTAATTGAATGTCTGCACAGTGATATGCGGGCGAGGGTGCAGCTGAGTGCACAGACCTCGGATGACTTGCAGTTGTCACTGGCGTGAAGTAAGACTGTGTCTTACCTCCTGCCCTGTTTAATATTTGTCTTCATGCCATGATAGCTTATGCTTTTGATGCGGCTTGTGCTTCGGTGTTCGTGTGGAGCACCGTATTGATGGTGGGTTGCTGAACATCCGTCGTTTCGGTGCGAGAACTCTATTCTGTGAGACAACTATCCGTATGTTGCTGTTTGCTGACGACTGTGCGTTGTTTGCACACAGCGAGGATGAATTGCAGCAAATGACTAGTGCTCGGGCTTCGACAGCGGCCAAATTCGGGCTCACCATCAACACAAGCAAAACTGTCTGTCTCTTTCAGCCTTCACCGGGGGTGTAATCTAACATGTGTAATCTACAGTGGTGCCACGAATCATCATTGGTGTTGAAGTATTAGGAACTACCACCCGCTTCTGCTACCTAGGGAGTGTGATATCGACAGACCAGCAGATACACAGTGAGCTGCGTATCCGCTTCTCGAAGGCATCGGCAGCATTCGGGAAGCTAGAGTACCGAGTGTGGAACAACCATCAGCTTACCATTGGCACAAAGCTAATGGTGTGCAAATCCACGGTGCTGTTTGTCCGTCTATACGGCAGCGAAGCGTGGACGATGTACCGGCGGGATGTGCGATATCTCGAGCGATGCCATCAACAATGTTTTCGACGGATTCTGCGCATCGGTTGGTGCGACAGAGTTGCTGACACGGAAGTGCTGCTCCGAGGTGGAATGTATGCAGTGGGCTGCATGCTTTGCTGAAACATCTGTGGTGGCTCGGTCATGTGAGCCGTATGGACTCGACGCGGATACCGAAACAACTACTATGTTGTCAGCTGAGTATTAGGAAGCAGCATGTGGGGAAAACAAATTTACGTTACCAGGATATGATTAAAGTGAGCCTCTCACGTTCTAATCTTGATTGCATGTCATGGGAATCGAAGGCTGTTGATCGGCGTGCATGGCACGATCTGATCACGAAGGTAGTTGCTGAAGTGCGACAGAAAGGCCTCGTGCATACAGAGAAGAAGCGGCAATTACGGAAGCGACAATCGCTGATGGGCTGTACTCCATCGACATCGAAAGCATGGTGCTGTAGCACATGCGGTCGCGAGTGCTTGAGTCAGGCAGGCCTAGTGAGCCATGAGCGAGGCCAGTCGGGATCACTGCCGAAGCGATGATGAGTCCTGCATAGAACGTAGGCTTGAACCGGCGCAGTGTTTGTAGGTACGCTGCATTCGATTTACTAACCGCTTGTTGTCATGCAGTCTATGTATTTCAGGTGGTGGGTTTGCTTTATTGTCGCATTAATGTCTACGTGAATTATCTTCTCATAACTAGCACACGTCGCTTAAGATCATTGACGTTAATTTTGACAACCTTTTCGTGTTTGTGACATACGATTAAAGTATATTTCCTGACTTATTGAACCAATGGTGGATTTTGGGCAACCAATTGCTTGCATATACTCATTTATTGAAGAGTTATGTCCACGTATCTCTATTTATCATTCTATCTATTTCATTTGATATTTTCTTTTCAAATGATTGGCTGTTGTTGGATGTTCCCTGTGTGACTGTGCTTGATATGCACGTTGACAAGGTGTCTACCTCCCTATTACCCACTACCTCTTCCATACTGGCTCCAGAAGACAGTTGGTCGTTGCTGGAAGGTACGGGGTGTACGGTCCATGTGGCCGTGTTATGATCAAAGAGTGGTTCCATGCACTCAGTGTGGAGCGGACTGCGATCAGGCCATCGCCTTGTGTGTGTTTGATTCCCAAATACAGTGTGGTTGTGTTTGCCTGTGAAGGAGTGTGGGCCGGCTCCATTGATGATGCCCCTCCCTGAGAGGCATTGTACTTCAAGGGTGTGTTGGACCCCTGGTACTTCACGGACCGAAAGGCGTATGAACCGTCTATTTGGTCACCGGCTCCCAACGGGTTGCGACGCCCTCACATCGCCCTGCTGACTTGTAGGTTAGATCTTTGATCAAAGGCTTGGGGTAGGGTCCCCTAAGACAACGCTCTACTTCGGCCTGGGCAACCGGGTGGTATCACGCCCACTGACGAATCATGGACCACACCGCTTACTACTGCTTCTGCTTTGCCTAATTTCTATGCTAACTCAACCGCTCAACCTCCACTCACAGATCACCCCACCTCACGTCCTTCACCTGTGTGTTCTCTTATGTCTTCTACGGTCACCGTCACGAACGACCCGCGTCTCGCAACTGATGGAAGCAACAGCCAAACTCCCGGTTTTCAATGCCCTGTGATCGCAACCGCCTCTTAGTCCACCGAAGCTCCAGCTTTTCTTCGACCTGGTTCTCCATTCATCCTCGCAGCGTTTAATGTTCGAAGTTTGATGCAGATCGGACGACAAGCATTTCTGGTCCGTACTCTTGAAACACTTTTCGTAGACATCTGTTGCCTTTCAGAGACCAGATTACAAGGCTCTAGCGCCGTCATCAGAATGGCCTCTCCGGTAAACCCTGACGGCTTTCCGTAGACCCAGAAGATGCCGCCACTGACCAAGTTGGTGTTGGGGTTGCACTGAGTGCCAGGGCTGAATCAACTCTGCTTGACTGGATCCCAGTCAACACTCGGCTAGGTGCAGTCAGACTAAGAGGTTCATGTAACGTAAGCAAGCGTCGAGACGTTAAGCGTGACATGTTTCTCTTCTTCGTCTACGCCCCTACAGACTGCAGTTAAAGATAGCTTTTACCAGCAGCTACACGAACTTCTGCGTTCCTCTAAAAAGAATGATATAGTCATTCTTGCCGGGGACTTCAAGGCGCGGGTTGGCCGCCTTCCACGAAGCGAACACCACCTTGGGGGTAGTTTTGGTCTCGGTAAAAGTCGATCAGACAAAGGAGACAGACTGCTTGCTCTTTGTTCTAATTATCTCTTGTTTCTTTTGAGCACTAGTTTTCGGCACTCTAGGAGACATACTGCCACATGGCGTCCGCCCTCACAAACGCAAGAGTGCTCCCAGCTTGACCACATAGCAATCAGCTACAGATGGCGCGGAAGCGTAACCGAGTGCCGATCGTACTGGTCAACTTATCTAGACTCCGATCACGTATTGGTTCGTGCTAAGATTTGCATGCGTTTCGGAGGATCACCTAAACGCGCTCACTACCGACCGGACGCCGCGAATCTACAAAACCCTGCGATATTAACCAGGTACCAAGCCTCACTGTCAACCTTGCCTGGCTCAACTTTTGACGGTGATCTCGATTCGCAGTGGGCGCATATCAAAGATGCTTTGGGTTCTGTCAGTATCGACACTTGTGGAGTTACCCGTCACCCACCGAAGCATTGGATTTCCGCCGTCTCCTTGTCGCTGATGGACAAATGCCACTTGCTCCCATCGGATTCCAGACACAGTGGCGTACGCCAATCCCTGGGTCGAGAGTTGCTCAGGAGTCTGAAAATGGACCGCGAAGCATGGCGGTGTGAACGTGCTAGGGAGCTGGAGCTTGCTAGTCTTTCTGGTAATACCAGAAAACCTTTGCATCTCATTCGAGTCACTGAAGGTGTTCGATCTGGTATAAGTGAAACAGTATGCAAAGAGAATGGTACCTTAAGCACCAATCTTCAACGACGGTTGGAGCGATGGGTCGAACATTTTGGCTCGCAGTTTTGTTGGCCCCCAGCTCCATCTGCTACCTCTGGCGCTCGCGCTTGGGCCGAGTGGTATGCCCCCCCCCAGATCCTCCCTCTTCCCAGGAAATCGAGCAGGAGCTCCGGCACATAAAGCGCTACAAAGCTCCCGGCCCTAATGGTCTTCCTCCAGCTCCATTTAAAGATGGTGGCGCATCGCTGCTTCGAGAACTCACCGCTTTGTTCTCGAAAATTTGGTCGAAAGAGAAAGTTACATCAACTTGGAGTGAATCGATAGTCGTCCCCATCTTCAAAAAGGGCCTGCGCAAAATCTGCTCCAACTACAGAGGAATAAGCATAGTCCCCGTCGTTTGCAAGCTGCTGGTGTCCATCATACTTCGCAGGCTATCCCCAACGCTCGAATCGTTGCAACCAGAAGAACAAGCTGGGTTTCGTCCTGGTCGCGGCTGCATCGATCAGATCTTCACACTTCGCTAGATCCTCGAGCTCCGCAATGCGTATCAGTGGCCAACGATTGCTGTGTTCCTGGATGCTCGTGCAGCCTTTGATTCCGTCGATCGTACGGTACTGTGGCACTGCCTACTGAGGAATGGTATCCCCGAGAAGTTCGTCTCCATACTGCGCGCCCTCTATAGTCTGACCTCGGGCAGGGTTAGGGCTTATGGCAAGCTTTCGCCTACCATTGTGGTCTCCAGTGGAGTTCGACAAGGATACCCTATCTCTCCGTTCCTATTCAACTTTGCCATTGAGGATGTCCTGAAGAACGCTCTGGGCGATTCGTTGAACGCTGGCGTTGAGCTCCTCCCAGGTAGTCGAGTTGCTGACTTGGATTATGCTGCTGAAATCGTCTTGCTGGGTGACGATCCACATGTCTTCCATCTTGCAATAAACTTCTTAGCGATTGAAGCATCAAAGTATGGTATGTACTTTTCGCCATCCAAATGCAAGGCTCTCTTCCAAGACTGTCAGCTGCCTCTGCCTGCACTCACTTGGTAGTGAGACACTAGAGGTTATGGAGAGCTTTGTCTACTTGGGAAGTTGTATCACTGCTGGCGGGGCTGTTGGAGACGAGATTTCGATGCGCATCTCGAGAGCACGCCTCGCTTTTTCTAGGCTGAGGCACTTATGGCGTCGTCACGACATTCGTCTCTCCATCAAACGGTTGGTCTATTGTGCATTTGTTCGTGCTGTACTGTTGTACGGATGCGAGACCTGGCCCATTCGTAAAGATGACTTGCGCAGGCTATCCGTCTTTGAGCACCGCTGTCTGCGGTCCATTGCCCGTGTGTGGTGGCAGCACCACGTAAGCAATGTGGAAGTTAGTCAGCGCGTCTTGGGACGTGGAAGCCACTTGCTCGAGCAGCTCGTCTCACTGCATCAACTGCGGTGGTTGGGACACGTATTGCGCATGCCTGTCGAACGTTACCCTCGTCGTGCTTTGTTTGCGGTTGCTGGACAGGGCTGGAGAAGACGGTCTGGTGGACAGCCTACAATATAGAGAAGCCACATGAAAAAGCTGACGAAACAGTTGGCTTCGGCCGGTTGTTGTCGACTACCTGGTTGGGGTCCGAGAGATACGGATACTTGCTGGCTAAAGACATTGGAAGTCATGGTTCAAGATCGATGTCAGTGGCGGACGTGTGCATCGGTGTGTTGCGGTGTCCCTTCTTCCTCCCCTTAAAAAACACGCTGAAAAATTTCAAAAAGTGCGGGTGGTAAACTAAGCAAAAATGCTTTCGTTGTTGTTGTTGCTCTTTTCTTATTATTCATACAGTCTTCCTATTCAGTCATGATTCCGATGGCACAATATATGTACCACTGATTATATATATATATATATATATATATATATATATATTTGAAAGGTGGTTCCCATCCACATGCCTCCTGGTCTTGTTCCTTCGGGTGCATATGGGTGAATTTGGGTTGTGTGGATGTAGCTGTGGGTGGTGCAGCACAAGCAACCCATGGTTCCTCTGTAGGCGCAGGCGGTCTGTGACTGGCCACAGTGACAGGCAAATCGAAAAACGGATGCAGCCAACCATTTGTGCCCCATTCACCATTCATCTAATTTAGTCTAGTTCGTTTACCTTGAACTCTCAGTCTCTCTCTCCTCCACACATGTTACTGCGGTTTCGTTTTTATGCTTAGTCTCGACATACTGTTGGTCCAGCGTATTGTTATGCCTGTGGTGCTTCCAAAAGCCGAAAATGGTGCAAAATTATTACGACACTCAAACTCGGTGGTTTGTGCTTCGGGACGGATGGATGCACCGAATCACTTTATGCCAAGTTGCGTGGGCCCAAACAAAAGACGCCAGTGGTGAGCCAGACGGAACACAAGTGTTGTTGGACATTGTCAGTAAATCGTAGTTCATTGCGCGCTACTATTCGACGCGTAACTTCTCGTAGCGTGAAAAATTTTGCTGTTATACTTACCTCCAGACCGAAGTCATACAGGTATGTATTATTAAGAGCCATGTGGATTAATCTTCCTCATTGGGATCGTAGTTTGTCTTGCACAACCGTTGGCCTACATGCTGACATTCCGTCGTAGTCAAGGCCAGGCCTGCCGACAACCTCGAAAACCGGACGCATGAATAAGGGCTACCATATTCCAGAAACATTTTCCTAACCACCAAGTGTTTTGCAAATCTGGTCCGGAGCTAGGAGCGGCTGCACTTAGGTGCTGACGTACAACCAGTACGCTGAATTGCTAACTATCCAGTGGCGCAAATTGCTTTGCCGGCAGGAGTGAGATGGGACCCAGGCGCAACATGTGTGCCTACGATCGCAAAACGCATGGAGCCGTTCGGCGGTGAGAAGTGTACGTTAGCCAGACACCACAGCCAAAATGAATGCCTCATGCCTCGACCGCAAGACAAGACCTAGGGGACGCGCGCCGTTCAGCTGTGCGAACTGGGCGTGAGCCGGACACCACGTAGACGCACTGAACGTGTCATGCTTCGATCGATCGGTAGCCGGCTTTCATGCAGGTGAAAAACCAGCAAAAGAGTTTCCTGAAAAGTGTATCTCTGTGCTAGTAACTGAGAAAAACAACTTGGCCGTATGTGATGACCGGTTGATGGGCGCCGTATTGCTATCGGCACAAAAGCTGTTATCGCCTCAGGACTGGCTTCCAAAAACCCGTAAGCTTTAATTATGCTGCTTTCGCTGCTAAAGACAATCATACTCTCTGGAGCACATTATAAGGTTACAGAGTTGTTCGCTTTACCATTTCGATCGCGTGTGTGTTACAGCTGAAAATTCACCCTTCATGGGTGCATAAAAACGAATTCTTGACTTGACTTGACGTGGCAATGCTCTTAGATTTCAGTCTGCCCCCGACGCAATGGTGGCACCATTAGACAGTACACCAATTTAGTCATTGATGCAACTATTGCCGTCACAGTCAGACAATTGCTAGTTGTACAAATTGATCAGGCATTCGATAGTGTTTCTTGTGTACGATGGAGAATATACACTTATTCATTTACTTACTTATATTTACATGAAATGCGTGAAGTGTTCTTAGTGCCCACCGTTCTTTTGGCTACAGAGGATAATTCACCGGTTGTGTTGGCGAGCACTTCCTGCAATGTCTCCAACAAAACTTGCCTATATTCTCTCGCAATGTTCGCTTTCAGTTCGGCCAGGTTTTTGGGTTTCGTTCTATTAACTCTGCGCTTCAAGTTTCCCCATAAGAAAATATCCATGGGATTCAGATCCGGTGATCGCGCCAGCCAATTCATCGGTTTCCCGCGACCGATCCAACGTCCACCGAATGTCTCGTTCAGGTAGGCACGAACCGATTGCGCGGAATGTGCAGGTGCGCTATCCTGCCGCTACCAAACGGTATTCATTAGCCATTCCGGCTGTAGCTGCAGAATGACGCTGCTCTGCTACCTTTCCATGTACGAGGATGCTAAGAAATGTCAGACGTTGGTACTGTTAAACGACAACCTACTGGACACACTTCTGGTAAAGAAAAATGGCCCAATGATTTTTCGACCAGTCAAATTGGCCAAGGCCATGAGCTTCGCGCCATGTTGCGCATGCGAAGCGCTATATTGTCGTGGGTTTATCGTTGCCAAAACGTGTTTCGTATCTTCGCCATGCAGAGGGAACTCCGCCTCACCGGTGAACAAAATGGAATGCCTGTTTAGACTGTTTACATATAAACGGGCGAATTCCAGGCCGTACTGTGAATGGCATGCGTCCAACACTTGCACCTCCAGGGCACTGTACCGCCGGAATATTTTCCCTTCAATATCCGATGCACTAAGAACATTTCACGCATTTCATGTAAATATAAGTAAATAAATGAAAAAGTGTATATTCTCCATCATACACAAGAAAACCATCGAATGCCTGATCAATTTGTACAACTAGCAATTGTCAGATTGTGACGGCAGTAGTTGCATCCATGATTAAATTGGTGTAGTGTCTAAGGGTGCCACCAGTGCGTCGGGGCAGAGTGAAATCTAAGAGCATTGCCACGTCAAGTCAAGTCAAAAATTAGTTTCTATGCACCTATGAAGGGTGAATTTTCAGCTGTAACACACACGCGATCGAAACGGTAAAGCGAACAACACTGTAACCTTACAATGTGCTCCTGGCAGTATGATTGTCTTTAGCAGCGAAAGCAGCCTAATTAAAGCTTACGGGTTTTTGGAAGCCAGTCCTGAGGCGATAACAGCTTTTGTGCCGATAGCAATACGGCGCCCATCAACCGGTCATCACATACGGCCAAGTTGTTTTTCTCAGTTACTAGCACAGAGATACACTTTTCAGGAAACTCTTTTGCTGGCTTATTCACCTGCATGAAAGCCGGCTACCGATCGATCGAAGCATGACACGTTCAGTGCGTCTACGTGGTGTCCGGCTCACGCCCAGTTCGCACAGCTGAACGGCGCGCGTCCCCTAGGTCTCGTCTTGCGGTCGAGGCATGAGGCATTCCATTTTGGCTGTGGTGTCTGGCTAACGTACACTTCTCACCGCCGAACGGCTCCATGCGTTTTGCGATCGTAGGCACACATGTTGCGCCTGGGTCCCATCTCACTCCTGCCGGCAAAGCAATTTGCGCCACTGGATAGTTAGCAATTCAGCGTACTGGTTGTACGTCAGCACCTAAGTGCAGCCGCTCCTAGCTCCGGACCAGATTTACAAAATACCCCGTGGATGCTAGTATCCACACGGTAATGGGAGCTGAGAAGCGTGGGAGCACATCCGTATCAGCGAATTGGAAATGAACGTGGTGCTTTGCAAACTCACTCTTGAAGGGGCTTCAAATTTTATGTGAACCTAGTGTTCGACCTGAGTGCCACAGTTACTGCGACTGATCTCGATTTTTCTTCAAACGTCTATGTGAGTGTTGCTCAGTGTGAATATCAGAACCGCTTATCCTTACTTTGTATGCACAGTTGAAGCGCCATAATCGCCGAACATCGAAGTGTGTGTGTGTGCAGCGGTTTCAAAGTAACACAGATGAATCCTTTAGATTGGTTGGCTGTCCTCCGGCATTCTCATCTCAAAAGTCAGCTCGCGTTGGGACCGCGTTAGCTTCAGGCTACCAGACACTTGCTGCTTACTATATTCCCCACCGTTTCTTGCAATTGAGTGAAGAATTGGGTGTATGAATGGACGATTATCCTTGGGGAACAAGTACTCGGAAACGCTTCCTCGCTTTGAAGTGCAGTTTAGAAAATCTCGGGGTTCCAGACCCAAAATCATTCGGTGTAACTGTCTGAACTTTGGCTCATCTGTGTGAAGTGAACAAGCCTGGAAAGTAACTGACTAACGATTAACATGCTGATGTTGATACTACATGTTCCGTTCCATATATTAGTCACGCGAGCGGGTGTACCTATATATCCCGCTGTTCATCCGTCATACTGAACTTAAGTGCGCTTAGGAAAAGGCAGCTATTATCGAGATAAGCTGAGGAAGGGCAAAGGCGCCTGCTAGAATTTGCATTAGAAATGGCCAATCCTCTGAATTGACCTAGAAGTAGGTAAGTTCAATGGTGGTGGTTCGACAGTGCTTTAGTAAATATTTCATTAAAAAAGAATTCCACGCATGGAAGCAATTGGTTTGTAACGCAAAATAGCTGCAAGCGAGACGTGTGCGGGCAGATGTTAGTGAATGGTAAGCGGCTAAATTACCATTAGAACCTAAGGCTGAGTGGGAAAATCATACGTTCAGCTAGCCACCTTATCTGCGCCATCTGCCGAGGCTCTTGATACCCATGATTTTTCTACCCTCATGCGATTAACTACGCAATGCTCAAGATTTTCATGGTAAATCGAACCATAGAGATTCATTGTGTTTAGCCATGTCTAAGTGGTGCCATTCCAACCCCCGCTGTTAGTTACCATCATGCCCATACTAACATGCCTAAGTGTCCCACCACATACCCACTTGAGATATTCTCCAGTCACAGGGAGTCATCCACCGTGTTATTCCCTTCATTCCCCATTGGCCCGGAGACACACTATACCCAACATCCTATGTGGTGTAGTAGTAGTGGTAGTAGTAGGAGTAGTATCAGTGGTAGTAGTATTAGTATTAGTAGTAGTAGTAGTAGTGGGAATGTCAGCACCTGCAGACGCAAAACCGACCCTCGGTCTCTTTGTAAGCATTCTACTTGGAATTTCAACGGATCGACGGGTATTATATACCATTCCATTTCTTGTGTGCTCTTTCTGTCATCAGAAAAGCTAGGAAGTACATTCAATGGTTTCTCAGAAAACTGTGCCAAACCTTTTTTATTCACTCTGTGTTACGCCTTGTAGTGGATTCTCTCCGCCCGCCTTATCACATGCCAACTAAACTCCACTCATGCCAATCGGAATTACTAGCACTACCCTGTGAATCAAAAAACGTAGGAATTATTCCCTCGCTTCATTACCTAAAGCGTCTTGCCGATTTCTAACATTCCGTCCGGTAGTCGCTGTTGCTCTTGTGACTGCTATCTGAGCTTCTGTGTCCACATCGTCAACTCACGCGTCCGCTAGATGACTGCATCGGTTGATCAATTCTCTCGGTCGGTGACGATCGATATACCCTGCCTTTGTCTCAACTACGTCGCCCGGCCGCGATCAGTTCCCTGCCCAGATTACAACTCACACTGGCAGTCACCCGACCGTGTGGCGTTTCGTCGACCGTGTGATCTGAAACTAATGTGCACTGAATCAAGTCGGAACAAGTTGGTTTTATCGCGTTCCCTCTACCCCATTACTCTGAATGTTAACACCTGGCTCCACCGAAGTTCAAACGCACTCGCCTACAATGTACCCTCTGTGCCACGGCGCAAACGATTAAAATGTGATGCCGTAAAACTACCACTATAGACTGTTCTTCTCCGGCCTCTCAGCTCACATTTGAACTTAGCGCTAAAGTTTGCTCCTTGCAATCAGAGCTCGACGAAATGAAGAAAATTTTGGCCTTCTATGAACCCTTCAAAGATCACTTAGTTTCACTAGATTACGTTAGCGATCCACTGATAGGTTTGATCATGTTCACATCAGAAAGCAGGTCAACTAATCGACATCATCGACCTTGTGTAGACAAAATACCGTCGCAAACAGCTGGCTATCGTGCAAAGACAAGGCGGCATCGGCGAGACAGCTTCCTTGCGGCTTTCACTGCCACGCGTCATAATCAGTCATTACCCCCCAGATAACTCAGCACTAAAACACAATTTAAACAGGCAATCCGATTAGGAAACGACAGCAGACGCGCCGCTGGTGTCGGTTGCGAGTCATGTCCTGTAAAGTCTCGAGCCAAGCACAAGGCGAGTCACGTGGCTTGCCGAACAACCTCCTCGTGGTGCCAGCTGGGTGGTTCGGGATTTTCCCGTTCCAGCAAATGGTTCGGCGGTAGTGTTCCAGGACGTGGTGGGTTTTCGCCTGGCAAGCGTTCTCCCTATAAAAAGCCACATACGTCCGTTTAACAACACTGTGACGTGGCGGACGTGACTCGCCACTAAATAAAGTCACTGCCCCTTGCTTCATCCTGACGAAGCATTGTATTCCAGCAACGTTATGCTGTAGTTCTGGGGAGCATTGGGCCCCTGTTTGACAAAGGAACAAACGAAAGGCGTATGAACTGAGCAATCAGTCACCGGCTCCCAATGGGCGCGATTCCCTGAATTCGCTCCGCTGCCTTGCGGGCAGGCTATTCAGCCAAAGTCTCGGGGTGGTGTCCCCTAAGTCAACACCCTACTTCGGCTTGGGCAACCGGGTAGTATCTCGCCCTCTGAGGAAACCATGGACATTGTTGTGTTGTGTTTTATTTTACTGTTTCTGTACCTTCGTTTAAATCCCATGGTTTCTGATGGCATTATGTCTGTTAGCAGACTTTTGCAAATATATATACAAGACCGGAAGACGTGACGGACCAAAGGCACTCAGTCTGGTCGTCAGTGACTTCATTTCCCGCTGCCAAGTCAACTTCTGTCCTCCTCGAGCTTTCTGCCAATCTACACCTGGCAGACAAAACTAGGCCCTCCTAGATAAGCGGTGACCAGGCATACGTAGCACGTGCCCGAGCCAACACAACTTATTCAGTGCTATCTGTTGTTCTAGGGCGCTAGTATGATTATCACTACCTAGTACTGGCCTACGCACATCATCGTTGCGGACACGCTGGTCCCATCTGACACCCGCAATGCTTCGCAGACAACGATGATCAAAGACTTGAAGGCGTCTCAGATCTTCAGACCTAAGGGGTCAAGTCTCACTACCATAGAGCAGAACGGCCCTCACTGTGGCCTTGTATACACGGCCTTTCAGACGGGGAAAATTCCCTTCTGTCGCCAAAGATGCCGCAGGTTCAAGAAGGCAGCTCTGACCTTTGCAATGCGTGAGCTGACGTTAGTTTCTATGCGCCCATCGTTGCTGATGCAGCTGCCAAGATAAGTGAAATGATCAACCACTTCGAGTTCCTCGTTAGCAAGGGTCAAGGGGTCATAAAGTGACTGGTGGTCCTGCAGCAACACTTTGCTTTTTGAAGGTGCAAAGCGCATACCAAATAATGGGTCCACCCTATGGACAGGCTATTCAGCGTTGATTGTACCGCCGCAACATCATCCAAAAGCAAGATGATATCGTCCGCATAATCAAGATCAACTCATCTTTCACCAGGCAATAATTCAACGCCTACATCGTGAGATTCCGCAAGGGAACACTCCATGATAGAATCTTCGACGAAATTGAACAAAAATGGGGAAATCGGACAACGCTGATGAACTCCACTTGTGACCGGAAAGCTATCCGGCAGGTCACCGTAGACTCTGGCGCGGCCTGTAGTGTTCGAGTATGGAGCGCGTAGGATGTTCACCTATTTCGTGGGAACACCTTTTCGCGCAAGTATTTCGAACAGAATGCATCGATCGACTGAATCGAACACATCCTTGAAACCAAGGAACACAGCTATTGTCGACCTGCGGTACGCGTGGCGCTGCTCTAGCACCTACCGCAGAGTGAATATATGATCTTTACAGCCACGCCCTGGACGGAAACCGGCTTGCTCTTCCCGAATCTGAGATTTCCGTTCCACAGTGAGGCGACGAACGAGAATCGTGGAACACAATTTTGTCACAATTGGCGTTAGGTTAATACCCCTGTGGTTAAAACAGTCTGTGCGACTGCTCTTCCTGTATATTGCCACTATAATCGATTCGTTCCAATCAGCCGGGACACTCTCTTCCTTCCAGATACGTTGGAATAGGAAGGTCAGTGCTTTGTAGAGGACCTCACCTCCATCCTTAAATAGTGTAAGTGAGAAGGAATCCGGGCCAGCGGCACGAAACCGATTGAGGGTTGTGATCGCGTTTCGGACTTCGGCCTCTGACGGAGACTCTAAACTAACCGTCCATGGTTCGTCCCGCATCACCTGATTAGGAAGAGTTCCGGGAGCAGGAGGCCAGCTGAAGTTATCTTGAAAGTCTTCCGCCCAACGAGCCATACGGCGCTCCTTATTGTGTATCAGTGCACTCGCGCTGTCTTTTATTGTCTCACTGACGCCTGGTTTCCTGGGACCAGTGGTGCGGATTAGCTGGAAGAGCTTGCGGTAATTGCCTACTGCTCCTGCCAACATTTCTTGAGCCCGAGTGGTCCACCTGGCTTCCTTGTCAGCATGTAGGCTCCGCTTTAGTTCGCGCCTAATAGCCCGTCTGGTCACATTGTGTTCAGAGCCAGCCGGAAGGTTTCTGCTAGATTCCAGCTGGTCCACCGACCTCTCGGATATCCAGTGACTGGTGTGGTGACCATTGACAGTGCCACAAGCAGATGCTCCTGCGTCGTGCATGGCGGCCAACAAAGTAAAGACGAATGTACTTAGCGCTTGTAACATGTCCGATGTCGTGTGTAAATGTCTGCGACTGAAAAGAAAACATCGAAGCGTTGCTGTCCAGTCTTTGTTAAATTTTCAAGCGAAGAATCGGCAGATTATCTATTGCACAGTCAACATATCATTACTGCATGTACCCAGTACAAAGATATTTTGATTAAGATGGATCGTACGCTTTTGCAACGATCCCTTCTCGGAATAACACCGAAACCGATGGAAAACCGTAACAGCTACGCAGATAAACCGCACACAAATCCACATGAAAATGGCACACCAAGGGTCGTAACCGCAATTACCAACGTGGATCTCGACAACTCGTATCTAGGGGCGGTAATATCAAATAACTCCACCCCACCTTCTTTCTCAACGCCTACTGTAAGACAACCGAACTTAACAGACGCCAGTACTCGTGACTGCGGCCTCATTGTTCCGATCTTGAACGGTTTAGTCGCTACAGGAAGTGTTAGATGTGACGGGCAAGTGACTGTCGGGAACCAAATAAAATCACCGGGAAACGGATATAAAGGTCAAGATGTGCCTCCATACTTGCATGCTGTTGTTGTAAACACAGATATATCATCGCCTGGTATTTACACAAAATAGGCAGCTATGAGGAACTCAGTAGCGCTTAACTCTGCATGTCAACGACTGCCTTGCCATCGTAACTCTACGCTTCACTTCGAGCCAGTTAGAGTTCACAACAATTATCTTCTGGCTACACCTACCTACCGACCTCTAACAGGCAAGCATACTTATCAGCCTCACGTCTACAACAACCCTAGAGACAGAGAAATGAAAATCAAAGAGATGTTGAAATCCTGACAATACCACCTGTCATGCGACATACCTATGCAGCACTTCAGAATCCATCAATTTACTTTAACCCCTTTTTAGCGGAAGCGGGAATGGCTCCGCATCCATTACCACCACTGACACACTCAGCGGAGACAGCCTATCTTGTTCCAGTTTTCTGGCAGTTCATCCACATGTGTCACGCTTGGCTCGATATCAGATAAACCCCAACCTTGCCTCTGGACACCAATCTTTTCCGCCCACCCAATCTTACTAGCGTGAACAATGCACTTACACCTGAGCATTCCACCGATAGGTTTGTTTTCGCTACCCCTTATTTAACTTATTTGCCTGTCATTTCGGATTCCCAATCTATTGCAGTACTCACATAAAACGTTTCTGTGCACACTACATTTTCACTTATACTAATTAACGCAAGATCCATATAAAACAAGTTGCATTTTGTAAGCATGCTTACTCAATTAAGCACCCACGTGTAATCTTGTTCACCGAAACATGGTGCTCCCTTGATACATAGGATGGCACTTTAGATATTCCTAACTGCTATCTATTTCGAAAAGATCGCAGCACAAAGAAAGGCGGCGGGTGCATCGTATATCTTCATCGGAACTTCAGAGTGGAGTTCATTGATGATCCACAGTTAAACAGTCCCAGAATCTCTGGCTATCAGTCGCTGCAGTATCCTCTACAATACTTTTCGGTTGCATCTACAACCCTCCGAAAGCGACAGCCAAAGATATCGCAATTATCTCCTCGGTTTCTGATTTCGCATCGGTGTTACCACACGGTCTAAAGATAATCCCCGGCAATTTCAATCTACCGAATATTACTTGGTCACCACAAACATCCTCTTCACTGCACAGGTCTTTCTTATCGACTATCAGAGTTGGGGGATTGACTCAGTGGGTTACCAGACCAACTAAATCTGCCAACATACTGGATTTAATCTTCATCCTGGGGATTCCTGACGCACAAATTGACATCTTGGACAACCTTCCGGGTAGTGACCACAGCATGCTACGCCTTTACATCCACTTGGAAATGGATACCAAACTCGACTCACCTACCCAGCATACTATATGAAGGATTGACTGGGAGCATTTCGGAAAGCAGATACGGTCCTCTAATTGGGATGGTTTTTTCTCTCCACTGGCGTCCACATTGCAGTGGAACATTTCTACTACCAGATCAATCGCATCCTAATTGTGCATGTCCCACATTATAAATGAGCCATTCCTTGTCTTAAGAACGTTAGCGACACTCCGAGTGACTTGAAAAATGAGAAAACGACTCTGGAAATTCAGAAAAGATTGAGGCTTCTCACTAGTATTACAGCTGCATAAGTCCACCGCCTGCATCAAGCGCTCACAAATGAAACGGATTGAAAAGGAAGAGGAGAACGCCTTGCAGATGGCATGCAAAGGAAAGGAACTAAGCGAATTACTCCGTCGTAGGACTAATAATCGAATGTCTTTGATTAAAGAACTTATTGATGAGGGAGGATCGCCACCTTAACGACTCACCTGCTAGTTATGAAGTGTTTAGCACTTTTTTCGCTGCTTCCATGAACGTAGAAACCGACCCTATGCCTTGCTGTCCGGAATTTACAACAAGCGGCATAGATAATGTCTAGGTTTATCTTTCGACCATTCAACAGGCTATGAAGTCCATCAAACCATCGCTCAAACCAAACTCCGATGGCACCCCATCAGTTATAAAACCTGGTGGACCTGACATACCGCTGCTTTTGCTGAACATGTTCACATTGTCGGTGGAAAACATCTATTGTCCCTCATCATAAAGGGGGGTCCAAACAGCAGTTCACTGATTATCGACTTTTTCATCATACTCCCGTCATCGCTAGATTACTCTAAAAATTAGTTAAAAGTGGAATCATGGAGTTTATCCATCGTCATGGGATACTTAACAAATCCCAGTATGGGTTCCTCGACAAATGTTCCTGTACAACGTGTCAGTTGCACTACCTTGATTACATCACAGATGCCATTGATTCGAAATATGCAGTTATAATACTGTTCCTGGATATGCCGAAAGCATTCGACAGAGTTGTATGCCATCGGGCGCCTCCCCAGGTTGTGGATCGGGGAATGCCTTCCTTGTGGAGGTAACTGCGAACAAGTCACATTTGCTTTGTAGGCGAGATGAACAAGCAGTCGCGGACAATCAGCGGCAGCGTCTCAGAGGGTGGGGAGTTCTGGGCTGGTCACCTAGTTTGCCAGTAAATACCACAAGTGCTCGTACGGCGCTGTGTCAAAGCCAATGTGACCGGCTGTAGAGTCACTGACCACTCACTCCTGCAACTGGGGTGAGTATCTAACAGAGGGCGGATGAACAACCTCGCTGGCCACCGGCTTCTCTGTGGACTGTTTCCGAACACAAAGAAGGCGAAGGAGCCACTTGGCCGTCAACGGTCTTCGTGAATCATCCCGCTGCCTTGCGGGTCAGGTCTTTAGACCAAAGGCTCGGGGTGGGGTCCCTTAAGTCAACCCTCTTCCTCGGTCTGGGCAACCGGGAAGCTTAATGCCCACACAACACATGGAACTTTGCTTCCATTCCTCTTACTCACTCTCACTTTGTTGTTATTGTCACTCATGTGTTGTGGCACTCTGCCAAATGTTTATTAGTTAACTGTTAAATACATATAATACATTTGACAGAGTGCCCCACAAGCGGCTACTGAAAAGAATCGAGTCATTTGGAATCAGAAACCCACTATTTGGTTGGTTGACATCATACCTAAATGGGCGTTACTAGATAGTCACTCTGGGTAATCATAACTCCTCCCAACGTCCAATCACTAGTGGTGTCATCTAAGGGAGGGTAGTTGGTCCTTCACTTTCCCTACTTTATATTAACTATATCACGGTGTTCATAATACATGGCCGGCCATTTTTGCTCGTCGATAACATAAAGATCGTTTATAAATTTCGACGTGACGAACTCAATGGTACAATGCTATTCGTTCAAGAAGACTTCGATTCACTTGAGAAATGGTGCAACACATGGATGCTAAATTTCGCAGCTAGTAAATCATGCATTATGTCACATAGATGTTTAATCCCTGAAGGGTATGTTAAACTGAACAATGAACTTATCTGTGTGAAACTATCCAACTGTGATCTAGGCAGACGATACTCTTCAAACTTTAATTTCTCAGAGCAAGCTGAGTATCAGATAGCACGTGCCAAACGACCTATGGCTAACATATGCCATAGAATCTATACAATCCCTGCCAGACTCGAGCATTTCAAAATACTTACACTTCCTCTCCTTGAATACTGCGGCATCATCTATGGGAACATGCGAATAGGTGACAGGAAAGATTTGGAAAACCTGCAAAGATCATTCACCGAGCGCTTGTTCAGTAAATCAACCACCTTGAGTTATCAGGTACGCTGCCAGCAGCTTAAGCTTGAACCCCTTTGGTTACGACGACCGAAACATAACCTGATGCTGATACACAATCTCATAAACCAAAGACATATTTCAATCTGTGTACACTTAAAATTCAACATAACTTCACTCGGAATATACGCACCAAGACCTATACATTATGTGTGCCGGTAACCAGGACAGCTATCCGACCAAACTTCTTCCTCGTCAGATACGCTGTCCTATGGAATAGACTACCAGCCACAATCAGGTCTTGCACAAATGCAAGAACATTCCATATTCAGCAAATTCCTTGACCAGAAATCGATAATGACCATGTTTTCATCGGGTAAATCACCACACGAGTTCTTTCAGGATGGACTTAGGAACATATAGGCAACGATTAAAGATGGTACAAAGAATTTAGCAACAACAAAATTTACGTGATTCCCCATTATTTTGATATCATACACCCCTTGTTACATGTCTCACTCATGTATAAGCATGATAATTATTATACCCATGATCTGTCCACAATCCAGGGACAGTTTCTCGTACAATCGAGAAATATACACATTGCTACTACTACTACTACTACTACTACTACTACTACTACTACTACTACTACTGCTACTACTACTACTACGACTACTACTACTACTACTACTACCACTGCTACTACTACTACTAATGCTACTACTGCTACTACTATATGTCGAAGACAAGCTATTATGGAATCAAGGGGAAGAGCCAATTATTGGGGGTGCAACAAAGGTGGGATAAAATGGAAGTTGGAAAGGGACAATGAGGAAAAGATAGCGTGAGTGGGAAAAGCAACCTGGAAGGTCTGAGCAATAACAGCCTCAGCACAACCCACCCAGCTCAACGCAACGACTTAGGCGCCGTCGATTGTCCTCTCTGACGGGCAGAGCATCAAGAAACTGTGTGAAAAGAAGTTCATTGTATTGCGTGTACAGGATACTGTCAGGTTGCCCATGCACAGGCGGGAGAACAATTAGGGTACTCAATCAAAACCATTGGTTCAAAAACATGGCCACACAACAGCGGGAATTTGACACTGAGCTACGCCGAGTCCGTTTTATAAAGCAAGAAGCCACTCTCATTCCGGGTCCTAAGACTGAGAGCCAGGAGAGTGAACTTGTCCGGCCTCCAACTATTGACCAATGTGGTATGAGTGGCTCTGAAGGTGCAAAAATCACCACCCAGCTTAGCTCAATGGATAGTTGAGACACACAAACCATCGCACCAAGTCATGCTAGTGCATATTTGAGATTATTACACGTTGTACTACTTTTTACTGAGTTGTGCTGAAGACGTTGTAAAGTTAAAGTGTTATTAGTAAAGCAATTTTCCGTTCAATAAACGGTTCTAGTCAGTTGGGAAACTTACCACACTTTATTATATACTTTGAGATATTCGTTCCTGGTCACTTTGCATACATGGGTGTTGTCAAGTACTGCGGTGTTTGACGAGCTTGGTGAACACATTAACAACTCGAGTGCTCGATCTGTATAATTATTTCGAAATGTACATGACCTTGTGTGACTTGATACAACTCCTTATAGACTAACCATAGCTCAAACTGTAGAAGTATATGGTTTATATGCCTATCAATCGTCTTTGTGAAGAACGTCGGTGATTCATTTACATTAAATACCAATAGCCAGTGTTGCACTATTCATGTTCCTTTACACACTGCAAACACTGCTAGGTGTCACCATTAGACGCTGAATAATACCAACCTATATTTATTGTAACATATTTGATAAGGTTTGTCTCTGCGACGAACGATGGAAACCCAGGATTAATTTCAACCTGATGTTTTTGATAGAGACTACCTAATTTGAAAAGGCTTTATAATTAGTAACCCACCAACAATCACACGGAAGCTTTCTGCGCTGGCCACGGAAACCTTCTACCAAACAGTGTCCCACTAACTCTTATTGGCGTACATCTAGGATGTATTTTGTAGCAGGTTTCGGGCATCATAAAGTGATATATCTTGAAAATTACTTTCGTACCCTTTTGCAAGTTTAACCTTGAACAGTAATAACTTACCGACCTCCAGTTGCTACGTAAATAGAGCGCGCAAAATGCAGACGATTCGAATCCTTGCACCCGAATAAGACATAAATGAGTGAAGACCTCAGAAGTAGCACTTGCTGGTGAAGAGATTTAACGGATCTCATGCACAACTTTCCCCCAGTGAACGACCAAATGGCCCCTTGTTGCTAGGTACAGAAGGAGGAAACGGCAGTGTTAGACATAACGACACACATAGTGAATTATTGATAAATCAGCTTATAGACATCCGGTAATATTAGCGGAACGCGGATATCGACAACTGCATGATTACTCGATAACGTCACTCTACCTAAGCAAAACAGGCCATTCAACACGGTAAGCACTTAGTTCAAACCTAGATTGATATCACAGCTGACGAACTATGAGACAGGTGTCCCCTATAGGGTTTTGCGATGGAGTTCGGCCGCGTAATTACATTGTACGCAATATTGACCTAAGAGCCGACGGTGTTGAATATAGAAGAAATAACATAGTGAGTTGCGTCAGCGTGGAGCTGCACAGCGAGGTATAATCAACCGGTCTACTCTGAAAGCAAGATGCCAAGTTTTCAGAGAAATCCTCACAAAAATAGGTCATCATCATCATCATCATCATCAACAGCAGTACATCAGCCATTTGAACGGATGCTTCGCTGCTATACAACCATGAGGACCTCTGAAATAAAGAATAAGAAGAAAGAGAGAAGAGGGACTTACCTGAAAAACCTTAATGCCCTAAGCAAACATTCAGGGTCAAGGCGCCTACACCTTGTGTAGACAACATACCGTCACAAACAGCTGGCTATCGTGCAAAGATAAGGCGGCATCGGCGATACAGCTTCCTTCCGGCTTTCACTGCCACGCGTCATAATCAGTCATTACCCCGCAGATAACTCAGCACCAAACACACCTTAAACAGGCAATCCGATTAGGAGACGGCAGCAGACGCGCCACTGGTGTCGATTGCGAGTCATGTCCTGTAAAGTCTCGAGCCAAGCACCACGCGAGTCACGTGGATTCCTCCCGGAAGGCGAAACGGACCCACGGCACCCAGTTTGGTCTTCAGTGATTTCATTTCCCGCTGCCAAGTCAACTTCTGTCCACTTAGAGCCTTGCGCCATCCTACACCTGGCAGACAAAACTAGACCCTAGTAGGTAAGTGGTGACCAGGCATACGTAGCACGTGCCCGAGCCAACGCAACTTATTCAGTGCCATCTGTTGTTCTAGGGAGGTAACATGATTATCACCACCTAGTACTCGTCTACGCACATTATCGTTGCGGACACGCTGGTCCCATCCGACTCCAGTAATGCTTCGCAGACAACGATGATCAGAGACTTGAAGGCGCCTCAGATCTTCAGACCTAAGGGCCAGGTCTCACTCCCATACAGCAGAACGGCCCTCACTGTGGTTTTGTATACACGGACTTTCAGATGAAGGGAAATTCATTTCTGTCGACAAAGATGCCGCAGATTCAAGAAGGTAGCTCTGGCTTTTGCAATGCGTGAGCTGACGTCAGTTTCTATGCGCCCCACCACAAAAATACTTATAAATACATCGATCAGACTACATAGTTGGACGGCGCCTCGAATCGCCGAGGAATATACCACTTATTTATTTATGTATTTATTTAACAAATACACATGAGTAGATGGCTACCAGCCTAATCAGTTATAGGGACGCTTCGTCAGAATGCAATCCTTAAAAACATCAAGGAGTTAAACTGCAGCTGGATTAACGAGCAGTAGAGACAAGTACGAGTGGGATACATACACCACATAAGAGTCACAGTGGCTCGCCGAACAACCTCACCGTGGTGTCAACAGAGTGGTTCGTGTATATTCCGTTCCAGCAAATATTTCGACCACACTGCTTGGGGACATTGTAGGCTTTCTTCTAGCAAACGTTCTCCCCATAAAAAGACATGAATGTGTGTACATGAATGTGTATCAGATGTGCTTTAGCACTAAATAAAGTCAGTGTCTCTTGCTTAGCTGGATAATCATATCCAATCCACGGACGTTAGTTCGCCACCTCGAGGATTTCCTTCGTTCCCCTCCCACACTGATGACTTGACCGAGCACAGTCAGAAGTGCAACGGTACATTTATAAATTCAAGGCCTAGATAAGAGAACGATTAGGATTCCCAACCAAAGCTTATGGTACAAAAATCCGATGAGAAGACAGCGGGTTGAACACTGGGTAACACAGAGTCTGCTTTAAGAGATTTGAAGTCACTCCCACGCCAACACCCAACTTTGATGAATGGGAGGCCTAGTTTTTCCTATCTCTAACCATTGATCAATCTAGTATTAGTGAAGATGGAAGAATCACCACTCAGGATTGATCTATGGACCACTGAGACACGCGAACTATCGCAACACGGTTAAGTCCAACCTTATTGCATTGGATGGTGGAGATACACTTCAATGCAAATCGCGTTCCGCATTGAGATTGCGCGTCTCAATCCAATACCGCAGCAAATGCTTTGAAGTGACCCCACCTAGTCACTAAGCGTTGTGACCAGCGGTGCAGGTTTAGGTATAGTCTCCCGTTGAAAGCTCAAAGATTTAAGGTTCGCTTCACAGTCCTGCTAACTCTACCTGATGAGGGAACGAATGCTTAAGTAACCGGTTGTGGAGTATGATCTCCATCGCACTGAGGCTGGATCTTAATGTGGTGCGATGGTTTGCGTGCTTCAGAGATCCAGTGAGCTATGCTGGGTGGTGCTTTTACACCTTCAAAGCCACTTATACCAGATTAGTCAGTGGTTAGAGACAAGACAAACTCAGTCTCCTGGTCCTCCAGGTTTGTGGTTATAGTAAGAATGGCTCCTTATTCCTCTAAACGGACTCCTTGCGGCCCACTGCCAAACCTGTTGCCTTGCGGTAAGGTTTTTGAACCAAAGGCTTTGGTTGAGAACCTTACTCGTTCTCCTGTCTAGGCCTGGGCAACCTGACAGTATCCTGCCCACGCAATACTATGGACCTTTCCTTAAAGGAGTCCTTCATGTTTTGTCCGTCGCATAGGATAATAAACGGCGCCCTCTCTGCTGCATCGAGCAGGGTAGATAGGGGTTTGGATGCAAGTGCTCAAGCCCTCCCGTTTTCTTATTACCCTTCTTATGCTTTTTCATCCTTATCGTTCAGTTCCAACTTCACTTTTATCCCGCCGGTTTTCAACCCCCTTCCTTGGCCCACCTCCACCTTGTATTGATAGACTTTAGTCTCTAGTTTCAAATCACATGGAAACGCAGAGCGTCATTCTTGCACTGCCGACCAGCCTATGTGCAACCAAGCGGTCCACTCCAGTTCATCGGCTTCGATTTGGAGCTCTTCATTCTCCTTCAGATTGGCATACCTCAATGTACGCACATTGCTACAGATCGGTCAACAGGCAGCACTTGCACGAACATTAGGGATCCTATCGATCGATATCTGCTGCACATCGAGGACCCGCCTGCAAGACTCGAGCTCTGTGCTCACTTTGTGATCACCTCTAGGTGACACCAGCAGTAGTTTCTCATTGCGCCTATCCGGTGACGATGCAGCTTCGAGTACCGGCCAAACCGGTGTTGGTATTGCCCCTAATCCCTGGGCTGAAGCTGCACTGGTTGACTGGATCCTAATCAGTAGCCGGATGTCTGCGGTCCGATTGGCTGGCTCGTTCAAAGCTTTGAAATCGGGCGGGACTAATAGATGTATTCGACACTGCTGCCTACGCGCTCACAAACTGTAGTAAAAGACGACTTCTACCCACAAATGAAGGAGCTGCATCGCCACAGAGGAAGCATGGACACTGTTGTGCTGGCTGGAGATCTGAACGCTCAAGTTGGAAAATTGTCCAATTAGGTACTCCATCTGGGCGGCCAACACGCTGCGGGCTCTCATACTAATAGCGGCGAGTGGTTACTCCATTTGTTTGAAGATACCCGCTTCTTTCTTGTGAGCATTAACTTCCGACACAGCATCTGCCGGAGAGTGACATGGCGCCCACCAGCCTTGGACACAAATCCATCACATTGCGATCGGTTTCTGCTGGAGAGGCTGCGTCCAGAACTGTCTCTCGATTTGAAACACATGTGTGGACACTGACCATGCACTTGTAGTGCTGATCTGCAGATGCGTTTCGGCGGATGCTCACAACGAATCTCTGAGCATATTGACACTAGCCAACTGGCGAAGCGAGCGGTTCTGAATGCGCATCGAAGTACGCTGACTTGCGGGCTGAGTAAGCGCTCAGTGAATACAATTGATGGTCACTGGCCGCATGTTCGCCAGACCTTACTAGCAACAGGCAAATCCCCCTGTGGTAAGTCTAATAGCCAACATGGACATTGGGTCACTTCGCCGTCTCTGGAACTTATCGATGCTCGCCGGCATATTCCGGCTGGAAGCTAACACAAGGAGACTCGCAAAACTCTCCGGCCAGAACTCCGTGTTAGCCTGAAGACAGGCCGCGAATCTTGGTGGTCTCATGATGCGTCAGAGATGGAAGTGGCCCCCTGTCCTTGGTAACCATCAAAAGTTATTACGTCTGATACGGGAAACGGTCAGCCGAAGACCTGGTGTTAGTAAAAGTATACGTGACGAGAGTGGACAGGCATAACTTGTCAAAACGCTTAGAGCGTTGGGCTGAGCAATTTGAAATGCAACTTAATCGGCCGCAATTGTCAGATTTCTTGCCTGCCACTGATCGCCCTGTTCCATGGGCTATTACCTTGGATCCGCGCTCTCCCTCAGAAGTCGAAGGTGAGATCAGACTGCTGAAGTTGAGTAAAGACACGGGATAGATGAGGTTCCTCCAGCCCACTACAAATTTGAGGGGACCTGCTCTTGTGGATGATTTACACGAGTTACTAGTGAAGCTCTGAGAGCATGAAACTGTCCAGACAGACTGGAGCCACTCCGTTAAACTCCTAATTTTCAAGGGAGGCTGACGTTTGGAATGCGGTAACGATAGAGGAATCAGTTTGATCTCCGTCGTTTCCAAATTTCTTCCTTCTGTCATCTTTGATAGACTGATTGGGACTCGTGAAAGTCAGATTCGTAAAGAGCAAGCTGGGTTTCGTCGTCGTGGCTGCATCGACCACATATTCACTGTGCGTCAGCTGTTGGAGCACCGTCACATATATTGGTGGCCCAACCTTGTCATGTTCTTCTATATCAAAGGTGCCTTCGCTTCGGTAGATCGATGTGCCCTTTAGGACTTTCTACTCAGGAAAGGTTTGCCCGAAAAATATGCAAATATTATCCGAGCATTATACGCGCGTAACTCGGTCAGAGTGAGCGCATAGGGCAAGCTATCGCCGCCCTTCAATATCTCCAGTGATGTGAGACAAGCATGCCCGCTATCAGGTTTACTCTTCAACTTCGCTATGGACGAAGTCATAGAGTTCGCGTTCACAGGACACGGTTTAGTAGGCGTGGAGCTGCTCCCTGGCGAAAGAATTCTTGACTTGGAATATGCTGACCATCTTGCCCTAATTTGTAACAGCTCCCAAACGTGCCAAGCGGCGCTGGACAGATTAGCACTGGCTGTCAGTCATTTCCGGGTTATGCTTTGCGCCTTCGAATTGCAAAGCTTTCCTGCAAGATTGTCAGGGACCGCCTCCAGTTTTGACCCTTGGTGGGGATCAGCTGGAAGTCCTACAAAAATTCAACTGCCTTGGAAGTTGTATCAGCTCCCTAAGTGTCAAAGACGAGATCACGAACCGTATAGCAAAAATTCGAGGCGTTTTGGCCAATCTTCGCCACCTATGGCGCCAGCGCCACATTACTTTCTGCCTGAAGGGTAGATTGTACAGTGCAGCCGTCCGTTCAACTCTCCTTTACGGCTGTGAAACTTGGCCCATTAGATCAGCAGACATAAGGAGGCTAGTTACGTTCGACCACCGGTGCCTTCGCAGTTTGGCCCACATCTGGTGGGAACACCGCGTGAGCAGCGAGCGTGTTCGGCGTCGCGTACGTGGTGCAGGAAGAGCGGGTGAAACGCTCAGCACTGTTATTTCACGCAGCAGGCTCCAGTGGCTGGGACAAGAGTTGCGCATGTCAGCCTCTCGACTCCCGTGTCGTGCGTTGTTTGCACGCCGGGGTGTGGATGGAAGAAGACAGTCGGCCAACCGATGACTTGCTCGAGAGCAACTAAGGCCCTTACTTCGACGTTGGCCTCGGTTGGAGCCTTTCGGCACCGTGGTTGGGGTCCGAAAGATGATGAACACGTATGGCTGGATACACTTGTTGACATGGCTAGGAGCCGACCTCAGTGGCGTTCGTGTAGTGAGTTTCTTTATCCCTCCCCATCTCTATTAGCCTCCCCCTCCAACCGCGATCTTATTTTTTTAGCACAATACAAATTAGCGTAATAATTATGTTTGCTGCATAGTAGTCGGCAGGTAGCTTTCTGGAACGATGACCATCCGTTACTGGTGGCTCAGCTAACGTGCACCTGTAGCTTTTTTCATATCTTTTCTCCTGTATGGCGGCACGGTAGTTGAAGTGCTTTTCACCTCTAGCTAAGGTGTATAATGATGATGATGATGACCTGGAGTACAATGTGCTGCGGGTGGCCCGGTAATACTCAACTGCTTTAGGGCTCGGTCCCAGTGGTGAAACCGGCGAAAGTATATTAGGAAGAAAATCACTGCCAAAACTCCGATTTTCATTATGACGTATGATTCAAACGAAAAGTAACAACATCTCTTACGGTTTAGACCCACCAGTCGTGTACTCAGTGCGTGTATGGCAATTGTGAAGCGCATAATTGTCGGCCGACGACCGAAAGGATTACATGCCTGTCTTGCAATCTTTAGGTCCTCGGTTCGAATCCGCATAGAGTCGGGCGTCATCGCGGTATACTTAACTCATGCGCTACCAGTGATGGTCGTATGGCAGCGAAACATCGGTACAGTGTGCCAGCGCACTGCTTACGTCGACAAGGAGGATGCGGGTACTTTGGTTCTCAAGGGATCCGTCTCTCCGACATCACTCAGTCCTCACATCACTGCTAACTGCTCTTGACTGCACAGTCACTGCAGAGTGTAGGTGTCGTGACTCTGCATATGTGCGCGGAGCATTTAGATTAAACGTTAGATCCAAGTTCTCCAAACCTCCGAGACTCCAGTAATAGAGTATTCTATCACGCCGTAGATATACTGAGGTAAAGCAACGGCACAAAACAATGATGCATCACCGTTTGTGTTGGTGGTCATGACAAGGCGTAGTACAGTTGTAGCAGTGTTTTCCCATACGGACGTCTATGGACACTGCAGTCACCGAACGACGAATCTGAGCTGTTATTTGTCCATCCAATCTTGGCTGTCACACTAATTACAACCATTGGACAGAAAATAGTACTAACCGTGGTCTAGCAGAAGACTCGCTTGGGGCACCATGACAACTGAACAACCAAATATTTCTTTGATTAGTGATCCAGTCAATGATTAAATCAGATAAATGCTTTCATTCTGAAATCGTATGAGAAATGTTCTGTTGAGGATGATCAGCAAATTCTAACGGATTCAAATCCCACCACTGCCGCACTAGATAAGGTGAAAGCCACTAAAGTAATCGATGGATGCAAAGCAAAACATGAGATGCGGTTACCTCCCAATAGTTCCACGTACCATTACCTGCGTTTCGTTCGTTAGTTATATCTATTCAGAGCATTAACTGGCAATAATCACCATTGGTTTTCTAGCCCTCAAGAAAAGTAGAAACAGAAACAAAGAGAAGCCTGATAAGTAACACCATAGAAGAACACTTATGTTAAACCGGAACAAACCTATGACAGTGAAATCTTAGGTGGTGAACTAGCTGGTATTCACATCCCTACTGCGTCATCTGTGCCACCGGCGTGACATTATTCCTACTCTGAAGGGCTGAGTTTATAATGCAGCCATCCGTACAACCATCCTGTACGGTTGCGAAACTTGGCTCAGCAAGCCGATTGCCTTCATGTCTGGTGGGAGCACCGCGTGAGCACTGAGCGTGTTCGAAATCGTGCATTTGGTGCAGGAAGTGCGAGTGAACCGTTCAGCACCATTATATCAGGTACCAGGCACTGATGGCTAGGCCACCTGTTGCGCAAGCCAGCCCACCGATTCCCTCAACGTGTGCTGCTTACGTGAACGGCGTCTGAATGGAGGAAGAGCAAGGGAAGCCAAACAGTGACTTGGTCAAGAGGAATGAAAGGGCTTACTTCAACGTTGGCGTTGGTTGTTGCATCCCGGCTGCCTGGCTGGGGTCCCAAGGACGATGAACACGTTTGGCTGGACACACTTGTTGACATGGATAGAAGCCGGCCCGAATGGCGTTTGTGTTCTGAGTTTCTTTGTCCCTCCCCCTCCTCTTTATATTCCCTCACCAGCAAACGTCAAAAAATGTGATATCACCGTTATCCTACTTTGTATAGCTTTTAAGTCTGTATTTCCTGAGGTCTTACTTTTTGTATTGTGGTATCTTGGTTGTGGTGTGTTTCTCACCCTCAGCAAACGTGTATCGATGATGATGATGATGATGATGATGATGATGATGATGATGATGATGATGATGATGATGATGATGATGATGATGATGATGATGATGATGATGATGATGATGATGATGATGATGATGATGATGATGATGATGATGATGATGATGATGATGATGATGATGATGATGATGATGATGATGATGATGATGATGATGATGATGATGATGATGATGATGATGATGATGATGATGATGATGATGATGATGATGATGATGATGATGATGATGATGATGATGATGATGATGATGATGATGATGATGATGATGATGATGATGATGATGATGATGATGATGATGATGATGATGATGATGATGATGATGATGATGATGATGATGATGATGATGATGATGATGATGATGATGATGATGATGATGATGATGATGATGATGATGATGATGATGATGATGATGATGATGATGATGTGATGATGATGATGATGATGATGATGATGATGATGATGATGATGATGATGATGATGATGATGATGATGATGATGATGATGATGATGATGATGATGATGATGATGATGATGATGATGATGATGATGATGATGATGATGATGATGATGATGATGATGATGATGATGATGATGATGATGATGATGATGAATACAGCAATCGGCGCTATGTTTAGTGAACAGTATAACCACTTCAGATATGATAACCAAAAGTGTAAACCCAAAGTTATCACAAGAAACGGACACTTGAATTCCTACGGGGCTTAGCATAAGTAATGGAGTGAAGCAGTATATCGCATGGGTTTGCACTGGTTTTTAGGCGCTGTGGACAAGATACTTTTTAATTGGACACAAAACGCCGCGCGATGCGATAACTGATGGTAAACACATCACGAGTTAATGGCTGTCAATTTGTTAACCCTGCTAAAAAGCTCAGATGACAGGATTCGAAGTGAAAGTTGCACATGCTGTAATGTCTCCGTCAACTCATAATGAGTATACGTGTTAAAAGTATCACAGTTTTTAACATTCGTTATCACGATAAGCGTTCTTTTCTCTTCATCGCTTTCCTCTAATTACGGCTCCAACAGTACAATGAACTGGTGAAAGCGAACATATAGATTTTACTTGTCCTTGTAACGTTGATCACTTAGGACCGCTCCGAACACCACTTGTAGGGACATTTGATCTGTGAAGCCATTAACCTTCTACCCACCTCCAAATCGTCACGATTATCAGACAATGATGACTTGACCAAGGGGAATGAAGTTCCTCACTTCGAAGCTGGCATCGGTTGGTGTTTCCCGACTGCCTGGCTGGGGACCGAAGGACCATAAACACTGTTGGTTAGATACGCTAGCTGCCATGGCAAAGAGTCGACATCAATGGTGTTTGTGTTGTCAGACACTTTATCCCTCCCCTCCCCTCCCCATTAACAGCCCCCTACAACAAGGATCTCAAATGTGATATTTAGCGTTATGTTGCATTTTTAAAGCTTTTTAGTTTGCATTGCTTGAGCTCCTCTACTTGTGTATTGTTTCACATTAGCTGAGGTGTATCTCTCATCCTTGGCTAACGCGAATTGATGATGACGCTGCTGCTGCTGCTGCTGATGATGATGATGATGAGGAGGAGGAGGAGGAGGAGGAGGACAATGGTGATGATGATGATGATGATGATGATGAGGATGATGATGAAATAACCTGTATTTCACTCGGCCTGCTGAAACGCTTGTGTCAAAAGCGAAACGTCGGCTACAAACTATACCAACCGGATGTTTTCAAGCCCTTCTGAAATGTTTCTTAATCCTCTTTATTCAGGCAGGAGTATGTAGCTGTACAAATGGCCTCGTCTGTCCTTAGTGAGATCAGTCCACTGTGAAATTGAGGACAGACGGATTACTACTATATGTTAAGGGAAGCCCAGAAAATCGGGCTCACTTCATACACATCTCGGTGGCTGCTGTAGCTAAAGAGAACGTAGTAAGTAGTATTACTCCCGTCTGATTCTCGTTACGTTTGGGGTATAGGAGTGTTGAAACGCTACCCTGTCTTTGATCTCTGTTTTGTGCGCCGCCCAACCCAACCGGGGGAAAACAGAAGACAAGGGTTGCTAGACTGGCGCATATTATGGACAGAGCGTTGTTAGCTTTATGCGCCACATATCTTCACCCCTGACTGTACGTCGCTGGACCGGTTGAGGTCACCTGTCTATTCATGTCTAAACGTGTTCGCAGACTCCATTGTTTGGCTGCAACCTCGCTCACGCTTGCTCCGTAGCAACACGTGTCGTGATTAGGAACTGACTTCCTCAGCTGATCTGGACAACGTAGTCACCTGTGCCGTGAATGAAAAGCTGATTTCATCAGCTTTTCGCTTGGCCGGCTGCAGGTCCACTTTGTATCTCGAAACCATGTCACGGCGTTCGTCCGTTGAGACCGCTCGCCTTTAAAAATGATGACCAAATAGATTGAGCCAACTATCGAGGAATCAGCCTCCTATGTGTTGCTCCAAAGTGCTCGCTTCTCTACCCCTACGGTAGCTCAGAAGGGTACGTGAACAGCGCATACATTCAGAGCAGGCTGTTTGAACGGATCCAACAGGTCAATAGCAGGTCATGACCTTGTCAGCGTGTGCGTGCTAATCGTGCAATCCTGTGCTCTGTGTTAAATTGGACTTATCCCCTCACATTCTTGTGCCACCTCTTCGGAAGTACGCTCAATCGATTCGGATCACTGAGCTCTATCCAACGGGGTCTATATTTTTGAAGTAAGTCCAACGACACGCTGATACACCACAAACAAAATCTTCGGAAGTCTATTCACTAAGGCCAACTTGAGTAACTTTGCTTATTTGAGTTTCATCAGTACCTTTGGGATACCATTCGACAGAGCTTCTTTAAGGCTGTCAGACAATATATAACAGTACTGTGCACCACTGTATACCATAGGTACAGGCATTTTTGTCATCTCACGTTACCACCATATTTTTACGTGCATTTCACTGCACAAAGCCTGTGTGATTTTGGCTACTCGTGCGCCTAGTGACGCACCACCACCAAACCCGCTGACCGGGGCAGACAACTGAGGCAGCCCAAACGGCGTGACCAGCGCAACCTAAAAGTGCATACCGACCATTGATCCATGGGCCGGAGAAGTTCGTCAACCGGGAATCCAGTGAGCAGCAAACCCAAGGTCAAGCGTGCCTCAGACAAGCGGGGAACTGAGATCCGCTCGAAAATCGCGTGTTTGTTCTGTGCCAATTCCTACGACACAACAAATGTGAACATTACACTTAACGGAGCTAATAGCGTATCGACAGATGGGTTGTGGTTCTGTGACTTATCTTCAGATAGTCCGATAATAAAGATCGTTCAAACACTTACGATAAGGTGTGAAGCGTTGGCTGTTACGTCGGCAGACCGAAAGGAACTGATCGCGGTATTGGGAGGGAAAATCTCAGAACTCGAGTTGCAGATTAGTGCATTACATAGACCGAATCCCCGACCTGTTAAAAGGCAAAAGCTCTCTACCAACAATGCTACCCAGTCCAGCGAAAGGTAAACACCGTTAGTGAAGAACAGCAGTGAAAACAGGCCGGTTGAACGGTCTCCCAATTCTCATGTAATGCTCCAAAGCATGCAGAGTTCCGCACAAATTGCACGATCACCTCCGTCAGTAGCTGGGCAACAACAATTGACCCCTACAGATGGTGCAACTAACGTCGTTGCACGTAAAAATTCTTGCTGTAGCCTTGGCCTATCGTCCACGGAAGACAAGCCAGACACCCCCACTCGACAAACCTAGGCTCACAAAGAACTGCAGAACGAACAATTAATACGCAACCAAAAGGCGATGACAGTGATATGTCCAAACGTCCCAGAACCCAGTAGCGAATCGCTAAAAGGTAGACAAGCCGAGGAGCAAAACCACTGGGCTGAAATAACCTGCGCACTCGGACTGAAAGTTCTCCCAACTAGTCTTACACGCCTTTCATGAAATCCATCATCTCGACATGTAGGGGAACCTCGGTTACTGCGAGTAACTTTTGCAACACGCGTGACGAAGATGTTCGCTTAGCAATCCACATTCTAGTGAACTCTTCTGTCAGCGCCCGCATTTTTCCTGACAGGCCATGGGCAGAAAGACAGAAGCGGAAATCCAACCCTAGTTCGTCACGTCAAAATGAAATGAAGAAACTGGTACTGGCTCATGGTGTGCCAGAATTGAAGCATGACGATATCAGTGAACGACAGAAGCACGACATCGAAGAATGGCGGTACATCGCAGAACTATACGACATGCAGAATGTCGTGGCTTTTGACGTCACCCGTCTAACTGCTTTCACAAACTACCAAGGTAGCGGGCCACGAATTTTGAAAGTTACCTTGGCTGCGCCCGAAATGGTATCAGTGGCAATCCAAGCATGGTATGACAACAGGAAAGTTGGGCCACCAGAAGTACGGTTACCATTCCTTCAATTAGTACGGACCTCAGATACAGATGAGCCAGCCTCAATTGTACCTATCTCAAATCAGCCAACCGTGCAAACAACCGTTTCAAAAATCTTCAGCAGACCGGCACTATTTGTGCCGGTCACTCACAGCGAACCGAGCTCCTAATACGTCAACAAATACAATGCAGCTACACCAACACTCAGGGTTTGTATTCTAAGCTCTCGGAACTGCGCCATCGACATGAAACAACAACTTGGGACCTCATAGCAGTTACTGAAACTTGGCTCTCAAACCATATACTTGATTCAGAGACTGAACTCAATGAGGTGTCAGTCATTCGAAATGATGGTCCATCTCGCGGTGGCGGTGTTGCTCTCTACTATCGAGATTATTTGAGATGTGAGGCTCTTACCGAAAATTCCCTTGTTATTCCTGACGCACTATTTTGCCGACTGCACCTAGCAGGTCGAGATGTTGGTTCACAGAAGACGAGTGATGCTTGCCTCTTAGCAGTTTTCTATAGGCCTCCGAACTCATCAGCAAACAGCGATAACATTCTATTAAACGCCCTCCGCTATGCTGTTTCACAAAAGTACTCTCACTATCTTATAATGGGTGACTTTAATGTTCCTTCAATAGCAGCAATGTTCCCTAATGGGACCTCATTTAAGTCGAAACCCCTCGAATTCATGGATATGGATGTTTTAGATAACCGTGTGCATCGACCAACCAGACACCGCGGTTCAAACAAGCCATCACTCCTGGACTTAATCCTGACTAATGAAGAGTTGATGGTTAAGTCAGTAGCATACGATCCTCCACTGGGCCGTAGCGACCATTCAGTCCTAACATTTGGTTGTGTGTTATGCCAGTATTGTTACTAAAAAAGAGGGACTCAACGAAGTATTACGGACTATTTTAAGCTGCGCAGCTTAGCAGCAACCGTTGACTGGGACCTACAGACGCACAGCTCAGCCAATGACGCGTGGAATGAACTGAAAGACAACATTAACTGGGTCATACAATCAGCATCGAAGGTTGTACCATTACGAGTATCGCGCCGGACCAATACGTGGATCCGTAGCAGAACACGTAAATGGATCAACAGAAGAGATGAAAGCTGGAGGCAACATGCGCTAAGCCCATGTGATATCACATGGCAAAATTACAAAGTCATCAGAAACTACTGCACGTCGCTCATTAGAGTCGATAAGTACGAATGGCAGGAGAACATGGTGCTGAAATTTACGAGTAACACCAAACTACTATACAGATTTGTGAATAGCAAAAGAAAGGTTAAGCCCGGAATACCACCACTCAAGACGGCCAGTGGCCTAACAACTACTGCTGTGGATGCCGCGAACGCTCTACTCCTGCAGTTTGGCTCGGTAGCTACAAATACCATGGAACCTTCGCCCTATCAACTCCCAACAAATGTCGTTGGCTTATCCAGCGTCACCTTTACTCCAGCAGCTGTTGCAAGCAAATTACAGTCTCACTGGGAGTACAGTGCCCCTGGAATCGACATGCTCTGCCCAAAAGTACTGAAAACCCTTTCTCCCATCATAGCAGCACCTTCTTCTAGGGTCTGCTTAACTCTCATACACTCCCATCTGAGTGGAAAAATGGAATTATCACTCCAATATACAAAGGAGATAAGCGATCGGATCCTGCCAACTACCGACCTATTACACTCCTTCCTGTTTTATCAAAAGTGATGGAATCGGTAATCGCAGATGAACTGACGCGATACTTTGAAAGTCAACAAATACTTTCTAATGCCCAACATGGTTTCAGACGCAGACGATCTTGTCTCACCAATTTGCTGATTACTCGGGACTCATGGACCAGGGCGGCTGATGAAGGAGTCCCCATAGATGTGATTTACTTGGACTTTTCTAAAGCATTCGACAGGGTCAATCACTTCTTTCTCCTCCAAAAGCTTGCTGCCTACGGTATCAACGGTTCCCTGCTCACCTGGTTGGAAGACTACTTACACGACAGAGCAATCAAGGTAAGAGTAGCCGACACTCACTCTGCAAGCCTGTGCGTCTCCAGTGGTGTACCACAAGGATCCGTCCTCGGCCCGCTACTGTTTTTAGTCTACATTAATGAGCTTCCAGCAGGCATTCTATCTCCGATGCAAATATTTGCAGACGATGCTAAAATATGGAGAGCAATTCGCTCAGCATCCGATCGTGTCTACCTCCAGGAAGATCTGACTCGGATTAACGAATGGGCAGAAAGGAACCAGCTCCCAATGAACCCTGCAAATTGCCACCTGCTGACGGTGCGCAGCAGCTTCGTCAACACATACCTTTTGGGGCAACACGTCCTGCAACACGTGACTAGTGAACGCGACTTAGGTATAATCGTGAAAGAGTCTTGGCAATTCGCTCCAATGTTCGAAAGCAGCAAGTGTGGCGAACTTGAACTTGAGACTTTTGAGGCGAGCTCTCGGCACCTTTGAGCGACGGCTAGTACCATTGCTGATTAACTCCTACATTCGCCCTCACGTTGAATATGCAATTCAGGCCTGGTGTCCATGGTTAAAACGAGACATTCGCCTATTGGAACAACCCCAAAGAAGAGCCACAAAGGCAACGCGTGGACTATCCGGTCTAAGTTACAAACTGCGTCTTCGTGTACTCGGTGTGTTCTCATTAGAATACCGACGGCTTCGCGGAGATCTTACTCTCACATACCGGATACTAACTGAAAGCGAGCATCCATGTACATCACTGTTGACTCTAGCCCCTTACAAACAAAGCCGAGGCAACCACCTGAAACTAATGACGCAACACTCCCGTTTGAATTGTAGAAAGTATTTTTACTCACTTAGAATCTGTTCTCACTGGAATGCATTACCAATATATGTGGTGAACGCACCAGACATGACGACATTCGAAAGACTCTTAGACTTTCATCTTAGTGATAAACGTTACACAACAGTTTGATAAAGTGCAATGGTTTAACCACTGATATTTCACGTTCCACGTTGGAACATTTTGATTTTAATTTTCTTTTGCATATCCATCCTGTGGGTCTTGTAAAGTTATGCTTTTTATCCCATCATACACTACTGAACTATTGAACTTGGTTGGAGCTGTGTTGTTCACATCTTTACGATCCGGCAGATGCGCCAGCAGCGCCGTGCTTCCATCTGGCCCACTGTCATACATAAGTGCTGCTTTTTACTCAGTTGACAGAAGTGATATCTGGAGTTCGTTACTAAGAAAGCGAGTGCCTGAGAAGTTTGTAAACACCCTCCGAGTAAGCCAATCTTCGATCTCGGATCGCGTGGGTGTATGTAGTGACCATTTGCAATGCTTCGTTATCACCAGTGATATGAAACAGGATTCCCCTAACATTAATGTTCGTGTTCAAGATTGTTTTTAATGACATACTAGACAGCGCTCTGGAAAATCATGGGCTTGGTGGCGTCGAGTTACACCCAGGTGATCAGGTCCGTGACTTGGAGTATCTCGTAACCTGGGGCATATCGCAAACTCCACAGGACATGCTGGTTTTTGCTCACCACTGCGTCCGGTATATCGATGGTGTACTTTGGCAACATCGCCTCAGTAATTATGGCTTTTGATGTCAGGTTTTCGATTCAGACAGACTCTGTCGATCATTGACGTGCATAACTTCTTGTGTGTGCTCCCGTAGCTCGGGCTTTTCTCAATGCCTGCCCCGCCGCGCTTTGTTTGCATAGGTCCGAGTTGATTGGAAACGACGGAGAGGCGGCCAATACACAACCTGGGTCCCGTATGTTAAGGCGCTGACATTACAATTGGCTACAATGTGGTACTCCAGACTCCCGGGTTGGTGTCCAAAGCCAATGAGTACACCTGGTTGAAAACGCTACCGAATGTTACCCGGAACCGTACCCAATGGCGGACGTGTTACGAAATTCTCCCTGACTATAATTTCGCCCATCATTTTGTTGCGCCCACGTGTTGTGGTAACCGGTCCATTATCCATTGATCAGATATACAAAGCTAGTGTGCCTTGAGTTATGATTTTATACGACTGTGTGACAGGCATAAGGCGACGCATTGGTGCTAAGCAAACATCAGTGGTTTCATGCGGGCTGGCTTACTACGGGGTGACCCGCATCCACGCTGGTTTAAATTGACATTAAAATGCTGGTGCAGCGTGATATGCCGCACATTTCCCAACTCATATTTTCCATGTACGGACGTTCCCGAGTGAATTTCACCATGCAGCTGCTGGGTTGTGTCAGTAAAATATCATCAAAAATCCTCCTACTCATTAGTAACCAGAGTTTATTCCCATAGTCTGCAAATGATATGCTTGCATGTGGTGGAGGCCGTCACTTTTGGGGACCAGCAACTGTCCATTGCAATGTAGTAACTTGTATCACACTAGAAGATAGGTTGCGCTATGTATCAGCTAGCTTGCACGTTATAACGGTCTGCCGACATCCAGCCTGGCTCAGTGGCATAAACTTCTGGCTACTTGGCGCTAGGGGTAGTGGGTTCGGTTCCCTGTAGGGGAGTGAAGGAATGAGCGCCATTGACGAGCTCCAGTAGGGCGAGATGATGGTCTGGAACTTTCCCGGATTTGTGATCAGATTGTCGCGCTTTTTAACTGTAACAAATCAGTAAAATATAATTATAATCCGCACTGAAGCATGCAAATGAGGACAGACGAATGAGCAATCCGATTGTTCTTCATGATATGCATCAACTTGTTGGTTAGTTTTGCATGGTGCTATCTTATTCCCACAACCCTTCTTCTAACATGTCGTCGCGCTGTCGCTCCATCGATGCACACTGCATTCTGTCCACTCGTATAGTTTTCGAAACTGCAATTTCTTCCATTACGCGACACGTCAACCCTATCACTTTTTGCTGTCATAAACCATTGTTCCGTTGGGTGTTGCTCGCCCGAACACGGTGCACTTCTTTGACGTGTTTCGAGGTTATTTCCTCTCATTAGATACAGCTACAGGTATTGAACCTGTGACCATTGGGATTCCAGTCGTGACCAGTACCCCTAAGCCACCGGGTCACGACTGGCAGCGCTTGGGACAACGGTTAATGATGGATTTTGAGTGTTATTTTTGAAGTACACTATGTGTGGATGGATTGCGACACGCAATCAATGTTGACCGCGATTCCCATTAAAGTGAAGCTTGGTCCTTCGATCACCAGGACCGTAGCTGAAGCAGACAGAAATTGGGTGTTGCTCGCCCGAAAACACTGTATTCCTTTGACGCGTTTCGAGGTTATTTTCTCTCAACAGATAGAGATAGCAAGCATCGAACACGGGACCATCGGGCTGTTTATTGTGACCGCTACCCCTAAGCTAACAGTACACAATGGTCCTGGTGATCGAAAGACCAAGGTTCACTTCAATGGGAACCGCAGGTAACATTGAGATTGCGTGGCACAATCCATCCACACAAGGTGTACTTCAAAAATGGCCCTCAAAATCCATTGTTCCATTGTTTTATCGTACTAGCTATACTTGGCCGGGGCAGTAACATCAGACAGCTGATACCTACAAATGTCGTTTGGAAAGGGATGGTATTACATCAGTAGTACTTCTGGTTTTTTCTTTGGTGAAAGAGAGAATTAAAGCAGCAATACTCCTCAGATTTGCGGCACAGGTAATCCAGGTTGCAGTCGGACTAATGGTTGTAGTTGCGCTTGTAGTGAACGTGAAACTTCTATGGTTTCAGTATTTTGTGACAGTGGATTTTATTCTTGTTTGTATCTACCGATCGTCCATTTGTTTTACTGACGGCGCGTCTGGTTCACTTTCGTTTCCTGTGTGTTCTGCGGTTCATCGCTTCGTGCTTCGCTCATTGACTTTCAGTTCTTTGTAGCTCGTACAATACACGTTGGGTTCGGCAACGTTTCACTTCTGTATACTCGGTATCCGTGGTTGGTCTTACTCGTAATTGTCGCTACCGGTAACTGCGTTCGGCTCTACAGGTTAGAAGAAAAGTGGGGTTCGACTAATTCTGGCTGTTTGTGTACTGCACCAGTATGGCCCTTGATTTCTCCGGCGTGGCAGTTTGCGAAAAAACTTCCCCGAACCGTTAAAAGCTGAAAGTTAAAACAGTGCTAATTTTGAGCGGATATCACTTTGAAGTGTTAACTTTCTGAATGGATCGTGATGCGCAATTGCAATCTTGGTTGCGATTTTTGCCGATGTGAACCGCGGTTAGTTAGGTCGCTGAGAGGGTACCAGAAAGCTAAATGTTACTTGCTTCTGGTAAACAAAACTGCAACCCAAGAACGCTACTTACTAGTATTCCCTCGTCAGGTGGAGAGAGCAACCCTGCGGCTCAAACCCAAAACTTAGAAGGTACCGGCCGAAACCTTGGCTACAACACTGAGTCGCGGATAACGTTCGTCACGACGGTTACAGAGGTGCACAGAAAAGTACGAAACCTTTCATGAATGCAACCTTGCGAGCGACATTGCTTAGTATTTTATATGGATAATATTTCTCCAGTGGATCTCATTTGACATTGTGAGTAATAGCGTTTGGGTATAGGTAGAAATTCGTCATATACAGACTCACTCAGACAGCCACCACACGCTTGTTTCATCCTTTCGGGTATCGTCAGCAGTGCGCATTTTATCTGACCCTGGTAGGGCTCAAACCCGCAATTCGACTGTTGCCAGTTCGTTGTTGAAACCACTGAGTTACAGGGACGGCAACGACCATGTTGAATAAGTTACTAGATGTGATATAGCACCGCTCACTATCTACTGACTTGTACGTTACTGCCGTGCAGAGGACATGGTAGCCTCCTCACAAAGCGACGAATTTACCAAACGTAATCCACCAATTAACTTATGACATTATAAGCAGTTTGGTCTGCGTACTGCTTTTCCGGGAATGTGATGGCTGTCTGAGTGAGTCTAGATGTGACGAATTTCTACACATACCATTCAACTCCCCCTACTACTCCGCTGTAATAGCGTTTTAGAAACAAGATATCGGAAAGCTGACCTGTGCAAAAATCCGGTCAATGAATGTATAAGTATGCGCGCAATGACCGAGTCAGCTGACGACTAACAGCTTCTGATTCTCTTCGTTAGAGGCAGGAAATTTTCTGCTTCTAGGTACGATTAGTTTTACTTGCGTTTAATCCAAGCAAGTATGCTATTCAAATGATCTTACACGGTCGACCGAACCATGTTAAACGTGGAAGCCCTTTAGAAGTCTATGTATAAACGGTCATTGATGCATAGCAAACGTTCTGTTCACAAGTAATCTTATGGATCAATAGGCCGGACAGCTTATCCACTGAGGGACATTTTTGAGCAGTGGAAGCGCGAAATCGATGATTCTGTAAAAGCGTTTCTTCATATGATTTGTCGGAAGTCATTCCTAGGAATGATTCTGTCGTTACTAGTGCCGTTCGTTGTTTTATCAATCATTAAGAATACCATTGATCAGGAAGTCACTTCATTGCATTCAGCTCTTTCAAACCACTACGATCCGGACACTCGAATCGATGTGGAGTTACCGCGCCATGCGCAACCAAGATGACAACAATCAGCACCTTCAAATAAAATGGGGCGAAAGGCACGCAGTGCCGACGATTCGCTGCCGTGCAATCACTAACAGTGCAGCCTGGCCTCGGATACTACGAGGGTCGCTCCGTCCCCTACTGAAGCTAGGACCCGCGCCATCGGATTACAAGGCAGACCTATGAGGCTTTGGGCTACCGGTTGGCGCAAGATGCAAGTGGAGCACAGTTAAAAAGAAGCTCGAAAGGCGAGAGTAAAAATGATCGGAATGGACCGTCAACAGTTAAATGAAGGAAATTAACAGGAACAACCCAACCGAGGTCACAATTGCGCCTTGGCAAGTAGGGTTACAATCACTTAGTCTTTTGTGTTGTTCTGCCATACCATCGGCTGGCCAACGTACGATGCCATCGAGCTATTTGCCGCGATAACACATTATACTAGACGAAGAAGAGAGTCAGTTGGCACACAAAGGAGAGGACCTAGCCAAAGTAAGTGGTTTAGACATAGTGGACGACCCAAACACTGATTGACATATATTTGCATGGTAGGGATGCAGCGATGCAACGTATTGGTGCACCACTATTATGTCTATACCAACTACTCATTTAAAGCTACTGAGGAATCTTCACTCACGTCATCAGTAAGAAACGAAAGATTTTGTTCTTAGGAGCGTAGGGTAACTTATGCACCTCTAGGATACTACAAAGAGACCTGAGGGTCAAACAATTAATTAGGAAGACAGAGTGTCAAGCCTCCTAGTTTTCGCAAAATGAGGGCATCGTTAGGCCTTGAAAAAAGAAGTTGTTAGATTTAACTACTTCTGTATAGGCATAAGTTGCTTCACAGCCATCGTAACCATCACGGAACTAGTTTTGATAGGTTGGCAGGGAAACGTCGCTACGAAGCATCGGCGTAGTGCTGGTTTCTTTCCTTCGATTGGGAAATTTGATGAAACACGGTTAAATGCGTGACAGAATATCGTGTAATGGACTCAGCGGAGCTAGAATTGTGTTGAGGAAGAAGGCGCCGCAATTCCGAGTTCCGTGATTCATTAATACTCTAATTGATGATGTACCGTTGGTATAACCTGATTGGCTGTTTTGAATAATATCTGCATGGCATTATCATCCTTTTCACATACACAGTGGCGCATTGTTGTGCACATGATGCAATAGATCACTAGTTCAGGTGTCATTTACGTACTTCATGCAGAGCGATTTTCTATTTCGCAAGACTTTTATTATGACCCAGTTGCAGACAAAGTTTTGATAAAAGAAAGTGTCGCTAGGGGAGCATTTTTCCTTCAGTTTAACAAATAGATTGTCAGATACGCCAACTGATTCTGCCCAATTAACGCCGGAACAGTTACTACGTGTTATCGGCTAGTTAGGTATACCATGGAGTAGACGCTTTCAGCAACTATTGTTGTTCCCTACTATTTATAACCCACATCTGGATGTATGTAATACTGGTCATATTCGTACGATTCCTGATTTCTGACTAGGAATCCAATTTCATGAAGAGCGCTAATCATGTACCAAACAAATCATTCAATGTAGTTTACTTAATTTAGTACAGTCTGCGTTTCTGGTACATGATTACTCTTACGCAGCAGCGAAAGGATAAGGCATGTTGCCGGGATGAAAAAAACATACACAAATTTATAGGTAGTACTGTGCCTGTTTGCCAGTTCTGATTTTGATTGTCTTGATCCAACTACGCTGAACACTAAAACCGCCGGTAAACAAACTACTGCTGCTGTCTGTTGTCAGATCAGAGGTCAGTGAAATTATATGCATGCTTTATCGCTTGTCACAAAACTACATTACACTGCTACTGAACACATTCTAGCACAGTTATTAAAACTCTAAAGTGTTTGCTGCCATCAGCAGAATGTCACTACTTCGTGAATTAGATGCATCTTGTTTGCTAGCGAGCGGAACTTGTATATACTCTATATAATATTAAACTATATGAAACATAGTAAAGCAGTAGGTCAGGCTGACGGGGGCCTGTACACCAAAACCTAGGCAAGAATAATTAGACCAATGGGCACAACTGGCCGAACTCACTTGATGGTGGCTGTACAGTACACCAGTGTCACTTCCCTAAGAGCATACGAACAAGTTTGAGTATACCGTTGCAATGGATCTCACATAATCGTCGCGTTTGTATGTGGATTAGGGCTTCTTGGGTCTGCAATTTGATGCCAAGAATAAAGAATCCAGTACACATGATATCAGCAGCAATTATTGTAAGAAATGAAGACATACAATTGCTCTAATAAAATCTTCTGAGAAATGCTTGGGCACTCTAAACTAGCACACCTACATAAATTATGTATGATACCAAGATAACTACGATGTCCATATCCGTACAGATGGACAACTACCATCGCATTTGGGCCTATTTTCGGTCGCTCGCATAGAGGGAATGAAAATGAAAATGAAATGGACGCAGTAAATCTAAAGCCAATGTTAAATATTACAATGCATCGTTGACGCTGGACGTTTTTACCTCTGAGCAGTTCTTTTTAAATAAAGTCGTAAGATTAGTCAGCGCGAATGACTGATAGATTGCCGCTGAGTGACAAGTTTGTGTGCATCTGGCCGTCCGACTGAGGCAAATGTAGGATGACTTTGGGTCTTCAGTACTGTGTTTTGACGAGATGGAAATCGATTCCCCAAAGTACATGGACGATGTGCGTGACTATAATAAATGCATTCACGGTATAGGTTTAGGCTGTATCGGAAAGATGTTTTGAGTCACCGAAATTTGTCCCAGGTGTATCTCACCGAGACGGCCAGCGGCATAAAAATAGGCCACGCAGGGCGCTTAATCGTGTTATACAGGGTACAAAGAAAGGGAAATAGTTTTGGACCTTAATAACCACTCAGAAGCGCGGGAAAAACTCGCGTAAGTTTACGTCATCTTAGCACTTAGAGCTTAGCAACGTGTAGATATTTCGTGAGGTCATTTTATGCGAGTACCATCGCTAGTAGGACTCGTGCTTACAACTGAGGAACCCATGGCCGACAGGCTAGTTATAGACACCCACTAAGGCTATCATATCATCATACTCTTTAACTATGTGTGCTACGCGGAATACCCGAAAGAACACGCTGAACTAACACGCACAACATTCTGAACGATCTGGTTGGGACGACTGATTGGGAATTAGTGAAAGATCGCTCCCCTGGCAGCGCTTGGGATCATCTTGTTGGACGTTGCCGCAACCTGATCGTAATTGCTTCAGAAACTAAAACGGTTCGTTTCACCAATTCATCCGCGTTCATCAGAAGTAGAACTCGCAATTGTATGCCATTAAGGAACGCAGCTTGGCACACTTACAGAGCACGTTCTGGTCTCGAAACCTGGAGCGACTACGCGATCCAGCGCAAACATGGTAACATGCTTGTCCGTAAGGACAAACTGACTCACTGACAACATTCGGCTTGTAAATTTGCCAATGACGACAACTTCTATATAAGCCTGTTACTACCTTTCGGAAAGGGAAGCTTGGTAACACGACAGTTGGAGTGACAGTGTGCTGAAGAAGCAGCCAACTCCCTACGGATGCAGTATGCCTCGACCTCTCAAGGAGACGTCCGACATTGTTACTTAGCTACATCCGTAGCCCCAATTTCAGCACTCAGTAACATCGTTTTTACAGCAACATCGGTGTCGAAGTAACTGCTCTGAATGCGTACTGACAGTTTCTTCGGAATCGATGACATTCACCCCAAAGCATTGAACGTAGCAGCAACAACACTAGCCGAGCCATTGTCGCATTTCTCCCAAAAGAGCTTGGATGGGAAAACTCTGCCTATCATGTAGAGACATGGTCTAATGGCGCAAATTTTCATGGATGGCAATCGCTCGCAACTCGCATACTATCGTCCAGTGGTCCTCTTCCCTGTACTCTAAAAGATGACGAAGGCAATTCTCGCTGAGGCTTCAGTCGAGCATCTCGATGTTACGGCACCATAGCACCCGAGCAACACGGGTTCCACTAACACCGTTCATACAATACTAACCTTCTGATTTCAAGCAGTAGTTGGACGAATGCGGCTGACAAAGGTAGGGGTACCGAGGTCATTTACCTCGACTTCTCCAAAGCTTTCGACCGATTGGATCGCCGCATTCGTCTTCCCAGGCTCAGAAGCTATGGAGTAGGGGATCTTCTGCCCTTGGGTGAATATTGAATTTCCTGCAGAATCGGCAGCTGCAGGTTAGAGTTCGGAGCGCGTTGTCCGATCCGATTCATGTCGAATGTGGGGTCCCATAGGGATCAGATCTGAGGCCGCTTCTGTTTCTCGTGTTCATTAACGAGCTTAATCGTTTGGTCGCCTCGGATTTCTTGGCGTTCGTTGCTGAAAGTAAGCTGTTGCGGGTGATCACCAGCCAAGGGTGTCACGATGCACATCAGCGAGACCTGCACTCCGAAACCTGCTCCAGTTCAATTCGGAGAAGTGTAAAGTGGTCCACATTCGTCACCAGCGGAACATTCTATAGCCTGCAAGCAGTCATCCAGCAGCGGGATCTTGGTGTATTCGTCCAGGCTGCTCAAAACAATCTAAAAAGGCGTCTAAAACTGGAAACCAACACCTTGGCATGCTGCAGAGGACACTCGCGCGGTTTGATCCGTCTGTCTGTTTTCAGTTGCTCAATACATACGTGCGGCTTCATGTGGAATACACAATCCAGGCCTGACAGCCCTGGCACAAGTAAGATCTCTCAGCGCCCGATACTCCACAGAGAAGAGCCATACAGCACGTTAAAGGGTTGTTCCATTCCTTATCTCAACTTAGGCTGTAGACTCAAAGGTTGTACGGCGGCTGGTATTGGCGCCTACGTTGGAATTTGGAGGAACCCCAACCACCTCTGCCACCACCTATTGAAACTCAGCCACAAGACGAATTTAAGGAGCTATCATCTCAAGTTAGCCACGCGATACAGTTGACTAGAATGTCGGCGAAACCTTTACTCTCTTCCTGTGTGCTAGCCAAGGAACGCCCTCCACAATTACGTTATTTTACCCCTACTTTATACTTGTTTAAAATACGCCTTGACGTTACCCTAACCCACCTACACTACGAGATATAGCCTGTGTGTCTCGACAGGCGATATAATGCGACGAACGTTGCACAACCAGAATTAACTTAAACAACTGTGGTTGGCTCTTTCTGCGTACCTCTGTGTTAACACTGTGGTGAGTCCGCCAAAACACTTTTCATTCTATCACATTGCTTTTCTTTCAAAAGATTGTGGATCGCATTCTGACCACGCTAAGTTACTTGTCAAGCATTTACTTTTTATCTGTAATACACTATTGTTCCAGTCCGCTTTAGGCACGATAGGCAGGCTCTTCCAAAGTAATTTGTTTGTAATGTAATCAGAGTAGCTAAGTCGTCTGCACATGGTTTTTGAATGGTTGAGCACACGTTCGCACCGTCTTCGACCTAGAACTGCGCTCACCTGGCTCCATTGCTGCTGATTCGAATACAACGTGGCCGTTCCCAATCACCTTGTATCATAGGCTAACGCGGTAAGCAATCTTGCGCCTGTCTAATGATTTTGTACATTTGGAAAGTTCTTAACTTCTACTTGGGCTTTAGACTTTACTCCGACTCGTTACGTCCGTGCAAGAGTGAAGCACTCAACTATATTGGTCACCGGTGGAACAGACGCGGAGGTTTGTCACATCAATCGGATCACTGGTTTCGCATATAAAACATATCAGTGGAGCAAATGCCACTTTATGTTGATTAATAGATATATCATACTGTTCCAGGAACTTCTTAAACTACTGCGATTGCACTGCGAACGGGACAAGTTTGCTCAAAAGAAAATACCGTAAAACTCCATGTGGCGCTGGCTTCAACCGATTTTTCAGTTTTTACTGACGAAACCTATCTTTGATTTGCGCTGCCCCGTTGCAACTGTCTACTTACGCATGGATAGAATCTCTTGGGCAATAATGAAGCGACTTAGATGAAAGCACTTACGGGTATATAAATTAAAAAATGTCGACGCAATTTAAACGACTGTCTTTGGTAATAAAATCAGAGGTACTAAGACTAAATATTTTGTAAATTAAAACCGTGTTAGGTCATCACGATGCTCGCGACCTTGAAAGATTTTAAAACTGCTGTGTAGCAAAAGCTCTCTGGAGTGTCTTGATAATGTGGATGTGGACAGACTAAATGCCAAACTTTGTTCTTTCCCACAAGATGTGTGTTCCCTGTCCTCCTTGCGCAACATTGGTCCCGCAGTCACCCTTGATCACGTGGATGTTTACGTGGAACACAAAAATTGTAGATTACCTGATGCATTTTCGCCACTGTTTCTGAGAGTGCTCAGATTATCTCGCGGTACCCTTAATCGCCCTATCCAACCGCTATCTTATGGGTAGCACAAGGCCTGACGTATGAAGATCTGTACAGATAGCACCTGTGCTTGAGAAGGAGTCTCAAAATTATCGTCTGATTCACGTACGTCGAGGATGTTGAAACTGTTCGACAAACTACTTGTACCTCATCCTCACACGCACCCAGACGGACCATGTATACCAATTTGCTTATAAACCCAACCGCTTCACACTAGATGCTATATCGTGCCTTGTACATTCCGTATCATCTGCAGTGGATGGTAAATGAAAAGTATTGCACCTGCTGTTTCTTGATTATTCGGATAATTTTAGAATCATCAACAGATCAACGCTGCTCAACCAACTGCTCACGAGTGAGGCTCATACAAATGTCTGCAGTGTGATTACAGACTAGCTTAGAAACCGCACCCATTTCACCTTAGCTTAACGGAAAAAGATACTTTACCCTTCACTCTAAGCATGGTGTTTTACAAAAAACCATTCTCCCTCTCCTACTGTTTTCTTTATATGTCGAAAACCTCATAACGTCCAAATGTATTAGATACAAGTATGCCGATGATGTTGTTTTGGTATGTGTAGTTCCAACCGTTGAAGTATCTACTTTCCAGTGTGGCTTAGATGGGCTTGTGTTGTGATCATCGTCCCGGTCTCCTATCCTAAACATTTCTAGGTGCCATGGTGTAACACGCACTTTTCTTTAGGCTGATAAGCTACAAGCTGTTTCCACTGGCACTTCTTCACTGACAACGTGTGATCAACTCATACCCAGGGCGTCAACTGTCAAACATATTTAGTCTTTTTATCCCAAGAAGGCTAGTTTGTTATGCCCTGACTTAAAATGCTTTCCATACCTTGTGATTTGACGCTTAAATTTGTGACTGCGTTCATTCTCTGTCACTGATTTTACTGTTCTCTAGTGATTTTCAATGGGCTACTCAAAAAGTTACACATTGTTTTCATGGTCTTTAAAATATATTTCTAGATGCAGTGGTCTGTCTAAGGAGGCGCTCGTCACTTTTATTGCCAACAAGCATGTAGACGCTTGTACTGTTTGTTTCGTCAAAGTACCAAACGATAGTATTCCTCTACTTGATAGAACTCCATCAAAAGCGTTAGCCATTTTTTCCACACGCTCTAAACTTAGTAGCTTATTTTATTACACGGTTTCTAACCAGATTGCTGTCCTACCGTATTTGTGGACCAAACGAAACTCACCAGCATGATGCGCAGTTGTCTGCTTGAAAGCTACTCAAATACTTTTTGAATAAGACACTTTATTTGCTTTTATCATTAATAGTATGTATTGCTGTATTCTCAGTGACAGCTTAAAATATCAAAAATCTACTATCCAGGTAAATAACACCTATTTTGACTTGAGTTGACTTAAATTCATTGTTTCCTCAAGCATGTTCGGTACATATGTAGGTTCTACAAATCTTGCTACTAAATTAAATACAAAAAGCTTATCATTTATCGAAAACTAGATAACTGCATTTTGTGAATAGAAAGCATCTAGGAAAAGCTTTTTCCCAGTTATCTTGCTTTACAAATTGATGTGCCACAAATGTGCAGCGACCTTGATAGTTCCCACCCTAGGAGCGTGACTTATTCACGGCCTGTGCAGTCTAACTACATCGGCTTCATCATCATCATTTCACCTTAGCTGAAAGTGGGAAACACACAATTTTAGTGCCGCAATGCAAAAAGATAAAACATACGATAAACGTAAGATGCTGAAGATTATAGAATGTAAAAAAACAGGCGACAAACTACTTAGTAACATATTATGCTTCAAGAGGGATATCATGTTTTGAGGGGAAGATAAGCGGGATGGAGAGGGATCAAGTAGTTCACAATACAAACCCTATTGAGGACAGCTTCTTGCGAGGTCAACTAATGTATTCAAGCAAACGTGTTCATTGTCATTCGGATCCCAACCAAGCTGTCTGGACACACTGACCGACTCCAACTTCGAAGTGAGGGATATCATTCCTCTTGACTAAGTCGTCGCTTGACCACTCATCCTATTCTTCCATCCATACCCCCGGCGAGCAAACAAAGCACTTTGCGGGAGCCGGTGAGCTGACATGCGTAAAACGTGCCCGAGCCATCGGAGCCATCAGAGCAGTAGCTCGCACAGTTTATAGGGAGCTTTAAAAGTGCAAATGCAAACTTACAGGTTACATGCGAAGTAAAACGGAATAGTCCTGTCTGGACAGCCTCATCAGTCTCAGGGAGGATGGATTGGTTAAGTTGTCTACTTAGCGAAAAATAACTGGGTCCGTCCAGTACTTGTAATCCAACGGTTTTCCATCAGTGCCGTACATGCGGACACTTGTAAAGACCATAGTTAGTCGTGCTAGACGAAGTTACTCCACCGTCTGACCGACGAGCTGGTGTTAATGGCAGAAGCAATTGTGGCGAACGACTACTCTCAAAGATTTATCGAGAAAAAGCAGTCAACTGAGAGGGCTGAATTATCTAATGTACATATCAGCTAAAAAGAAGCTTTGTGTCAATTGACCTTTCTGAGGTGATTATGTTAGGCTTAAGCCAACCAAACGGTTAATCTCGGCTATGGAGGGAAGTTACTACGCTTAAAGATAACGAGCTTATCTTGTAAGCTGACGGCGCGGGTTCGAGCCTGCCTAGAGGCAGGGTGACCCTCGCAGTGGTTGCGCGGCAGCGAAGCGTCGGTACTGCGTACGGGCGTACCGCTGCGGCTTCTCTACTATGCTGCTCAATTGGTTGTATTCAACCGAACGCAACGTTTGTCGGTTCCTCCAATGAAGAGAGTTCAGCCTACCGGGGCTAAATCACAATATGCGTACCAATTTATTCAGGTGTCAATTCAGAGCTATTTACATGGGGAGAACTAATAGGCCACTGACTACCCAAAAGAAGGAACATGAGCCGAGATATGTTCATCACAAAAGCGCCCAAATGCTCTATCCCACTCAATTACTGTGCTTGCGTTAGTTTGCCGGCTTCCTCGATAGGCAAACACCTGGTCTGTGGTCACTGGATGGAGCTGGGCTCAAAGTTCAAAATTGTGTCGAGTCATGCAATTCTTCGCTCGCTTTGGTTTTCCGAAGCGGTCATGATAAGTCGGAAGAAGTCGGAGCTGTACGTTCAAAAACAGTTATTTGTTAGCTTAAGGCTGACATGGTCGTATAGGTGAACTTCCGTCATTCACTCTGCACACCATGCATGTCTGGTCACACACGATGTTAGCTGCACTCACGTATATCAGTTATTATAATTGTTACTGAGGAGACAAGACGAAATACATGCATCTGTCTTCTGTCGGCGCTTTTTAAAGTTTTGAAAGGAACAAATTGCTTAAAATTTTACTATTATATTACTTGTTTTGGGTTTTATTTTATATTTTATAATGATAATTACTCGATTTTTTGTGCATTTTAGCTTCTTGTATTGCGAAATAACTGCTTAGGCGCTTCTTACATTTAGCTAACCTAACTTTCAATCCTAATCTGAATATAAACAGGATAGCCGTCGAGCGGCTACAATAGAACAGTGGAAACCGAACTCCATCTGGGCAATCTGGAGCCTTTCTTATACTTAACGAATTCGGCAAATAAAGATCATTTCCTCGGAGTATGTCGTCATGGTGACATAATATCCATCCTATGTACTCTAAGAGGAGGGTTGGGGAGGGCACTATGAGTATTCATTCAGCCGCGTGGTGCTACTTCGGCGCAAGGCCACTGTTGTCTGCTGCTTAAATCATGTAGGCCCCGAGTTCTCTCGATGTCGATCGTGTTCATTTCTTTGGTTAAAAACTTTAACAGCTTGCTATAGTTAACCGTCAGTGCACAACTAGGGGGTGTACCAAATGATTACTAGACTCTTATTTCCTGAATAAGCAAACAGCACGTTGCGAGCAATGCTATTGCAGCGGTCTAGTGTAGAACGCCGGGTCTGACGGACTCGCAGCATAACTCAAATATACGTAAGCCATTAGAGCTAACAAAGAATATCCGAGGAACTAATAACATGGTTTTACAAGAACCAAGAAGCAAACTGATAGCGTTTAATGTATAAGTAGTAGACATTTAACAAAGTGTATGAAAAAATCTCAGCATAGGTTGTTTTTGCATTTACTTGCAAATGCAAACAGAATAAGTTCCAGTTAATATACTGGAGAAAAATAGGATGGGTGTAATAAACTTGCTCTTTCCTGAGTGTGATGGCTTTGCCCACGAACTTGCACGTGACGTTGTAGCGCGGTTCCTAGTTAAGGCGCGAATTCGGCTAAGGTACTGTATCACGAAGCCAGACAGAAAGATACACTTTCAAAAAAGTAAGAAGAACTAGCATTTTGCGAAAGAAATTTAATTCAGGTTATTTCGTGTATTCACAAACGGTCGCTTACAAACCTACAGTGAGAGAATGTAGGGTGTGCATGTGACATGGAATCCATAAGGCAACCAATTTGAACTTGAGGTGATCGAGGTCACCGCTTCCAGTAGTTAATCATATGTCTTACCATGGCGAGACTAAGCTGGACACGAGGTCAATTTGCTTGAACAAGTTGGGCTTCCTCCGCCTGCTTGCGGAAGCCTCTACGATGAGCGGCCCTAACCTACCTGCCAGCGCTATTGCTCGACACCTACTTGATTGCACTGCGTGCCAAGACCCCAGTAACTCGATTAATATCATCCAAAGACGGAACAGTCCAACGCTGCTCTGGTTTGCCAAGGTTTCCGCAATCCGGCGGCTGAAGATCAACCTGTGCCTGCAAGTGTCCAGCTTAGCGCTGACATGGTCAGACAAAAGATCAGCCACTGGAAGCGAGGACGCCGATGGCCCCAGGTTTAAATTGGTTAACGTACTGATTCCATGTCACATGCATGCACTAAATTCCCCCACGGTACGTTTGTAAGCGACTGTTTGAGAATACGCGGAACAAATTGAATGTGGTTTATCTCGCAAAATGCTAGTTGTTCTTGCTTTGTTGTAGTCTCTCAAGGGAGTTAATTTCAAGAAAACGATGCATACGCCTGACAGACCAGACGCGCTTACAAAGCACACGCAGCCGGCCATTTATATTGAACGCCTGAGCAGGTGACCCACGCAAGTCCCTACCTGCCACACAAGAGAGAAGACAGAAGACGAGGCGGAAATTTATGAGCTCTTGTATGACCCACAAAAGCCGCACATGACAGGAACAAAAGTTTATATCTTAAGAGAAATGATTCAAAACCTCAGGTTTGTGGCTTACAAAAGACCATTGTTCACTTTAGCCTAGCAGGCAAATCCTCATGTGGTATGTCTAATAGACAACATGGACATTGGGTCTCTTCGCAGTCTCTGGAACTTATCGACGCTCGCCGGCATATCCCGGCTGGAAGCGAGCACAATGAAACTCGCAAAGAGCTCCGGGCAAAACTCCGTGCTAGCCTGAAGAGAGACCGCGAATCTTGGTGGTCTCATCGTGCGTCAGAGATGGAAGTGGCCGCTGCCCTTGGCAACCATCGTAAGTTATTCCGTCTGATACGGGAAACGGGCAGCAGGAGACCTGGTGTTAGTGAAACTATACGTGACGAGAGTGGAAGGCCTATCCACAATTTGTCAAAACGTCTGGAGCGTTGGGCTGAGCATTTTGAAAAGCAATTTAATCGGCAAGAATTGTTCGATTCGCCGGTCACTGATCGCCCTGCTCCGTGGGCTGTCCCTTTGGATCCACCCTCTCGCTCAGAAGTCGAACGTGAGATCGGACTGTTGAAGTTGAACAAAGCTGCGGGACCAGATGATCTTCCTCCAGCTCTTTACAAATTCGGAGGCTCTGCTCTTGTTGATGCTTTGCATGAATTACTAGTGAAACTGTGGGAGCAGGAGATTGTCCCAACCGACTGGAGCCGCTCCGTTATTGTTCCCATCTTCAAAGGCGGCTCGCGCTCGGAATGCGGCAACCATAGAGGAATCAGTCTGATCTCCATCGCCTCCAAATTACTCGCGTCCATAATTCTTCACAGACTGACTGGCGCTCGTGAAAGCCAGATTCGTGAGGAGCAAGCCGGGTTTCGTCGTGGTCGTGGCTGCATCGACCACATCTTCACCTTACGTCAGTTGTTGGAGCACCGTCACACATATTGGCGGCCCATCGTAGTCGTGTTCCTCGACATCAAAAGTGCCTTCGATTCGGTTGATCGATGTGCCCTTTGGAATTGTCTACTCAGGAAAGGTGTGCCCGAGAAATATGTAAATATTATCCAAGCATTATATGCGCGTAGCACGGGCAGAGTGAGGGCTTACGGCAAGCTGTCGCCACCCTTCAATATCTCCAGCGGTGTGAGACAAGGATGCCCGCTGTCACCTTTCCTATTCAACTTCGCTATTGACGAAGTCATGGAGATTGCATTTACAGGACATGACTTGGAAGGTGTGGAGCTACTCCCAGGAGAACGACTTCTTGACTTGGAGTATGCAGACGACATTGCCCTCATCTGTGACAGCTCCCAGACGTGCCAAGCCGCGCTGGACAGATTAGCACTGGCTGTCAGTCGCTTCGGGCTTTGCTTTGCACCACCGAAGTGCAAAGCGTTCCTCCAGGATTGGCAGGGATCGCCCCCTGTGCTGACCCTTGGTGGGATCAGCTAGAAGTCGTTCAGAAATTCAATTACCTGGGAAGTTGTATCAGCGCCCTTGGGATCGAAGACGAGATCACGAACCGTATAGCGAAAGCTCGAAGTGCTTTTGCTAACCTTCGCCACCTATGGCGACGGCGCGACATTACTCTCGCCCTGAAGGGTAGAGTGTACAATGCAGCGGTACGTTCGACCTTACTGTACGGTTGCGAAACCTGGCCCCTAAGATCGGCGGACATGAAGAGGCTAGTTACGTTCGACCATCGGTGCCTTCGCAGTTTGGCTCACATCTGGTGGGAACACCGCGTGAGTAACGAGCGTGTTCGACGCCTTGTTTACGGCCCAGGAAAAGGGAATGAACCGCTCAGCACCGTTATTTCACGCATCAGGCTCCGATGGCTGGGCCACGTGTTGCGCATGCCAGCCCACCGACTCCCTCGACGTGCGTTGTTTGCTCACCGGGGATGTGGGTGGAAGAAGAGGAGAGGTGGCCAAGCGATGACTTGGTCCAGAGGAATGAAGTCCCTCACTTCGGAGCTAGCCTCGTTTGGAGCTTCACGGCTCCCTGGTTGGGGTCCAAAAGACGGTGAACACGTTTGGCTGGATACACTTGCTGACATGGCAAGGAGCCGACCTCAGTGGCGTTCCTGCTGTGATTTTCTTTGTCCCTCCCCATCCCTTTAGCCTCCCCCTTCATCTACGATCTTATTTCGTTGTTTCTTACTAGCACTGCTTTTAGACACAATGGGCGCCAAAGTGCCACTTGGCGTCCACCTGTAGCTGGTCAGCGATGGACCCAAATTGACCACATAGCCATAAGTTACAGGTGGCGCGGTTCCATTCTGGATTGCCGCTCGTACTGGAGTACCTGTGTCGATTCTGACCATGCCTTGGTGCGCTGTCGTTTCTCCATGAACTTTACCGGAAGGCGCACAAAGCGTCTCCCCCGATTGGCAACGGAGAAATTGTCCCAGCCCTCTGTCAGGCAAGCCTATCAAGAAGCACTGCATAGCGAACTCTCGCTGTCTTGTCCTAATGACACTGAACTTCAGTGGAATAGGATCTCGGCCGCTATGCACGACGCAGGAGCATCTGTTTGTGGCACTATCAGTCGTCATCGCACCAGTCACTGGATATCCGAGAGGTCCGTGAACCTTTTGGAAACTAGAAGGCACCTCCCGGCTGGTTCTGAACACAATGTGACCAGACGGGCTATTAGGCGTGAACTAAAGCGGAGCCTACGTGCTGACAAGGAAGCCTGGTGGACCAGTCGGGCTCAGGAAATGGAGGAAGCAGGAGCAGTAGGCAATTACCGGAAGCTCTTCCAGCTAATCCGCACCACTGGTCCGAGGAAACCAGGCGTCAGTGAGACAATCAGGGACAGCGCGGGTGCGCTGATACACAATAATGAGCGCCGTATGGCTCGTTGGGCTGAGCACTTTGAACATCAGTTCAGCTGGCCCCCTGCTCCCGGACCTCTTCCTACTCAGGTGATGCAGGACGAGCCATGGACGGTTAGTTTAGAGCCCCCGTCGGAGGCCGAGGTCCGAAACGCGATCACAGCCCTCAATCGTTTTCGTGCCGCTGGTCCGGATTCCCTACCACCTGCACTATTTAAGGATGGAGGTGAGGTCCTCTGCAAAGCACTGACCTCCCTATTCGAACGTATCTGGAACGAAGAGAGTGTGCCGGCTAATTGGAGCGAATCGATTATTGTGGCAATATACAAAAAGGGCAGTCGCACAGACTGTGCGAACCACAGGGGTATTAGCCTAACGCCAGTTGTGACAAAATTACTGGCCTCGATTATCGTTCGTCGTCTCACTGCAGAACGGGAATCTCGGATTAGAGAAGAGCAGGCCGGTTTTCGCCCAGGACGTGGCTGTATAGACCATATATTTACTTTGCGGCAGGTGCTAGAGCAGCGCCACGCATACCGCAGACCGACAATAGCTGTGTTCCTCGATTTCAAGAGTGCGTTCGATTCGGTCGATCGATCGATTCTGTTCGAAATACTTGCGCGAAAAGGTGTTCCTACGAAATATGTGAACATCCTTCGTGCTCTATACTCGAACACTAGAGGCCGCGTCAGGGTCTATGGTACCCTATCGGATAGCTTTTCGACTACAAGTGGCGTTCGACAGGGTTGCCCGATTTCCCCGTTTTTGTTCAATTTCGTCGTGGATTCTATCATGGAGTGTTCCCTTGCGGAATCTCACGATGTAGGTGTTGAAGTGCTGCCTGGTGAACGGTTAGTTGATCTAGATTATGCGGACGATATCGTCTTGGTTTTCGACAATGTTGAGGCGGCACAATCAACCCTGAATAGCCTGTCGAGAGTGGTCCCATTATTTGGTATGCACTTCGCACCTTCAAAGTGCAAAGTGTTGCTGCAGGACCACCAGCCACTCGATGACCCCTTGACGCTTGCTGACGAGGAACTCGATGTGGTTGATCAATTCAATTATCTTGGCAGCTGCATCAGCAATGATGGGCGCATAGAAACTGACGTGAGCTCACGCATTGCAAAGGCCAGAGCTGCCTTCTTGAACCTGCGTCATCTTTGGCGACAGAAGGGAGTTTCCCTCCGTCTGAAAGGCCGTGTATACAAGGCCACAGTGAGGGCCGTTCTGCTTTATGGTAGTGAGACTTGGCCCCTTCGGTCTGAAGATCTGAGGCGCCTTCAAGTCTTTGATCATCGTTGTTTGCGAAGCATTGCTGGTGTGGGATGGCACCAGCGTGTCCGCAATGATGATGTGCGTAGGCGAGTACTAGGTGGTGATGATCATGCTAGCTCGCTAGAACAACAGATAGCACTGAATAAGTTACGTTGGCTCGGGCACGTGCTACGCATGCCTGGTCACCGCTTACCTAGGAGGGCCTTGTTCAGTCTACCAGGTGTCGGATGGCGCAAGGCTCGAGGTGGACAGAAGTTGACTTGGCAGCGGGAAATGAAGTCACTGACGACCAAACTGGGTGCCGTTGGTCCGTCTCGCCTTCCGGGTTGGAGCCCACGTGACTCACCTTGTGCTTGGCTCGAGACTTTACAGGACATGGCTCGCAACCGACACCAGTGGCGCGTCTGCTGCCGTCTCCTAATCGGATTGTCTGTTTAAAGTGTGTTTGGTGCTGAGTTATCTGCGGGGTAATGGCTGATTATGACGCGTGGCAGTGAAAGCCGCAAGGAAGCTGTCTCGCCGATGCCGCCTTATCTTTGCACGATAGCCAGCTGTTTGTGACGGAATGTTGTTAACACAAGGTGTAGGCGCCTTGACCCTGAATGTTTGCTTAGGGCATTAAGGTTTTCAGGTAAGTCCCCCTTCTCTCCCTCTTCTTATTCTTTATTTCATGGGTCCTCATGGTTGTATGGCAGCGAAGCATCAGTTCAAATGGCTGATGTACTGCTGTTGATGATGATATTTCGTTGGGTAAAACATAATTAAAGTTTTTGTTTTTGCCTAGTAGTTGGCTGATAGCTTACCGGAACGATGCCTATCCGTTTCTGTTAGCGCAGCTGGCATGCAACTGTTGTATCTACTTCTCCTTTGTGAATTGTATTGTATGTATGTATGTATTTCCTTTATGTATTGCGGCACAATAGCGGAGGTGTTTTACCACCTCTAGCTGACAGGTATAATGATGATGATGATGAGTTGTACGCTGAGTTTGGTTGGCTGGAAGCTGCTGCGTTGTGGGAAGGAACTAAACTCCGTGAGGCACATGCCATGTATTGGGGTACGCGGCGCAGCCGCGTATTTTAGTTAGATCAATTGGAGTTTTCGCAACAATAATCCAGTACGTTTTTAAAGCTTTCTGGGATCATTGAACCAGAAGTAGATGGGGTACTTCAAAAGCTGGTGGTAGCTAAACAGGAACCATATCTAACCGACCCACTAACTAGCGCCCAAGTATCCTACACTAACAGTTGGTGCTTGACTAGCCATGTGAGTAAAGAGTAAGGAAATAATGATATCAGACAACAGGACGAAAATAGCGGAATAACAAAGTCAAAGGCATGGGAAGAGGTACAAAAATACACTGAAAACAGAAAATAACGTAGGTGTGGGAAAATAAAAGCTTTGGTGTTGCCACTAAATTGCATCAAGTTGACGCGCATAACCAGTAACCATAGGTTTTTAACAATTTAAAATTAAAGCATATCCTAGCTCTCAGTAACGCAGTTCGGTGGACGATTTCACGTTTTATTCCAGTCAAAGTGCGGTTTCTGCAGCCTTACTGGGTGACTACGGCGATCAGGTAGAGTAATAGAACAAATAGCCAAGGCAAGTCGTTGCAGATGTTTTTAGCCAAAAGATGATAAGCAAAGAACAAGTCCCTCTAATTTCCTAGTAGCAAGAGACGTTCTAATTAGCCCTGTAAAGGCCTATTGCCCAGTCACAAAAGCATCTCAAGTTCACCTTTGTTTCGGGCTGTGCATCGTACTTTAAATAGCCTGACACGAACCCTGAAAATAAATTTCAAACATCTTACTGTTAAAACCCCACAATTGTAGCGAATAATACAATGCATAAAAATCGCTCTGCAAGCAGCATCCTTACAATATCACCGTTGCTTAGATTTGAATATTGTACGACACTTAGATCAACCGGAGGAGAAGTAACCCAAGTTTCAGTTCCAGCAATATTTTGTGAGGTAATTATTAAATCCAATACAGAGAACAGAAGACTTAGTTTGGTTTACGAGCAGCGAACGTAGTGCATACCTGTTCTAGAGCTTGTCTAAGCCACTTTGAGTTGCTTCGGAATCTCCACAAACACCTAAATACTGCAAACCTAAAGGTCATCAGCCAACCGTAGCGGCAGTGTTTCTGACTCTTCTGGAAAAGCATTTTTGTCGATTGTAAACAATAGCAATTCCATTGCCAGCCCGTACTTGACATCACTAAGAACAGATAGTCAAGGCAAAAGCTAGTGCTCTGTGCCCACATACGGTTCTTCCCACTAAAAACAAACACCCATGTAATCTTAAGACTAGGTGTCTAGCAAGGCAGTAGCTTTAATGCGAGCCTTGCATGATAGTGTAAAAGCTTTGACAAGTCGACGAGCAACTTGTCTATACCGTGGCCGTTTTACTGCATAATCACAGGTTTCAAGAGATATCAATAAATTAGACAGACGAAAAGAACCCTACTTAATCCGTGTTTTTCTACTACGAACCTTTGAATAATTTTCCAACTACCGTCACCATTACTTACAATAAATTAACAGACGAACAGTTGACAGTCGATTCAGTGTCACCGCTTTAAAAGAAAGTTGATAAATAATAGATTTCTTATATTGATTGGTTTGGAGGAGGCCGTCATGGGTTTTATGGATGCCTATGTAACACAACTGATCCGTTTAGTGGCCTTTTCATGCAACAGCTTTGGATTAATTGAAATATGGACGAAATCAGTAGTATGCTTTGGACCTTTCAGTAACCCGAAAACCTGGGTCTCCGTTATGAAAATCTCAGCTAAGCACTAATCCTCCGGAACTCTAAAACTATCTTAAGATGTAATATAAGAGCTTAAAAGCGAAGACGTCTAGTATAGTATATGGTAATTATAAATACCTACCACAGTTGGTATACACACGGGACGCGCGGACTTGCTGAAGAACTGATAAAGGCTCGGCCGGTGGCCGAGTGGTATGCGTGTCTGGTTTGTAACCATAAGGTCACCGGTTTGAATCCGCGTAGGGGCCTGCATCCTCGCGGTATACTCAGCCCAGGCGCGACTGGTGGTGGTCGCGTGGCAGCGAAGCGCCTTAACGGCATACAGCTGGCGATTTACTTAATTTGCTTACCACTTTACGTAGACAAAGAACTTCTTTGGAGTAGTAGTGATAGATTTAGTTGTAATTTTCTAGCAGTGAACAGAGGCAGTACTCGGATGCTGCCTACATTTATTTCTATCCTTTTGATATTGGTCATACTTGTTAGTTAATGCAAGCACGTAGACTGATTCTTAGGTACGTATTTATCTGTGAAGTCAAAATATAAGGGTTATGTCCATCTACCCCCTATTCTTATGAAACTTAGACGGCATATAACTACGAGGAGTATCTGTACGATCCAGTCATCAGGCTAAGTATTTGAACAAAACATGCAGGTAGCCTAATGGTGATCAGAAAGATTACAACAAGGTACAACAGAATATAAAAACAATAAGCCTTAGGATCAAGCAGAACGAGTGGTTGGTTAGTGCATAAGCATTAACTGCTAAAGCCCCCTCAGAGACTAATTTTCTTCTTATCGATGTCACAGTGACATACATCTAGATCATAAAAAGGTTAACAAAAACGTATATAGGGTAGATCTGGCATACGCTTTAAATGGGTTACGTTGATCGAGGCTGGATCATCGACAATCACACACTCATCGAGGCTGGATTTTAATAGCGATATACATGTCGACGTGATGCAGAATAAGGGACATAAAGATAGGCTAAAAGTTATTTCGAGTGCACGATTGGTGACAAAAATGTGCATAATTTGTAGCCCAAATGCATGAAATTCGGCCATTCAGCAGCGTAATATCGCAAAGATTACTCGCGTTGATTGAATGTGCAATAATAACTAATGTGTCAGCTGTACGCCGTATGAATGTGCAATACTATTTAATATAAATACTTTATAAGCTAAAGCCTGGGATGCTAACAAGGTATGCAGTTAGGTACATTGCGCACAGACGTAGCACAGAGAGGCAAGGAAAGCGGTCCGCGCCAGGCGGTATGTGACAAGGGACGGTATTTTTAATACCCTCGCTTGTTCGATAGCAAATATAAAGGTCGAAATATAAAGACAAATTAAGGGTTGAAGATGATAATGTTACTCTGTATTACCGGTAACACCATTACGCCAAGTGTCGCATTTGTGGTTCAATGGTTCAGTGGTTCAATGGTGTATGATGGGATATAAAGCATAACTTTACAAGACCCACAGGTTGGATATGCAAAGAAAATTTAAAATCAAAATGTTCCAACGTGGAACGTAAAGTATCAGTGGTTCAATCATTGCAATTTAACAAAGTGTTGTATATCGTTTATCACTAAGATGAAAATCTAAGAGTCTTTCGAATGTCGTCATGTTTGATGCATTCACCACATAGTTTGGTAATGCATTCCAGTGAAAAAGTTCTTCCCAGAAATCGCCTTACTTGTCCCTTTGTGGCCCTCTTAAGAAAAAGCAACCTTAATGTCCCAAAGGATCATCCAATTCAACGAAAACAAATGTGCATTTACGCTGAGCCGATTGTGTGACGTTCACGTGCATATGCTGCCCTCAGTCAGTGCGAAAATTGTGCTAACGCCTCGGGCGGCAAAAGTGGTTGCTACGGCACTGTTATTAGATCATTCATTGCATGACAAAACAAGAGTTCTAGCTTTTCACTTAAAAATTTTTACCTTTGTTAATGAATATATTTTCCAATTATCAAGTCGACTTTGGTTGTTATAGCTGTATATAAAAGCCGAGTAGTTAACCCATCAATAATGCGGAATTATCGAGCCCATTATATGTTAGCTAAATCTTGTAAGCACCTAAGAATATAAAAGGTTGTTCCTAGACAACTGCCAGTTAAACAGAGAAAATCCACACTAAATTACTTCATATCATATCACCTAAAGTAGAACTTTAAACAACAATGATAGACAGCAACTAGCACTATCAACGTACTACAAAGTGGATGTAGTCGACGAGTCAAGACGCATATTTAAACCATTCAAATTAGCGCCAGCATGATCGATCACCATAGAATCCCAGTGACCCAGAACAGTAGCTCAGTACACAAAACATGGACTAGTGTCTAGCTAAAGAAAAGTAGTACAGAAGTTCAGCACGTAAGTATTTATGATAATGCTGACGCAATAACAGGAGTGTTTGGCTTGCCGTGCTGATCGAGGTCCTGGGCCTGTCGGATTGTACAAATGGTGGTTTATTGAAATGCAGAGAGTAGACGGAAAAACTTTCCAATTCCATCGCTTCCCCTTCCTTACAGGGATCAAACTGGACCTTTCAATTCCGTACCAATAGAACCGCTGCATGGAGACAAGTAGCTACAAGATCCGAGATCAATCAGCAGGTGATAATGCAATCGATGTTTGGTACCTTTCTCCGACTGCGCATCAACGACATACACAGGTAGATTACTCCACTCGTTCACTACCGTGGCATATATGGGGTTTTGTCCTTTGGACCATTTGATTGGAGAATAGCAGTTTAGTTGAACTTGCTTTTCATCATGTACGGTACCGGGGAATCCTTCTACCGCGCGAATTTTATATAGCCCACAGTAGACCTAAAGATGGCTGGGATTTAAAAGCGTAATATTAGTCTACCATAGGTTTTAGAGTCAAGGACAAATCTGTGCGCGATGTAATACCGTAAATAACCATATTTTACCCCCTAGAAATCCTACGTACCCGAAGGTGCGCGATAACATTGGATACTTAAAATGATCTACTCCAGCTGAGCCTCCAAGTTTAACCGAGGCTATATAGAAAATATTGTCTCTAAATGGGAACTTGCCAACGCAAACTAATGCGACACCAGCTATGAAAGCAGGGTGTAAAACCGTTTTGCGAAAGGGCTTCCTTCTTGCTTTATGCCATTGTTAACCAGAGGCCCATACGGAGCTATTTTACTTGTAACGGATGTGGTTGCTGGCAAGAGTAAGATCGTAGACGCAAGACAGTTTTTCTGATATGTGAACCTTGTTATGATGACCCACGTATATGCTCCTGGAAATAAGGAAATTATTTAATTGACTTTGAAACCTTAATGTGTAAAGACGATGCATAATGTGGGCCATGGACGGAGCTACCGTGATTCGTGAAGCCAGTTACAACCGCTATGTTAATGTTATACGTCAGCATAGGCACCTCATTAATGGTTCCAACGGGTAAGTGAGCTTATCTTCGTGGAGTAACGTTGGTTCAAGTATTTCTAACCTCCATATATCACATAAGCAGCATGTAATTAGGTGGAACACAGCCTTTTGCAGAGCGTACGTGAAAAATGAAAGGTTTGTGAAAGTATTTTATAATTGGGCAACATAAGGCAAGCCAGCGCTTGTTCAGAACCCATAGTCGTACGGCCTGGGAATCGCAGTTGTTTACTTAACTACAGTCGGACCCAGTTTCGTGGTCAAAGAGAGGTGGAATCAGGTAGCCTGGTGCAAGCGGTGTACAACTTGACTATATCAGCCCAGCCACCCCCTTGTAGATAAATTCTGATCTGTGGACGGTGCTACATGGATTCACGAAGTCTAGTGGAACGTTTTTATACTTGCTGTGTCTCAACCAAGCCAGCACTCGGTAGCGCTCGCTTGGTAGCTGCATATTTGCAACCGTTTTATAAGTGACCTAGCTTAGGCAAGCATTGTTTGATAGGTGTATTAATGGGGATGCTACCTAGATTCACATACTCGAATGGGACCGTTTTTGCATGAGCTATCCGACCGAAGCCATTTTTTGTTAACTGCATGCTTATCTGTGTTTACTAGAGCCGCAACCTGATGTAACAGTTTTATAATTGGTACATCTTAGGCAGGGCATCGCTCTGTAGCTCCATTCTATACTTTGGACGATGGTACCTATATTCAAAAATCCTGTTGCTACCATTTAATAATGGGCCTATACGAGCCAACCAGTCATCTGGTAGCTCCATTTTTGTCTACTGAGGATGCTACCTAAAATCACCTGGCCTGATGCAACCATTTCTCAACGGTCCATCTCAGCGAAGCCACCGCAAGGTTGCTCTGTTCTGAACTTTGGACGATGGTGCCTATATTCAAAAACCCTGTTGCTACCATTTAATAGTTGGCCTATATCGGCCAAACCATCGCTTGATCGCTTCATTTTTGTCTATTGGGGATGCCACCTAGAAGCACAGCCTGCTGCAACCAACTTTAAATAGTACGTCTTAGAGAAGCCATCGTTTGGTAGCTCGATTCTGATCTTGCAAAATGCTACCTGGACTCACGAAGTCTGCTGTTGCCGTAAGCTGTAATTCTGCTTACCGCTGGCACCTCTGGTTAGCAGCAGCAATGCTTCGTAGGCTCCAATCATCTCTGCGCATCCCAAGAGTCTGCTAAGAGCCACTCTATTATTCCTCTAATCTTTACCCTCTGGGACTATCTGCGTCCCATACATTTGCGGCTTGTTGACTTATTCTGGGACACTGTAAGTATCCACTAGCAAATAGAAGGCTTCACCCAAATGACATTGCTAGCCGTCGATACTCTCGCTCTCACCCTTAGGACCATTATCAGTTCTCCGTATTACCCACGTCACCACTTTTCGGCTGCAGACAGTCATTGTAGGTAGCATAAATGTTTGCGCTGGGAGCCACTCCTTATCGCTCCAACTCTTACTCGTTTGAATTGTGTGCATCACATACCTTCGCTGGTTCGCTGACTTATACTGTCAATGTAGGTATCCACTGGTAATTAGAAGGCTTAATACGATTGCCTTTGCTGGCCACTGATATTGTCTCTCCCAGCGCCACTATCTGTCTCTCTTCTTATCTTGCTTACCACTTAACAGCGATTCGTCGTAGGTTCCATGCCCCTACTGCGCAGGCCTTGAGCTTTCTAGGATACACTCCTTGTCTCTCCATCATACATTCTCTTGGAATGTCTGTAGCACCTACCTTCGCTGGCTTGTTGATGCATTCTGTGACCCTGTAGGCATACGCTAGTGACCAAGCGTCTTGTTGGTATGGCTACATCTGTCCACTGCTAAGCATTCCCAGCACCAACATCTGTCGCGCATCTTAAATTAGGCACTCCTGTTTAGACGCAGTTCCTGGTCGTAGGCCCCATGCATCTGCGATTATCCAGAGCTTGTTAGGAGCCACTCCTTATCTCAATAACTTTTATTTTCTGTGGGTGTCTGCACCCAATCTTTCCGCTGCCTTATCACCAATTGACCTTTAGATCTCTACCGCAGCAAACTATTTATTTTTAACTTTCTTATTCTGTGCTCCCTATCATATTAGGCTGGCTACTTGCTGACCACGCACCATGCAATCACCACCAGCCTTCTAAGTTTCTTTCCTCTCTCCCCACGCAATTTTTGCCTCATACTAAACTGCTAGTTGGTGGATTACTTACTGGTACAACGATCTTGTCTACGCAGAAGTTAGCATTCTACCCCTACGGCTATTGATTCCATCGGACATTCAAGTGGCACTTTCAGCATAAGCATTGTTGTACAGTGTACGTGATTTTGTCTCAACTCCAAACTTTGTAACATAAGACGTTAACGAAGTTTAACTGCACGCCTGTTCTTGCGGGCTTCTCTCGGTTGTCCCTCCCTTTCCCTTTTCTTCGAGGTCCGGAAGTGCTTGGAGATCTGGGATTGGACTGAGAAACAGATTTCGCCCAAGACGGACGTAACAACCGACAGGGACCCGCATGGAGAATGGTCGTATACCAAAGGGCCTCCACTGCAATCACCACAACGGTTGTGCAGTAAGGAGAGTTGGACACCTCTTCCCCCTCCCGTAAATTATACATCTGAAACATCCATACAGCAGAAAATTTGAAACTTTGCTCACCTAGGCACACAACAAGACAACTATTCGTCATGTTCCCATCCGCAACCGTTAGCAACAGTTATGGCGGCCCAGATCAACCTATCTGTCCAGCCAACAGAGGAAATTGGAAGCCACTTGACTGCGAATAACCGCATATGAAATCAGTCGTCAAGCGGCTTTGCCAGTTCTACATCAGTGCTCAAAATGCTTTACAGCAGTGTTGCAGGACGTGGTGGGTTTTCGCCTGGCAAGCTTTCTCCCTATAAAAATCCACAAATGTCTGTTTAACAACACTGCGACGTGTCGGATGTGACCCGCCACGGAATAAAGTCACTGTCCACAACTACATACTGGCAAGTCGACTAGACTCATATTTCAACTTTTCCCGACCCGTGCAACAATATGATACGCTCCGACGACATGTACCGTTCCACTGCACTTACTAGTGCCTTGACCGCTTACACTACGCACAATTGAACCCAAAGTATCGTTGTGCTACACAGCTGCCTGTAAACCTTTATCAGGCCTGATTTGGTGTGTCCCTATAAATTTGAGAATACAATATTTATTGATTTATTTATTTTATAAATGGTCTATCTCATCCAAGCCACCAATTGGTAGCTCTATCCTGATTGTAGTAAGATGGTCAAAAGCAGCAGGTAGGCAGGCGCATCCGTTTTACCATTGGTCTATGACAGGTAAGTCATCACTTGTCGCTCAGTACTTATCCAAGCAGGAGGCCAATTAGACTCACCAAGCCTGCCGCTACCATGTTCTTAATGGTACATATTTGCAAAGCCATAATTTTGTAGCACAATTCTGAAATTTGTACAATGTTAGCTAGGCGCACAGTCTAATGCAACCATTTGCTAAATGGCCTACTTAAGTTAAGCCATTGCATTGTAGACCAATTCTGGTAAGTGCACGATAACATCTACAGCAGCATAAAAGGACTAAAATTTTGCAAAGAAACAACAAAAGTTGTAAGAAAGCTCAAAAGGTTGCAAAACCCTGTACGATTCGCCAACCGCTCAAAAATAATCAATGGATTTTAAGTGTGTTCGCATTGGCCAAAAGCCAAGGTTCGGTGCGTTAGTCTGGGGAGGTGAGCGCGCTACCCATTGACTGTGTGAGACATGTGAAGGAACCCTAGAGGCATACAGTTCGGCGGTGCAACTGGCTTTTATGCACCACCCACACGTCCGAAACGGTGGGGCACCATTGGTCTGAGAGCAATGAACAGCTGGAACATAAGCGCACGACCGAAACCATGTTTATGATACTAACGCCGTAGGCATGCCTTCTCACGTTCGAGAGAGTAGCTCAGCAGACATTCGTGACCGAGTTTTGCGCGGCTTTCCCGACGGTGTTTATTGGCAGTTGGTAGCAACTGTGAACAACGTCAAATAGCAAACATCCTACTCCTGGATTCGTCGTTCTCTTGATCAGGAGCGGAGTACTACACAGGCGCGCGGTCCTCAGCGGATTCTGCCGGAGGAAGACGTAGCTGACGTCCTAGATTGGATCGCAAGGGACTCAACTCCTACGCTACAGTAACCGCGAGCACGAGTACAAGCAGAAATGAACAAGAACGTTTCGAAGGCAACAATCGCACGGCCTATGGATGGTCGATTGATAACTATGAAGAACACCTATCAGGTTCCTGAGGGAATGCACAATGAGTGCACCAAAGGAATACGCATGGAATTCGTTCAGCAGTTTCTCCAACTTTGAGAGTGATGGCAAGTTCTTCTTTTGGATTGAGGAAGCGAACTTCAACGTTTACTGCAAACGTACCCGTGGTCATACGCCCAGGGGAGTGCGGGCCTGTTGCAACGTTGCCAACCGTATTGGCCTCCATTTGCATTTGGTCCGTGTACTCACACTGGAACGGAAGGTGCCGATGTTCACCCGGAGAGGCCCATGCGCAGGTCCCCTATCTCGCTAATGGCTGCGAAGCTATTTAGACAACCTGAAACGGGAGATGGACCTCCGGCAAGTTGTCGTGGTATGTGCTGATGCACCATGTCACACACAACTGGAAGAACTGTCGTCAGTAGATGGATACGAGGGAGTAAACCTACTGTGCTTCAGCCCATACGCGTCGTTCCTTAGTCCGATCGAGAATATTTCGCAGGTCGTGAAGGCCGGAGTGAAAATGCAATGAGAGTGCACTACGAGAAACTTCTTTCCGGCAATCTCCAAAGACGCATGACACAGATGGAATGGGGGTAGCAGTTGCGTGAACGCATTGCCGGAGCCGCCACCAAGGATATCAGCGTTGTGGGATGTCGTAATGCTATTCGACATATGCGTGTATATTTTACTAATTGCTTAGAAAAAGACATGTGCTCACGTTGCTGGCCTATTTTTTACTTATCTGGTTGTATAGCACGTGTGAGTATTCACAGTGTTTACAAACTATGTATGCACATACGCAAGTTTTTGGGTTCGTACGGGGGTTGAAGCGATATCTGATGTCTAGCACAAGGAAGTGACACGGGACCGGTTTCCAGTGAGCCATGCCCGAGTGATGTGTTCAACTTATGGTGCTTTTCGTGCCGGTATTCGCTGCGCCGTACTCTTTCATGATCGGTCCGAGATAATGTAGACACAGTTTGTTTGTTCGGAAAACTAGGATGTTTGGAAAGCGCTTTGCAGGACCAAGTGAGCTTGCCGGGTGAAGCAACCGTCAGATATATCACGGTGTGGGATATCAGCGTGGATAGTTGAATGGTAGTGAATAGGAAATTACTGCGCACGTCATGTCTGGTCTTTCCAAGTGTGAGAGGAACTGATAGATGCGAGTTCGCAAACACGTCCATTGCCAGACAAGGCGTCGTCATTGAAGCTGAACAAATGAATCGTGTGTTTAACAGAAACCGTCTCTGTGCGATGTTTGTCCGCTGTAGTTCAGTTCATTGGCGCGTTAATGCGTTACCCGATTGGAAGTTGGTCTATCAAGTTCGGAACCCACATCAGCCGGTTCGGAAGCTGTACTTTAGATTTAAACGCAACCATTCCTACAGTAAGCCCAACGTAATTTGTATGCCAGAAAAACCCGAATAGCCGTCCAGTACGACTTGGATACTGTCTTGAGTGTTCGGATATTCCCTCGTTTGACTGAATAGCGTGCGTAAACAAATGGGGATGTAGTCGGCGTGGATACCGTGGCGTAATGACTAATTTTGCTATCCGTGGCTGACGTACAATTACTGCCGCTCGCGTAGTTGTAAAGCCTGCGATTGAAATTGTCATTCAATATTTCGTTTCACATAACAACAATCACAGATTTAATTTTGGAGTGCTGTCTTGAATGCAGCTATTTGAATTGTTAAAATACTCGTGTTCCAAATGTACAGGCACACTTTTCGTGCACTACTTGAAGACGCTGGCATCGAACGCAATTGCACATCACTGATCGAAAATCCGGCGGACGCTATCGGCAGCGGGTATGTCTTAATGTGGCAAAGCAACTCGCCAATCTGGACAACGGTTCACTACGCAGTCTCGGGAACTTACAGATGCTTGCCAACGTATTCCAGCTGCTAGCGAACACAAGGAGACTCGCAAAGATTTCAGAGCGAAACTATTTGCTTACCTGCAAAGAGACCGGGAAGCCTGGTTGCCGAGTGGTCTACACGCCTGGCTTGCAATCATAAGGTCACCCGTACGAATCTATTTTCCTGGCGTGCTTTGTCATCTTGGTGGTCTTTTCGGTGCTCACCCAGTGTCTGAATCCCCGTCCATCGGCAAACTCGACTATCCCTTTGACTAAAGGGTACATGAGCCAATACCGTGGACGGGTTGATCATAAATAAATAAATAAATAAATATTTATTCTCGACTATGCGAGGCACGCCAATTGAGGCATGATCAGGTATGTACAGCTGTACAGACATTTTATGGGAACTGTAGTGTCAGTAGAAAATTGTTCATATGTCCACGCTTGGGACTGTGCGATGGTGAACATGCGATAGAACGATTGGGTTGTAGTGGGATCGGGATCCATTTGTTTGGACATAATCGCTCTGCCACATATCGCAGTCGTACCTCGAGTAATTATAGATAAATCCTGAGGGATCCATTGGAAGATAATTGAAGAGTAAGCTATCCAGTATGGTGATTCTAATTGAGCTGCCAGTGTGAAGTTATGGGCTGTGACTTTATTCGGTGGCGAGTCACATTCGCCACGTTGCAGTGTTGTTAAACGGACATTTGTGGCTTTTTATAGGGAGAACGCTTGCCAGGCGAAAACCCACCACGTCCTGAAACACTGCCGCCAATCCATTGGATGGCAAGTTGTAACTGGCTATGTTTCTTGTTGAATGTTTATTTGCTCCGTTATTCGCAGTCAAGTTGCGTCCCATTTTTCTGCTGACTGATGCGCTATGCGAGTGGCCATTGCGTGCCTGGGTCCTCTCCTGTTCCAGATCGGTAGGTCAGGAGCTAAGCATTCTTTATGGATTTGATGTGTTGATCATCTGCAGAACCACGTGAAGCCTCGAAGAATATACGTTGAAATATGTTGAAGTCTTGGAGGACAGGATAGGTTCCGAAGAAAGAATCGCAGATCCCCCGGGGTATGTAGTGAAATTGATTAGAGATTGTGGTAACCACGGCCATTTGAGCGGTCAAAGCGGATTGAAGAGCTTAGAATGACCGATTGTTCAAGCTTTGTATTGGCAGGAGAATGTGCCTTCCGTAGTCGAAAGTCCTCCAGTCAAGAGATATGTGGAAGAGGCATTGTTAGATAAATTGGACTCAGTGGTTCATGCCGCGGAAGAATTGATTGATTTGTCCGGTTAGTAAGTTGTAAAAAAGTTGATAATTTTCCGCTCATGTCCAAGTAGAGGAACTGTGTGCCTTGTATTGTTGTCGAAACGGATGACAATTCCTTGGGTGCGTGTCGCCGTACCTGTGATCATCGCTTGAATCCTGGTGCCATTTGTGACAAACGTCCTTGCCCGTAGTGCAAGTGCGAACTTCTGCCAAGCAGCCGGATTATGAATGGCACATATATCTCTCAACACGACTTGGGTGCGCAAGCATCCGTTACTTCAAGTTTTATAGCACTGGTCGAAATGATTCTACGTTATTAAACGTGGTACTGACGGAACATCAGCTACAGACAAGCAAACTTTAAAGTCATTACTACCAACTACCAGAGCTCAGGAAATACAGTTTGCAAGACCGCAAAGTTTTCACCATTGGGGCTTTCAAGCTGCAGCCATGCGAACTTCAGAACGCTATAAACTACGCACTTTGAAGCTATCTTCGACACAATGGATACGTATATAATAATACTGCCGTTCATATTCCCTATGTGCTGCATTCCCTAGCTCGCACACTTGATCCTGTGTATATTTTGTTGCATTTAAACGAATACCGACGATTGTCTACACCACACACAGGACCCAGTACCTCCATTAGTGACGTGTACAGTGTTGTCATTAGTTTAGTTGAAACAGTTAACCGTAGTTTAACCCGGCCAACGGTGGACAACTTTCTGAGGATCAGACGGGACTGGCTCAACGTGGGGGAATTAACTCACGAAACTCTAACCAGGTACGTTATTTTGATTAACCTTATTATGGCATTGGAAACATTTAAACTTAGCTTACTCCGACCGGTATACTGTTTGCCAAGTATACAAGCCTTATCCTAATCGGTATACCCCCGGATCCCGTCCGCCAGTATTAAAGCCTGTAGAGACGAGCTTCTGCCGTTGCGACTTTTTACCTAATCAAAGCAAGTTGGCTTTATTGCTCCTGCGTCAGCCAAACTCGCCTCGTACTGAAGATGCGGAATCCTAAGATGCTGCCTACCTTTGTCTCCAACCGCTCGATACCTTTCGTAAATGCTGGTTGATGAGCCGCACGGTAAGCTCGCCAGCACTTAGGGCTCTTCCTGAGCAGGTATTCACTTGTACGGTCTATCCAAAGCGGTTGCGCTCGTGTCACCTGTATTTTAATGAGTGGGACGTGGCGAGTATAGACCTCGGTATGGGATGCCCTAAATTTCTCCTAGGCTGTCTCAACTATGTCAGCCACGGTGATCGCACAACCCTGAACTGATGCGTTGTCTCGCGTTGCGTCAACGTCTGCCCGCCAGATATTTGGACATACCTCAGCCGTAGCTTGCTGACAGTTAGAAGACATCGAAAGGATATGCAGAGATGGTCACTGGCTCCTAGAGGACAGCCGGACGTAATATCCCTTGTGAAACCGAGTGTTTTCGCAAACTGAGATCCAAGGTAGACGGAAGCTGGTTGCGCATATATATATAATCGGGAGGTCCACGAACTTTTGCAGAGGAAGATGCAAAGTTAGCTCGAAAAGATCCGGACCGAAAGTGCCCACCGCCGAACTGCAAGCTAGATCAGCCCAACAGACTACAGGGAGGTTGAAGTCCCGAATACAAACAAATTAAGTAACCTCCCTGGAGCTACTTCCAGGATTTCCGTATACCAATACAACTGTAAACTGAGCAGAGGAAGTGCGCACAAAGTCGATGGGGCTACAACAGTTGTATCCGGCCAGTGGAAAACACAGGTCCTCAACATATTAAGTTAACAACGCACATAAAGAGCGATGCCCCACCATGGCGGCTAAAGGAGCGCTCACATCTAAACAGTGCGTAACCAGGTAAACATAATTCACCGTCTATGGTATCCGGGGACAACTAGGTTTCAGTGAAAGCAACTATACCGGGACGCGATTTGTCTCCAAGTAGCCCCACCGCAAGTAACTTGTCCGTTATGCTACGCACATTGCTAAGCACTTCCCCAAGCAACTCGGCACGTCCTGCCCTGGGTAGTACGCTATGAGGAGAAGATCTGGTAGGGCAGAATTTGCCTTCCGGCTGACTACCTGAAAACACACCAGACGAAGACCTTGCTTACCAGCCGCCGGCCTGCTCTTAAGGCTTTGGATGGCTTCTTTTAACTACAGTCGTTCTGCTAGTGGGCCGTCCGGCTGAACGCTGACATTGCTACCCTTGAGTTTGAATGAAAGGTGTATTAACGTTTTGCCTCACTACGGGGTTGAGCGGATTACACGAGGTAGGCGGAGTCGCTGCTTGGGCGTATCGACAGTGACGTTCCGCAACCTGGTTAACTTTCTGATAGTAAAGCCAGGATAACTAGGTGGAAGCACCTTTTTGAGGCCGAGCTTGAACCACTGGTGGTCATCCAGAATCCGTTCCTTGGGAAAAGCTGCCGCGGATCCAGCGAGGTTACTGCAGGTAACCATGCTATCAGTAACAGAATCACTTCGGCGAGGCGTATTCACGCCAGAAGTCTTCGACTCGAACCCAGTTTCCAGCGGCTTGGTAGGTGACACGATACGTTTCTTCGCCAAGACAGCTGAAGTAATTGCGGTTGAGGGTTGGTGGGCTTTTTCCAAATCCCTCACCGGCCTAGTATTTTTAGCTTCCATGTGTTACGCCAAGAGTCTAATACGTTAAGGTCATTTTGAATACTGAGGAGACCGCTCCTTAGGCTACGCGGGTCAAAGGAGAATACGAATTTGATATCGTCGGCGAACAGGTACATCTTTCCATATTCAAAGACTGAAATACGTCGTTGATGTAAAGTAGGAAGCGTATAGGTCCCAGTACACTTCCGTGGAACACACCACTCTTAACTTGTTTCGGTGAGGATTCGAAGTCTCCTAGTCTCACCGACTGTGTTCGACAGGAGAGCTAGGAAGAGCACCAAGAATGCAACTGGTCCGATGTACCGTAAGGAGCCAAGTTAGTTAGCAGGCCATTATAAGGGACGCGATCAAACGCTTTTTCATATCCAGGTTGATGCGCAGGGCTTTCCTACAATCAACCATGGCAGTAACATTGTTCAGAAACACCAGCTGTCATGTTTGACAGGCTTTAGATGGGAGAAATCCATGTTGTGATTTGTTGAGGCGGTTACGATGAGTCAAGAACCGTAGGAGCTCATCCTTATCGATCCTCTCCATCACTCGTGAAGCGAACGGGGTGTGACTAATGGGCCTGTAGTTTTCAAGGTTTTGACGGCATGTTCTTTTGTGTCTTGGCATGACTACTGCATGTTTCAAAGCAGCGGGAAAGGTTCCATGTTTCATGGTAAGGGTAAAGATGTTAAGAAGTAGGATGGCGATATCAAGGCCACCTAGAATTAGCAGAGCCGATGGGAGGCCAGCAGGTCCGGCATGGAAGGATAACTTGAGGGCTTGAATTTCCCGAGTAATGGTACGCAGGTCAAATGGTACCGCGCATAAAGTATCATTGGTGCAACCAGGAATATTACGAGGCAGGGTCAGGTTAGCAGAGTTGAAAGAGGCGCACAAGTAGCGGTGCATGACCTCACATATTTCAGCTTGGTTACTGGTAACTGAGTGGTCTGGACGAATAATCGAGTTAATCGAATTCCAGGCGGGGTTGCTTCTGCGCCTCATCAGAGAATTGAGGGCTTTGATACGGTGGATAGAGTTTAGGGCAGTGTGTTCTTCGGACAGATATGCTGTAGTTAGTGCATTTCGCCACTCCAACAGGACGTCATTGATGCGCATAAGGAGGAAGAATTCTTGGGTCCTGCTGTACTTTGAACGTAGCATTTTGAGCTTGGTGAGTAGTTTGCAAGGGACTGCATCCTGCAGTGGCTAAATTGTTTTCTGTTTCGTTATAGGTGCAAGTATATCCAAGCTGTAAGATTTCTATATATAGTACAGAAGAGGCAGCGTCCGCACCTGGAGCCAGAAAGAATACTTTCAAGCTTATGGATCTCAGAATTAGAGCAAAGTTTGCCCAGTTGATGCGTTTGAAGGGCCGAACCGAACACGCTGGTCTAGCCACTAGGGGACGAGTGATGGGTAGATGGAAAGAAAGCTTTACTATTTTGTGATCGCATCCAGGGAGATTGTCAATCACGCTAGCAGGTGCATGCGCAACTCCGTTTGTAAAAAGTAAATCTAAGGTGGTATTATGCCTAGCGGGTGCATGCACGTGTTGAATCCACCCAAATGCATATGTGGTGTCCACACTGGCACGGCATTTGGGTGGCGCAGATTGCGAATGCCGGGCCACTTGTGGCATGTTGCAGTCACCACTGATTAGCTTATAATGGGTAGGCAATAGCGATACTTCTGTGAAGAGTCCCACTAGACTGCGTATACCGATTGTGTCCGTGTGTGGTGGGTTATGTAGACAGCCAATTAAGAGGTCGTGCTGTCCCCTACTAGTCTGAATCCAAACCGAGTCTTCCAGAGGGCCGATTGAGACTTCTTGAAATGATGGCGCCCCGAAATAGTCACGCACGTAAATGAGGCATCCACTGCCACGGCAGTTGGTACGTCCATTGCTGAAGGAGGTGTAGCCCGGGATTTGCAGCTGTGCATCGGGAGTGTTAACATCGTGCCACCTTACTGGGATGAGCACTATTTGGGGCCTGATAGGATGCTGACGGGGTTGTTAGGGTTAGGCTTAAGTTTGATGGACCTGCTCCATTATCAGAGGCAGAAGTAATCTAAGTGGTTTGCGTGGGTATAGTTGCTGTTGTCTCAGAGGAAGTGATAGGAGCTATTTGGTTACAGAGGTCAGACAAATTCTTATTGTCCGCGTTATTATAAAGCAGGCCGGGTTGTAGGATTGGGACTGCTTGGTTACCTTGCTGAAACGAAGCAGAGAAGACGGGTTTGTGGGTGTGGGAAGGGTTAGTGGCGATGACTAAGGTATTGGCAGGAATATGTTGTACCTAAGCAGTAGAAGATAACCAGGGAGTACTGTGAGTGTGCAGCCCTGAGGGGCATACTTCTGCCAGATGTGGGTTGGTAATGTAGTGCCTGTATCGCATTCCAAGTCTAGGAGAGGATCGGTGGCATGTTTGCATGCAAAGATGAGTCTCCTGGTTTGGTCGTCGGCTGGATGCGTAGAAGACAAGCTCGTAGGTGCGGCAAGAAGTGTCTCAGGGAACGCAAAATTCTGCGTTGCAGTTAAGCCGAGGCCGCTGAGTTGCGCAGCGGGGGAACTTTTGAGCAGGTTCTCCTGGGATGATAGGGACTGATAATGCATGCTACTTCTGGCATTAGTTTTTAATGAGCCGGCGACTACATGATGTGTTGGAGGGCTTGGTAGCGATTGCTCAAGGGCACCTGTGGCATGTTTAAGAGCTTGTAAAGATGGTAGAGGGCAGCCTCGTCCAACCGTATCGTGCGTTGTGGCAAGCCGTAGCCAGCAATATTCCACAAAAAAGGAGCTGGAATGCGTACTGACGTGTTGGGCAGTACACTAATCATTGGGCTTGTAGGGCGCCGACGATTCATCTTTGCAGGCGAGGGTGAGGTGGCGTGTTTCGTAACTTCGCGGTGTGCTCTATAAGAATCAGGTTTGTAGCGGGGTACTTGCAATTGATTATAGTTATTGTCAGCTTGGTAGCACCGCGGAAATGGGGGCATTAGGGAGTAGGGTGTGCATTCGCCATAAGGCCGCGTTATATGGGACAGTCTCGGGTGGAGAAACTGGTTCGGCTGGGTGCGGTGAAGTGGGGCAGTGGTGTTGCCCGTGTTAGCGCTACCGGGTGCTTGAGGCGCGCATGTTCCGGCTGTGGCTGGGGACATTGGCTTTTATATGGCGAGCAGTGGGAGTTAGAAGCAAGTACGGCTTTCTGGGGGCGGCACGTTTTTGTTCCTAGTCGTGGTCTCCCACCTTGGCAAACACTTGTTAGCTTTTGCCTTTAATGGTGCAATCAGACTATTCTGAGGTGAGCACGTGTTATGTAGCACGGAGGACGGGAGGTGCCTGTTTTCGTTGGGACGCTCACTGGGTTGATAGCACGGCACGTAGGAGGTGCAAGTGGCGGGCTTTTTAATGCGTCTTCATTTTGGGAGGTTGCGGGAGAGTTCCTTAGTAGCCAGTGGTGTGCTTGTCACATGTTGGTTGGATGTGTTGCCAATAACTTCTTCTGTCAGAGGTTCGGTATTAGAGCCACACATGTCGGAAGCGTTCGGTTCGTCTACATCAACCTCCTCTTGACCGAAAGCAGCTTCACAGTGCATTACCGAGAGGGCTAGCGTCGTCACTGCGTTGGAGGAAGTTAGTTCAGTGCCGTAGGCCTTTGTCACCTTTGGGTCCACGTCCGGTTGCGACAGATCAAGATCTACTGGGAGTGAGGTAGCAAGTCCAGTGGGGGAACCCTCCGCCCTTTGCTTAGGCGGAGCTATATTGATTGATGCAACTGCCCTTTGCAGATGTGTTTTGTCCTGCTTGATCACGATAGGCCCCAAATTGGCTGACTCTCGCATAACGAATTGCTTTGCTATTAAAGTCTTGACCAGTACTTGGTCTCTAAAAGGGATAAGTATAGAGCGTGATTTACATTTGGATGTTTTCGTAAACGTTTAATTTCGAAGGCGTCATGAGTCATGTTACAGAGATTGGTGCGCGATTGTTTCACCTTCGCTAATTTGGTTTTGTCGGGGACATTAAATAACGTTACGTTATTTGTACCACGTACTCGTTCGGAAACTTCATTAGTAATGTGTGTCAGTAGCTCCCCTGCTGGGTTGTGTTTACTCACATCCTTGGTCTGTGTGATTCCCGAGAGCTGAGCTAGTGGCATCATTTTTGCTAGGGTTTTGCTCGGTACAGAGATTTTACTTTTGAGTGAGTTCAATTCAATCTCAAGGAAGTTAATTTTAGCATGTGCCGCTTTCAGTGGATTAGATAGGAGTACCCTGCAGGCAGAAGTTGGGGCTGAGTCCGCATTATCCGGTTGTGGCTTAGTTGGTTTAGCCAATTTGTTAGCAGGTCTGTGCACAGACTGCCTTGCTCGCATTGTCTTACTTGGATCGGATGATAGAACGGTAAGTCAAGTTCTGTTCTCAGTGTTTGCTCAAACACAGTGGCCCACGTTATTTCTCCCTGGCAACAAGGTAGTATGACAAGCCAGATAGTCCAACTATTCTACTGAATAGTAGAACAACATCAGGATAACCAAAAATGTCCAAAACGAACAGTTGCAAACTTCACGCGGTCAAGGTGGTCTTGAAAGTGGAGCGCAGAAGAAGAAAGTTAAAAATAAATAGGTTGCCACGATGGAGATTTAAGGTCAATTAGTGATAAGGCAGCGAAAAGATTGGATGCAGACACACAAAGAAAATAAAAGTTATTGAGATAAGGAGTGGCTCCTAACAAGCTCTGGATAATCGCAGATGCATGGGGCTTACGACCACTAGCTGCTTCTACACAGTGGTGCCGAATTTAAGACGAGCGACAGATGTTGGCGCTGGGAATGCTTAGCAGTGGACAGATGTAGCCATTCCAACAAGACGCTTGGTCACTAGCGTATGCCTACAGGGTCACAGAATGCATCAACAAGCCAGCGAAGGTAGGTGCTACAGACATTCCAAGAGAATGTGTGATGGAGAGACAAGGAGTGTATCCTAGAAAGCTCAAGGTCTGTGCAGTAGGGGCATAGAACCTAGGACGAATCGCTGTTAAGTGGTAAGCAATGTAAGAAGAGAGACAGATAGTGGCGCTGGGAGAGACAATATCAGCGGCCAGCAATGCGTACGGATTAAGCCTTCTAATTATCACTGGATGCCTACAGTGACAGAATAAGTCAACGAACCAGCGAGGGTATGTGATGCACACAATTCAAGCGAGTAAGAGTTGGAGCGACAAGGAGTGGCTCCTAGCGCAAAGCAGTATGCTACCTACAATGATTCGCTGCAGCTGAACGATGGTGACGTAGGTAGTACGAAGAACTGATAATGGTCCTAAGGGTGAGAGCGAGAGTATCGACGGCTAGCAATGTCATTTGGGTGAAGCCTTCTATTTGCTAGTGGTACCTACATTGCCTGAGAATAAGTCAACAAACAGCAAAGGTATGTGACGTGGACTGTCCCAGATAGTAAAGGTTGGAGGAATAAAGGAGTGGCACTTAGTAGGCTTCGGTTATGGGCAGAGATGCATGGGACCTACGTCCACCAGTTGATGCTAAACAGAGGTGCTGAGGTTAAGACGATCGACAGATAATGGCACCATGAAAAACTTACGGTGGCCAGATGTAACCATTCCATTAAGCAGTTTGGTCACTAGTGGATGCCTACTGTGTCACAGAATACAGCAACAAGCCAATTGAAGATAAGTGATACAGCTATTCTTAAAGGTTACAGGATGGAGAAACAAGGAGTGTCTCCTAGTAGCTCCTGATATGCGTAAAGATGTATGGAGCCTACAAGGATGCGCTGCAGAAAACGAGATCAAGATAAGAGGAAGGAAAAATGATGGTGCTAAGAGAGAGAACCAGTGGACAGCAACTGAATTCGCATCTAGCCTTCTAGTTATTAGTGGATATTTCCAGTGGCAGAATAAGTCAACAAATCAGCGAAGTTATGTGATGCAAACAATCCACGAGCATACGAGCTGGAGAGAAAAGGAGTGGCTCCTAGCGCGAAGATGTATACTACCTATAATGACTCGCTGCAGCTGCAAAGTGGTGGCGTATGTAAGCTGAAGAGTTGATACTGGTACTAGGGGAGAGGGTAGCGGCGGCTAGCAATTGCATTTGGGTGAAGCCTTCTGGTTGTTAGTGGATACCTACAGTGTCCCAGCAAAAGTCAACAAGCAGTAAACGTGAAGCGGACAGTCCGAGAGAGTAATGGTTGGAGGAAAGGAAAACGGATAGAGCCAGCCTAACATCTAATGCATAAAATTAGGGGATATTTACTGGTGTATAAGTGCTTGTAAAATATAAATATCATGTACTCCAGTCGTATGCAACTAGGTATATATTTCGAATTAAGGATACATAGGTATTTATACCCTATACATAGTAATAGAAACAAGCAGGGTTGAAACAATATATTGTTAAAATAAATGTGTGTCCATAGACAAATTCCCGTTATTATGTATATTTATATGCCCCCTGCTGCGACTGACGTTGCATTCTTAATGCTTCTTCACTGCAATTGGGCTAACCAACTTATACTTGAACTGGGTCATGTTAAGCTAGATAAATTTCATTCCACGTTATTTGGTACGTTCGGCCTTCCTGAATAGTCTTCTATTAACGGGCCACGTTGCTTAGGTCAGCTGCGCTGATCTCTAGCTTTGTTGCGTTTGGAGCATTTTAAAACAACATGTGGACATTTTTACTTATCGCGGATTCGTTTCTACCCGGCTTCAAACACATGGCAATTTAGCGAAGAGTTATGCCACCCTACCTGTATGCGTTATTGGAGTTATTCTAGTGCATCTCGTCGTTTCAAGTGCCTAGATGTTGCTTGATATCCCCAGTGTGGCTTCGCTTGATGTGCATGTTTAGAAGGTGCCTACCTGTCTACTACCCACTACCTCGTCCATCTGGCTCTAGGAGACCGTTGCTCGTTGCTAGAGGGGACGAGGTGCACGGTTCTTGTGACCGTGATAGGCTCGAAGCGTGGCTCCATTCACTCAGTGTGGAGCGGTCTACGGTCTAGCCACCGCCTTGTGTGCGCTTGATTCCCCAAATACAGCGTGCTTGCGTTTGCTTGTGAAGGAGTGTGGGCCGGCTCTGGTGATGAAACGTGGCTCCCATCCACATGCCTCTTGGACTTATTCCTACTGGTTTTCACTGCATATGGCGTGTGTGGTTGGAGCTGTGGGTGGTGCAGCGCAAGCCACCCATGGTCCCTCTGTAGGCGCACGCGTCCTGTGATTGGTCAATGTGACAGGCAAATCCGAAACCGGATGCCGTCAACCATATGGAAAACAGTGCCAACACATCTACATATAATTAAACGTCGCTTTTCTTAATTATATATATATATATATAGATGTTTGCAAGTGCGACCTATATTGCAGACTGTGATAACTCATCCGTCGCTCCGTAGATGCGGGTACTCCCTATGTAAAGAGACATTTTGCTTCGGTTTAATCGTAGCACCCGTAATCATTATATGGCGTAATTACAGGCCATACGCGTTATTGAGGCCGGATGCACTTACAAACTACAATGTAACCGTGCTTACTAAATTGGTATGGGTAACATGCACTGAAAATTTTCCATATTTTAAGGGGTAGGTATTTAACCTTGTACAACATTAAGAGGAAAGCTGCTAACTGCTTCACATTAAATTAACTCTGAATACTGTGATGCGCAAAAATGTTTAGTATGAGGTACGCTTATCGTTTAAGGGAATTTATGGTCTGCATAGCATTGCTTGGCGTAGTACTACACGCACGAACGCCGTGAAGGTGAACGGTTGTCGCGGGAAATGAGGAAACGTTTGCAACGCCACGGGTAACTTACCCGTAACTGTTTCCTTGTAGTTTGGCAACCGTGGAACGTTCTTCACTTTTGTCATTTCAGCGCCCATGATACCCATTTTTATAAATCGACTTGACGGTGCGTTACATTATTAATATTATTTGAGCTGCTTGCTGTTATTTGAGAGACGACAAGACGTCGACAAACATGGTGCTCACCAACCCTACGAACTTGGGTTAGACGGCTATACCTGGGTTGACGTGGATAATATGGTGAATCCATAGATGCTTGTTACTTTTATGGAACGATTGAACTAACGTTATTCCCACAAAGCAGCCCACGGGACTTGTAAAGCCTTGGCTTTTTTATCCGTATTATATCATGGTTCCATTGTTCCAAGCTACTACGCATGCACCTGATAAGTTAGCAGTGGCGATGCTGAATGTAATGGAATGGGAAGCGCTGCCCAAGACCGACAATGTTCACAGTAAAGCAAGATTTATGCATTACTGAGATTGGGTATGAGAACAGACGGTTGAAGCATACGCAAATGCAGCCATCCAATTGGGGAGGCTTCTCAGCGCGCATAAATTACAAAGCGACAAGGCTGAAAAATGGTTGGTGGTCACGCCATAGAAGGGATATGCTTAGGACACTGCAGTTTAGTAGCGTGGTAGAGCATTTGTTCGACGATTACGGACCCACTTACTGCACCAAAGATTAAGTAGGGTGGCGCATGCAAGCCTAGGATTGGGTACAAGTGGCTAGCAAGGCTGCAACCCAAGGCTAGGGAACAGAGGTTGACCCTGAAGAGGGTCTTGGTGTCGTTCACGGAGTTATGGAAAAGCGGAGGCGGTTAATAGTGCGGACCAAGCAGCTGCATGGGAATGTTGTAGCGGGCAGTTGCGATACCTGCTTATTGGTTGTGCTGCATGCAGCGTCGATTGTAAGGTACAGCCAAAGATTTTATTATCTACAGGACGTGGCACACCGTTACAGGCAAGGACGTTTTGACATAAAGATGCAAGCTCAAGTATGTGCAAAAATCCGACATGTTTGTCCTAACAGCGTACCTTTGTGTAGGGACGTATGTAAGTAGGTACTTGTGTGTATGTAGCTGTGTAGTTGGTGCTTGTAATTGTGTTGCTCCATGCTTTATTTTTGATATAGTCGGCAGTGTAGGAGTAGAAGGTTGGTGTCGGTGGTTTGGAAAGGATTATCCCAATATCCACAGGGCAGTGATATTATTTTACTGCGACTCAAGGCCGCCACGTCAAAGTGTCGGTACGCAGACGTTAGTGGCTTTCATAGGCAGAAGGCTTTCCATTGAAAACCCATCACGTCCCGGAACACTGGCGCACGAAAGCATAGGCGCGCATTGTTAATCTGTAAGGTAATTGAGTATAACCGCGTCAATCACCTGTAAACATGGGTGGCACCGTAATGCTGCAGACGGGAAACAGCGCGCGGCACACGGGCAATAATGTAGCAAAGAGGCGCGGTAGACGAGGTACTGCAACATCAACTTGGCTCGTATACCCGCACCCTTACTTGTCACCATATTGGCATTTATTGGTGCACTCATGGTTAAGGTACATTGCTGTGGCATATTGAAAGTAGCGAGTGACAAGCGGGCAAGCTGGTAAGCAAGTGGCGCAGGAAACATGCTGCTGTATAGTTGGATATTCATTACAAAATGACGAGAGCTTAGTAAGTCCATATAAATGCCACCGATGTGTCAAGTTTGTCGGCACCCAATGATACTCCACTGGTTGTCTCATTTGTCCGCAGGGCCAGTGCACAAGGAGTATTATAGGACCCATAACAGGAGCAACGACTAGCAAATCAACAGGCATGCATTTTTGGCTTCGCTAGCGTACGCCTAAGTAAATCCAATAGAGAAGCATTATTATTGCCGGTAGTAAAACTTCTGTTATGGGCACTACGAGACTAATTGACCGGTGGCCTTTTAGCCCATGTACGTCCCATGACACTGATATCAAGCTTACTACAAGCTAAGCCTAAACTATTGGCTCTACATGCCTTCAAGACGTCTCCTTAGTCCTCCTATATTGGTTCAGTAGTATTTGTTTCATTCTGGCAACTAGCGTAGCGGATATTGTTCACTCCATAGACTTTCACGATCAGTGTTTATGGAGCTCAGGTTGGCGGCACAGCGGTGTCATCATTACCGCCGCCAAAACACGGGTACGTTGGACTTCGCACACCTCCATGGACGTTGATTACTGTGCCAATATAAGTCCTTTGGCAGCTGTATCAATATCGCTACTGTGGAAGTGACAGCTCTTGGTTTCACATATCTTCCTGACCGGCTCAGTAAGCCTATGTAGTTCCCACAACAGAGGCATCAAACTGGCCACTGGCAAGTATCTATTATAAGCACGGCGCACCTCTGCTAGGAGTATGATTAAGGGCATATAGGTCCCATATCAGACGTCAGTATCGCTACAAGCAAAGACACTGACTGGGCTAAAGCGCTGCTTCAGCAAGCATGCATGAAACGGGTTTTATTAATGACATTGATGCAACGTATACGCGGATCACACGGAAGTACGATTTCCGGGGCTAGCGTGCAAATGTTTGGCATCCATTTCGCTGTATACTCATTGAAATATGGTAAGGACAGTAAAACATGGCATGAAATGCAACGCGGACGTCTGTACCGACCGCAAATATTGACGCCATCAAGGGGCGCGTTTACTGCGCTCTTGACGAACACCGCGCGAGCACCGGGGAATGGTTCATTACAAATTGCGCCACCAACGCAAATTCAACAATGTCCATAGATATAACGCAAGCAGGACTTACGGATTCAAGAGGTACCGATGCTGTGCTCATCTAGGTGGTCAGCGTGGATCTTTCACAACAAATATGTCCAGGAGATGCTAAGCTAGAAATAGAAGGTCAGTGGGTTTGGTGAGAAACCCATGCTCACGTACCACGGCCGTGCCACTTTGCAACCTGGGCCGTGGGCGCGTATGGACGAATGCAACTTAGAAAAGACCAGGACCATAAGTGCGGATATTGTGCTCCGACAAACTCACTTAAAGTTGTTTTCCGAAATGAAGGATCTCCGTTGCTGCCACACAGCATTGCTGCTTTCCGCTGGTTTGCGAACAAGCGGTAGATGTACTTCACATCGATTATCGTAGGTTGCATAAAGGTGCGTGCCGTAGGCGAGGCAGGACTGCTGTAAAGGTGTATGCGAGATGATAGTGGTCACCCGCGTAAGTTAGGTACAGCGGTATCACAAAAGAATGGTAAAGGGTTGCCTAATAACCAATGTGTGACGAAATTAGGTACTCAAAGTTTAAGGGCATGATGCATTAATGGTTTATGATGTTCAATCCATTCACTAATATTTCCGACCTTGTGGGTGAGCGTATAAATTGCTCGAAACCCACCAAGGTTGGACACTGAGAAATGATTTCTGCCCCGTGAAAAGTGAGGCATCATGTCCTCAGAGACAGGACTGCAATAGGAATACAGGCGCCTGATATGAAGCCGCGCAGTATCCGAGGTGAAAAAGACAAGGCCTGAGTGTCACTGGGAAAGTATGGACGGAGCGAGGCATCTCCGCTGGCTGCCGAAAAGCTACAGCACAGGAGGGTATTCAGCTACCGGAAGTGCATTTGACAACCAAATTAGTGGGTAACGTCCGTTGATGGACTGTGTCACTAAGAAGCCATTGCATAGGTCGGTGTACGTCAACTTGGTGTCAAAAGCCAAGGGAATGGAGGGTTCGCAGCTACCAGGAAAAGGTACAAAATAAGCAATAGCGCCTGCTACCCTGAAGCGGTATGGCACAGCGAAACCTTGGACCGGAACCAGGTGTAAGTGGTATGGGGCTAAATGTACGGAGTGGGCACTTGCTGTAGGAATACCTAACACAAACAACCATGGTTCATACTTGGCGAAGGCGGTGTGGCAACAACAAACTAGGAATCCGGGCAGCGCAGGTCTACTGGCGGTTCAAAAGCCACATGAATATAGACTGTGCGTTTATTTACAGTGAGGCGGACGACCTGCGCAATTGATCATTGTAGGCGCGTACCATGTGGCATTCAAGTGGCATCCATATATGTGGCTAATTGTACTCGGAGGCTTGTAGTCCCGAGACAAGATGTGTCAAGGAGACGCAGATTTACTAGTGGTGTAGAAGGCACAGGTATTGTGACTGCTAGATTATGGTATATGAACCAGCTGACCTAGATACCGAAGGTCGCGTTCACAGGACACAACGTGCAAGCTAGGGAACTGTTTCCAGACGATGGACAATTTTACTTGGACCAAGCCGACCACACAGTACGTATCATTGACGCTTCCCGTACGTAACGAAGGAGCACCACACTAGTGAGCGTTGGCGACCATATTTATTGCAGGCTGTCACAAAGCGGAGTAATCCCATTGTTTAGCTTGAGCACGTTATAAGGCCAATGGAATATTGGGTTTAATCGCTGTGGGCCGGAAGTTTAAGGCGCCGTCGAACAGGATGTATGGCACTGCCAGTTCACTTCAGAAGATGAACTATGATCCGCGACCGCGGTGTCGCAGAAGCAGTAGGCGTGACTCGCACATGGGCACAATAATGACAAAGAACGTCAAGATGGTTTTCTTTGACGTAAAAATGTAAAGCATAAATGGAAGCAAGTGTATTAAATTCACTAGAATAGAAAGAAAATTAACAACCGGATACAAGCAATGGAATGTAGGAACACCACTGATTGCGCCGCCGCTGATCCGGTCTGCGGCCCTGGATGCGGACCATGCCGAAGTCCAGTTCCACGGAGATGGCACGCGGTATCCCGATTAGCTTCATCAATATTTTCATGCCTGCATGCAACGTCATGGACTGCCCACCTCATGGTTTCGCCCAAATGGGATCCGCCACGGTGCGTATGCACGCCGAGGAAGCCGGTCAACAGGTATACGGAGGACATGGGCTAGCCAACGTCAGTTAGTCGGATGCGGTAAACTATCCCGTGAAGAGAAAGAAGGCTTGTTATCAAACACTTAGCTGGCAGACCTCCGCAATGTTCACCGGAAGTTCCAACCAGGTTTGAAAATTATTCCACAAACCGGGGTGGTCAAACACGGCAAGCTATTTAATGTCCTCACCGCCAAAGGCCCAGGTCCCTTATCCATACAGGAAGACCGGCCTTACCGCGGCATTATACACTCAACCTTTCACTCACGGGCACATGACACGCCGCCTTCCATCAACTGTTTTGTCGCTAGAAAGCTGCGCGAGCCTTTATGATACGCGAACAAATCTAGCAGTTATGAGAGCACCGCGGTTGACACAAATACCAACTTAAGTGAAGCAATCCACGACCTCCGGTAACCGCTCAGGGTACGTCAGCCCCTTTACTCCATGCCACGCCGCAAGACCAGTTCAAATGCCATCCCGTCACGAACGAAGCATAGGGACCAATGTCCATGACAAAGTCAAGGGTTAGCATAGGTCCAAAATGGACGGGTATGTCTCTTCAGTAATGTAGTGGGACAAACAACTAACAGCTACAAGTGAGCCTGCGAGGCTAGATTGAGAAGTTCAGTAGCAACACATTTTTTAACATCGTAGGCGAAATACTGCCAACTCAAGCTGGGGCGATTAAAGTTCCCTATAACTAAACACTTTTGCTTCGAATGCCCGGATCATCCTCAACATGCCGGAGCTTTTGCGTGTAGCTGCCGCCCAACTCCTACAACAGTCTGGAATGAATAGCATCCACCCAAGCAGCATTATTGTGATTAAATACCTGCAGGAACCGGAGCAACTGAGCCTCCGATATGGAGAATTCCAGAAGATAGCCTCAGGAACGGTTGCCTGCATGCTGCTAACCGAGTGAACAACCTTTGGCGCAACCTATGCTAGCAGCAGAAACGTCAGAGGCAATCAACACCACGATGGAGAAGTTTATGTTACTTTAGCTTATCGGCCTAGGGTTTTGTATTACACGAGGCTGGACTAGCATTGTCAACCTCATATTGTAGTCAAGGAAATCACAGGTGCTGCCTTCAGGCATTTCAAGCGACTTGCTGCCGCTTGTGGGTGGTCGCTGAAGGAGCAATGACGCTGCACCTTACCGTAGTGCAGTGATTTGCGTGCCTCAGCTATCCATTGGACCCAGTTGTTTGGTGTTTTGCTGCCTCTTCAGATCCACTTATACCAGATTGGTCCATGGTTAGAGGCCAGACAAACTCAGTCTCTTTGCCCTCCAGCTTAGGGGTTGCAATTAGGGTGGCCCTTTATTCCTTACAAAGGACTCCTTGTAGTCCACCGCCGGACTGGCTGCCTTGCGGTCAGGTTTTTAAATCAAAGGTTAGCTTGAGAACACAAATCGCTTTTGTCTATGTTTGGGTACGGTGACATTATCCTTCTCACGAAATGCAATGATCACTTCCTTAAACTATCTCAGAATGCTCTGGTCACCGCAGGGGATGAGCAAGGGAGACCAACCAGCTCCACCGAGCAGGGTAGAAAGAGGTTTGGATGTTACTGCTCAAGCCTTCCCGTCCTACTATACCCCTCTTACGAAATGGTAAGTTTATAGTCACGTTCTCACTTCGGGTTTTTCCCCAGCTTTCAACCGCCCAATTAATGGCCCTTCCCCTGTTGTGCCGCCGTTGGCGACTTCACCCCACGACCGCTGGCTAGCCGAACAACCTCCTCGTGGTGCCAGCTGGGTGGTTCGAGTTTAACCCGTTCCAGCAAATAGTTCGGCGGCAGTGTTCCAGGACGTGGTGGGTTTTCGCCTGGCAAGCGTTCTCCCTATAAAAAGCCACAAATGTCTGCTTAACAACACTGTGACGTGGCGGTCGTGACTCGCCACAAAATAAAGTCACTGCCCCGTGGGTATCCGAATAATCCTTTCCAACGCACGGACATCCACCTTCTACTCGAGCATTGCCGACGATATGAGAGTCAAATTTAGAGCAGCACGGTTACCAACAGGAACCTCACAGTGACACACCCACACACACAGTTACATAGTTACATACCCCCTACATAAACATGCACTGGTACGGCAAACATAACGTATTCTTGCACATTCTAGACCACGCATTGTTGTCATAATGATCATGCCTGTAAAGGCGTGCCTCGCCTTGTCGAGAATAAAAACTTTATTTATTTATTATTTAAGACGAGCCAGATGGAGACTTGTATACATGCAACCACAGTTGCTTATATAGTTTGAAGGCAAAATGAAGGGAAGCTACCAAAGTACACTTGAGCCAACCAACTGTAGGAAAAACGTCAAATGCAACGGCGAATAAACAACCGTGCACTCAAGAGCGAATCGCGCATGTCCTTAAAAATAGCATCATTGGACTCCAAGCGTAAAGTGAACGTCCATTTACGGTGACTGGCACCGGCCAATCAGAACGATGAAATGAACGTTTGAACATAAGTCACGAAACAAACGAGAATAAGGAATGCAGACCCAAACGTTGAAAACTAGCACAATAATTGTGTGACAACTAACTATTCCCTTAACATACCCAAGTGGAACATTGATGAGCAGAAAAAACCAATAGAATATGTTTTTGCGAATGGCGCTGCTGAGAAGGACATGACGATGAGCGTCCATTAACAATGATGTGGATGTACCAATCGGGCTAACCCAGTAGAGCATTTACACAACAGTCAAGAAGTAGAAAATAAGAAGAGTAAAGAATAGCTAGCAAGCTCGTGTACAATAAATGAATGTCTAATAGCTGTTCTCCTAATACCCCCTCACTTTAAAATGTAACTGGTTACCTGGGGTGCACATAGCTCTTTCGACGCTGATCCACCTGGAGAGGCTTCACGAATCTCCTTGTTCTCTTTGGCCTGCATCGAGCTCCATTTTCCACGCATTCCACTGGACGAACCTCATCCCCCCCCACCCACCCGCGCCGCCCCCCCCCCCCCCCCCCCCGCCCCCCCCCCCCCAACCCCCCCCCCCACCCCGCCCCGCCCCCCCCCCCCCCCCCCCCCCCCCCCCCCCCCCCCCCCACCCCCCCCCCCCCTGCCGCCCCGCCCCCCCCC
>OX104068.1:13212474-13256792 GCA_944474145.2 Dicrocoelium dendriticum | reverse complement strand
GATATATGGTTACTTAAAACAAAGCTGTACAACAACTGCAGCAAACTATGTAAGCGTGAAAAGGAAAAATAAGCAAATTATTTACAATCGCTGCAGTATTCCCCTAGAGCTTACACTAAGGAAACGGTTGACAAGGTGTCTACGAAACGTACTGAGCAAGCTTAGGTGGAAGGGAAACAACTAGACCAGAAGGTGCTTGTGTGCAGCTGCATGTAGTCGGAGGGCACAGAGGATCGGTGTACTGGCGTCAGTGGAATGTTGGTCAGGGGTAACGAGCCAGGGGCGGGAGTACTTTGAGAGGAGGAACCGGGGTCTGTGCTATCGACTGTAGGTTAAACGCAAGCTGGGTTGAGTCGGTCGACGCTCACGGATTATTTTGATCCATTCTTATTCAACACGAAATACTTGGGTTTCCATGATAAGGCCTGGTACGGGCCTTCATAGGGCGGGGTTATAGGTATTCGGACGGTGTCGACGCGGATGTAAACAAACGGACGTTTGTGCAAACTAGGGTGGAGTTGATGTTTACGTAAGTTAGACCGCGTAGCCGTCGCTCTAATGGATCGAACATGCTGTTTAAAACGTTGAGCATACGAGAAGGAGTCTAGTTCGCCGGTGGTGCGAAAGTCCAGTACCATCTCTCCAAATAGTCTGAGGGTCGTGCCGAACACAAGTTCTGCAGGGCAACACCCGAGGTCCTCTTTGGTTGTATTGCGTATGTCAAGGAGGATCGCAGGTAGACGCTCAGGCCAGCGGGAGACGGATGAACTAGCCCAGATGGCAGCTGTTAATTGTCGATGAAGACGCTAGACGAGGCATTGTCAGCGGGGTGGACGCGGTTTTCTTATGTGAGTACAGCCTAATACACGACTCCGAGCACGAAACAGGGTGGAACTGAACTGAGTCCTTCTGTTGGTAGGGCTAGTGGATGGAACACCAAAGAGAGAGATCCATGCTTCGACAAAAACACGCAAAACGGAGTCGGTAGATGTATCGAGTAAAGGAACAGCTTATGGCCAACGGGTAAAACGGTCATCACATGTTAGAAGATGAGTGAAACCGTTGGAAGGTGGTAAAGGGCCAACAATATCTACGTGAAGATGCCTAAAACGTGCGTTAGGGAGTGAAAAGGTACCTGGATTGTGACTGTGTGACGCTGAAATTTACTGGTTTGGCAACTAAGGCAATGTTTAGCCCAATGTATGATGTCTGAACGCAAGTTGTGCCTGAGGAAGTGGTCGGTAATGATTTGTGCGCTGGAGCGGGTACTCGGGTGTAAATGACCATGAAACTGAACAAAAATGGCTCGACGAACTAATCGTGGGGCAAAGGGTCTAGACTTACCGTTTGAGAGGTCAAAGTAAACTTATGTCATATTTAGGTGACCAAAAGTACGGGCACTTGTGTGACTTTCAAGTTAAGGTTTGATCGAGGTTGGACAAGCTCAGGTTCATTGTTTTGAGCAGCCGCTATTCGCTCCAGGTCGATGGGTGATGACAATGGATTCACATGAGAGCGGACTAATGCATCGGCAACAGCATTGTTAGGACCGTTGACATGCCGAACATCAACACAGAACCGTGAAAGGTAGTCCAGATGACGCGTTTCTCGGAGTGAGTAACGGCCCGAGGCAGAACGTAAGGCGTACACCAGTGGCTTGTGAGCTGTCAAGCGTATGAAACGACGTCCTTCTAAAAGGTGACGGAAAGCTTGCACAGCCAAGTACTTTGCGGGCATTTCACGACCGAAGGTGCTATACCTGACCTGCGCAGGTTATAGCTTCCGTGAGAAAAGGACCGTGGTGGAAATTCGTTAGCAACCAACAGTTGCAAAACTGCACTGACAGCGGAAATCGAAGCATCCGCCTTAAGGAGAAGTGTGGCGTCCGCAGTAGTGTTCAAGTGATAGCGAGAGGTGACTTCACTAAACTTCTGCTTGACAGCCGTGAAAGTGTCTGCAACTTCTGGGGTTACCGTTAACTTGTTTGAGTTTCCTTTCAGTAACTCGGTAAGTGGATTAAGCAAATCAGCAGAGTTGGGAATGAACCTGCCATAGTAGTTGGTCATACCAAGAGAGCGACGTAGGCTTCGAACGGCTTGAAACATCAGATAGTCGAGGAGCGCTTGGGATATATTCAGGATAGGTTTAATGCCTTAACTACCTCTACTGAGACCAAGAAATTCGACGGTGGGTTGACCATATTTTTGCTTGTTTGGGTAGATGGTTTTACCATAGTTTTCGAAGCTTCGAAAACTATTCGGAGGTGTGATAAATGCTCGTCGGGTGTGGCGCTTGCGATCAAAACATCATCAGTGTAAACGTAGACGAATTCAAGGCCACGAAGGACCGGATCCATAAAGCGTTGGAAAGTTGGTGCTGCGTTCCGGAGGTCGAAAGGTATACGAAGCAATTCATAAGGCCAAATAAAGTGATTGCAACGGGTTTGCGATGTCTTCCCCCGCCATTGGAATTTGCTGGTAAGCTCTGGCTACTCCAATTTTGGTAAAGGTTGACTTTCCGACTAGTCCAAGAGAGCCATCGTGGGGTTGAGGGATAGGATCCCTATCAGGAAACGGGTCGTTGTTGAGTGCATGTTAGTCACCGTCTGGTCGCCAATCGCCTGACGTTTCAGCCCCCAGAGGGTGCAGTGACGCTCAGCAGCTGTTTGAAGGTCGAACAATACCGAGATCAAGCATGTGTTGGAATGGATTTTAGCTGCCTGAATTTTTTCAGGGCGCAAGCGTCGAGCTTTAACAGTTACTGGCGGACCGGTTGTAACGATGGGATGGCATACATCGTGTTTAGGGTCGGAAGTATCGTTACTTGCTGGAAGTAGGGACGGAAATTGTCTGAGCCTTGAATAATACTGTGAGTCGTCAGTATGAGGATACGAAGCCCGAGCGAATTGACTGAAGCAACGTTGCAGGGTATGCCCAAAGCTGTAGTAGTGACCAGGACTGAAATCCAACGCGACCACAGAAAGCCCCATACACTTCAGGATAGAAGATGGATACCAGCTGACTGCGAATAACAGCACAGGAAGTCTGCTTCATGCCATAACATGCACTTGGAACTAATCCCAGTATCACATAACCCGCTTAACGAAAGTTTTTACATTTTCATTAACCAGCTGTTACAACTGTAAGATCTTACGGTTATCACTACCTTGTATCACTTTTACAATGTCCAATGGCCAGAACAAAGTCGATCACATCAGAGCGTTACAGCTTTGATCGTACCTATTTGAGCAGGCCTTGGTGGCGGTTCCCGTTCATTCCCGAGAATATAAAACTTATTTATTTACTTATTTATTTATAACGTAGGTCGACCACAAGACCGAACGTGCTGAAGAAGTCGATTCCGACGATGCGCTTTTGCACATCGGCGATGGCAAAATGAAAGGGAACTTACGCCGTAGTCCGAGACAGAGTAAATACTTTCTGGCCGTTGGTAGGGAACTTAGTCTGATTAGCTGCAGTAAGCATTGGCCCAGCTGGTTGCCAGGGACGATTTTCCAGAGAACGTGAGACAGCGCTGACTTCTGCACCAGTAGCAACCAAGAAGTGATGTCCGGTTGTGGAGTTACATACGTACAACAGGCGACTACTAACCTGGCCAGCGACGGCCGCCGCCATTACTCGCTGGCCATGTGGTTTCCCGACGTAGGAGTTGAAAAGGCTTTAGGGTGTTTACACCCCGGACGGCAGTTACACGCTGCGTCTCCGAATCGGTGGTGATAATAACAACAGCGGGGCGACTGTCGTGTACAAGAGTTGCTAAAACGTCTAGATGGAGAAATGGCTCGTCGCGAAGGAACGTGGTCGCGTCTGAGGTGGAACAACGTGAGCTCTAAGTTAGCAAGTCTCCCGTTGCTTGTATCAGGTAGCGTGGTTCCGGCGAGGTTGCCTGAGTTAGCCTCAGTGACGCGGGATTCCGACATTTTAAGGAAGCTTGCTTAAACGTTCTCGGCAGCTTCTGCCAGTTTGTCTAGCGGAAGGTCGTCGGCGAGAACAGATAAAACAGTCGTGGTATTCGCGGTGAGATCATTATTCCAAAATTGGCGGAGAACCGAAGCATCCAGTATGGAAGAACGGACGAGGGAACGCATGTGTCGGAGTGCGGGAGATGGCGTTCTATCTCCAAGCCCAACGCCAGAGCGTAACTGCTGTATGCGTGTCTCGTCTGAGGCTGCAGTGTGCGTTATCATGGCTGTCTTACGTTTATCGTAGAGGACTCAAGCGCATAGGATCAAGGATGTCGATGACCTCAGAGGCGACGTTGAACCTCAAGTGCGCCGTCAGCTATGAAAATATCTTGGACTGGGATAAAACCTTATGAACGCTAAAAACAACTACTCGAACGAACCAAACACGTGAGTTAGAAACGTCTAATGAAGGTGAAACGAGGCCAAGAGAATGTTTTGACGCATAAATGACGGGCGCGTGGTCAGACGTTATGAAGGAAAAGCATAATTATACACAACCAATAAATAAAAATGCGGGGTCCCTAATTATATGGAGGAACCGGTAAAGTGGAATACCCAGTAAGTTAGGTTTACATTACATAAAATATCCTGATGCGTCCTAGCGTCTGCCTACAGTAAATTGCGTGGTATGCCGAAGTGTACGTGTATGTAGAGTCCGATAGTGAATCGACCAGGCAGCGGTGAGCACAAGCACAACCACCCAGTGACAACCAAGGGAGAACCACGGAAAACGAACTCAAAACTAAGCGTATGTATGTAGGGTTAATTAAAACAAGGCTCCACAACGACTGCGGCGAACTAGGTAAGTGTGAGAAGGAAAAATAAGAAAATTAGTTTCAATCGCTACATAGTGCAGCGACAGTGGTTACCCATGGCAGTAGTATATTCACTTCATCGTCAGGATTGGTACCATCGAAGCCGACAGTCGCGGGATTTTTAATACGGGCTATTGTAACAAAATGGAAACCGCCATGAGTCTTTTCAAAGACTACGTATATGATCTCTTTCTTTTACCTTTCATTTGCAGAATCGCGAGAAACCACGGCTATGTGAAAACGTGCGAAGCCACTTTACCGACCCTAACTCTCTTACATTCCCTTTTTGGTTTAATCGTCTTCTCAAGATCACGTACACGTCTGTTTTTCCTGTTGTGGATAAACGTGCTTGCCCCGTGTCTGCTCGTTTTGCTCGTGTCCCGGTTGCGTATTGCGCTTCTCTGCGTGCCCGGTGGCTGCGTGTGTTTCTCGCGTGGTGTATCCGCTGTGATTGACTCCATGCTGCTTTCTACCGCCGTGGCTTCCTTCTGTGCCCTGTTCTAGCCCCGCCGTTACATTTGGTGACAGAGGTGGGATCGTACTGGAGAATGTAAACGTCTGCCCGCGAACGTGCAATTTCAGCTTCGTGTTGTTGCCCAGGATTGTTCGGCGTTTCGACCAGTGCCGAGGTAACCCCCGGTTTTTCGGCCGGGTAATACTTTCGACAATTGGGAGTTCCACGTATCGTTATACCTCTCCAGTGTCTCTGAAAAGTACGTGCGCCTTATGTTCTCAGTGTTTGTATGAGGAAACCACGCACCTCTTCCGCGCAACTGGGATTCCTCCAACAGCCCCAGCGTCAGAGGTTTCGGAATCGCTGCGCGGACTGTTCCGGTAACAGGAAGCCGTGGTTGTGGATAGACAAAAGTTTGCTGCTGGTATACAACAGCCAGAAGCATCGGTCGAAGCGTTCGCACGCACTCTTCAAGAGCTTTCCTTGAGAGCCTTTCCCGATCTCTCCCACGCCGAACGGGATAAGTGGTTGGCCGAGCAGTTTTGCATCGGGTTGCACGACAGGTCCTTACGTCACCAACTTGCCGGAATGCTACCCTGCAGTTTCACTGATGCACTGAACAAGGCGCAGTTTCACTCGTCCCTGGATTTGCTGGACGATCGCAACGGGATGGCCAGGCCCCCTTGTGTTAGGCTCTGAAAAATGTGTCCATTACCAACTGCAGACCATCTAACCCCAAGTTCAATCCGTCCAGGCGAGATTGTTGGTACTGCCGCCGCTTTGTGAAATCTTGCGCAATTCTACGGACATAACCCACCTATCAAGCCGCGACGTTTGCAAGGTTGGGCACGTCTCAGTCCTTCCGGCTTTCTTGCGTCCACTTTTGTTCGTAATGCTTCTTTTCGACCTTTACCCACTGTTGGCAGCCTCGATGGTTTTGATATTCAGTTCTTGCTTGCCACCTGTGTGTCAAGTTCGTTGTTGCGTCTGGAGATAGCCGACCGCCTCTGTGGTCGCCACGCCACTACACAGAGAAGGTCACGAGTGTTAACAGCCAACAAGGATGAGTTGCCCATGGGATTCGCAGTGCTGGCTCAAGTTCAACTGGAACCTTTTACCGCAATACACGAGTTTCTGGTTTGTCGAAACCTAATTTGGGATGCCATCCTAGGGATGCATATATTGGCTATGCATAAAAGTTTGCTGCAGCTTGGTACCGCGAATCTATTACCACTCTACTCCAGTCAACACGCAGCTGTGTCACACACGGGGAGTTTGCACAGTTTAGAAGCCACTCCGAAGCGACCACAGTTCGAGACTGATGTCATTGAGCCTTTGTGTGACCACAGTAGTATTTCCCCAGACTTAACGGTCTTACTTCTTTCCATGTTGCGTAATTAAGAGGATCTGTTTTGCGACACTCAACTTGGGCGCACCAGCATCATCCAACACGAAATTGATACAGGGAGTCAACATCCTATGCGCCAGCGGGCGCGGAGGGTGCCCATGCATTACGAAGCCCAGTTAGATCGCATGATCCAAGAGATGCTTGATATGCGCGTTATTCGCCCATCGACATCGTCTTGGTCGTCTCCAATCGTACTCTTGAAGAAGAAGGATGGTTCCCTACGACTTTGTGCAGATTACCGAAAGCTAAACGAAGTCACGCGCAAAGACCCCTTCCCGGTTCCCACGCATTGACGCCACATTTGATGCTCTTCATGGTGCACGATGGTTTACTACTCTCGATTTGGCCGCCGGTTATTGGCAAGTGGAGATTCGTCCGTCCGACAGGGAGCAAACGGCGTTCATTGTACCATCCGGGCCGTATGAATTCGAGACCATGCCCTTCGGGTTGGCTAATGCCCCAGCTACCTTCCAGCGCTTAATGAAGAAAGTATTGGAGGGCTTCATACCCAAGGAATGTTTGATATATTTGGATGATGTGAGTGCATGGTAGATCGGTCGAAGAGCACAACGCCCGTCTACGTCCAGTTTTGGAGCCGTTACGGCAAGCTGGATTAAAGTTGAAGAGACGGAAATGCCGTTTTATCTGCGGGCATCTTAACTTTTTGGAACATGTAGTAACTCCAGATGGCATTCAAACCGACCCCGACAAGTGCGAACGAATAAGGTCGTGGCCACAACCCAGATCAGTTGATGAATTGCGTAGCTTTTTGGGACTAGCATCTTACTACCGGAGAGTTGTGTTCAAGTTTGCCTCCATCTCGGCGCCTTTACATCGACTGACGGAAAAGGGACGGAAGTTAGTTTGGACGAACGAGTGTGCCAGTGCCTTCGGACAACTGAAAGACCGCTTCACGTCGCCACCGCTGTTAGTTTTCCCGGATAGTTCCGAGCGAGCAGGGCCTTTGTCCTAGACACCGACGCTGTTTTGCCGCAGAAAACTTCTATTGGGAAACCGTGATCTTTTATGTCAGCCGCCGAATGGACAAACGAGAGCGTAAGTATAACACCACGAGATGTGAGATGTTGGCGTTTGTGTATTTCTTGAAGTATCTTCCACCGTATTTACTCGGAAAACTTTTCCTAGTGCGGACTGACCGTCAATCTCTGCAATGGTTACGAAACCTCCGTGACCCGGAGGGACAAGTCGCGCGGTGGCAAGAAAGCCTACAAGAGTAGGAGTTTACTTGTGAATACCGGCAGGGAGCACGGCACGCCAACGCAGATACCCTTTCGAGAATTCCAGCTCTGAACGAAATAAACGCAGTCTTACGCCACGCGGAAACTGCTACAACGTGGTCAGACGATCAAGCTCAGGACCCATATATATAACATTTATATGCGGCAAGTGGAAGGTCGTCTAAACCATCGGGTACGGAAATGTGATCCCTTTCGAAAGCAGAACGCTCACTTTGGGACTTCTGGAGCCGAATAAAAATCATTGGTGGGACGCGTTCATCATGGATGACCTGGGCCCGAAAATGATTACTCCTATGTCGAGAGTGCCGGTCGTGCTACAAGCAGTCCATCAGCAGTTGGGTCACGCTGGCCAACTAAAGACGGAGACAGCCATACGTCAACGATACTGGTAGCAAGGAATCCATGCCAACGTCGTGAAGCCATGTAACGCCTGCGAGACCTGCGCCGCTATCAAATCGAAGATACCCCTATCCAGGGCCCCGTTGGAACCGACAGTGGCCACGTCCCCAGGTCAGTGAGTTGGAGCCGATCTAATGGGGCCATTGCCAATCACAAGGAACGGGAACCGCCGCCTCCTTGTTCGTATAGATTATGTTACGAAATGGTGTGAGGTCATACCTATCAAAAAGCCGGATGCGGCAACGGTTGCGACAGCCATCGTAAATGAGTGGATTGCCAGCTACGGAGATCCGCTGTCACTGCATTCAGACCAAGGCGCGGTCTTCGAGCATCACATGCTTCAGGAAGTGTGTCAACTGCTCTCGGTGCGGAAGACACGTACCATATCGTATCAGCCACAAGGGAATGAATTAGTAGAGCGCACCAACCGAACCATAACAGGGATTTTGCAGAGCTTCCTGGAGCGGCACCAGTCAGATCGATGGAACGAAGCGATTCCACAATGCATGATGGCGTATCGAGCGCCTGTGCCCACAACCACGGGGTATGCTGCAGCCTTCCTGACGTTTGGTCACGAGCTTCGTTTGCCTCTGGAGCTGCTATCCCCTATTCCCCAATCGAGGCTTGTTCTCTCTTAGACTACATACGACAGCTTGACGAACGTCTTCGATCAGGCTTTCTGTGGGCGAGAGAACACGCAAAAACAGCACAGCATCGTCAGAAAGTATGTTATGATCGGCACAGTGGGGGCCTTGAATATCACATTGGAGATCGCGTATGGTTACACCGACCAAGACCTCCGACTGGCGCAGCAGCGAAGTTTCACCGACAGTGGCAGGGGCCGTACGAGATTGTGTTCGTCCGTTCACCCACGGTGTATGTCGACCGAGATGTCGCGCAACCAAATTCCGAAGTTCTGGCCGCGCATTGCAATCAGCTGAAACCAGCGGGATCTTCAGCCTCTACTCCGAAGGAGGATGTCGTTCTGCACGGATGCTTCCCGCTCGTGAAACAAACTGTGCAGATACCCTCCGAAGGCGGCTCGGCGAGTGTTCAGGGCACCGAGACACTGAGGCGAGTGTCTTCGCCGGAAGGGGGAGTGGTGTAACGCAATCGAAACCGCCATGAGTCTTTTCAAAGACTACGTATATGATCTCTTTCTTTTACCTTTCATTTGCAGAATCGCGAGAAACCACGGCTATGTGAAAACGTGCGAAGCCACTTTACCGACCCTAACTCTCTTACATTCCCTTTTTGGTTTAATCGTCTTCTCAAGGTCACGTACACGTCTGTTTTTCCTGTTGTGGATAAACGTGCTTGCCCCGTGTCTGCTCGTATTGCTCGTGTCCCGGTTGCGTATTGCGCTTCTCTGCGTGCCCGGTGGCTGCGTGTGTTTCTCGCGTGGTGTATCCGCTGTGATTGACTCCGTGCCGCTTTCTACCGCCGTTGCTTCGTTCTGTGCCCTGTTCTAGCCCCCGCCGATACCCCATTCCAGGAACTTCGTTACACTGTTGCTCATCAGGAAAACTGCTTTCTGTGTTCTTTAAATATATAGGTTTTAATGGGGTAACTTGTTGCGAAAGGTGTTTTTAATATGGTCCGGAACTTCAAAAAGCTGTAGGTTGTACTGTACTATGCGTAGCTGCAATGTTGTATGAAAGTAGAAAAGTATACATATAACAGCACGCATGTGTTTAAAAGGGAAACAGAATATAAAATACCACTTAGGGAAGGACCCGCTACGTCTCAGTAAAATGAATGAAGTGCCGGCGTGTATGGTAACTGTTCCAAAATATACGAGTGCCGATATATAGCGTATGGTTAGTAAATGGGGTTTGGTTTGCAGTGGCGATTGCCTGTGGAAGTGTTGCCCGTGTACTCGAGATGGTGGCTAGTATTATCATTAATCAGTATAAAATTGCCTGTACGTGTGCACAGAAACTCTTGAGACAATCAGTTCCGTTGCCTTGGTCTTGACTGTGACATTTGGATTGGTGGTGCCCTCTTTCTTCCATGTCTATAATCCCTTATGTGTTTCTGATTGTATTGTGTTTGCGACTGATGTGAACAAGCGAAACGTTGACATATCGCAACCTCTGTCTTCTCTCTGCCTTAACGAAATGACTGTACGTATGTAAACATGCCCCTGCTGTCACAAACTATATATATGGTTGGCAGCAGCCGGTTTCGGATTCGCCTGTCACTGTGGCCAGCCACAGGACGTCTGCACCTACAGAGGAACCATGGGTGGCTTGTGCTGCACCACCCACAGCTCCGTCCGCACACCCCATATCCAGTGTAAACCCGAAGGAATAAGGTCGGGGGGCATGTGGATGGGAGCCACTTTGCCTAGACGGAGCCGGCCGACACTCCTTCACAGACATACACAAGCATGCTGTATTTGGGGAATCAAGCGCACACAAGACGGTGGCTGGACCGTAGTCCACTCCACACTGAGTGCATGGAACCGCTCTTTGAGCCTAGCACGGCCATAAGGACCGTGCACCCCGTCCCCTCCACCAACGACCAACTGTCTCCTGGAGCCAGTATGAACGATGTAGTGGGTAATAGACAGGTAGGCACCTTGTCAGCATACACATCAAGCGCAACCATACCAGGGATATCAAACAACAGCCATTCACTTTAACCCATAAGCTGAAATAAAATAAAACCAATCATGCATACAGAAACGAAGACATAACGCTTTGCTGAATTACCATATGAAGTAAGTTGGCTAGCAACGAATCCGCGATAAGTAAGAAATGTCCACAAGTTACTTAAAAATGCTACAAAAGCGACAAAATTACCGAAGCTAAGCGCAAATAGCGTAAGCAAAGTGGCCAGTTAATAGAACATTATTCAGGTAGGCAGAACGAAACAAATAAAGTGGAATGAAAGTTATCCAGCTTAAAAAGACCTAGTTTAAGTGTAAGTTAGTTTAGCCCAACGGCGGTGAAGAAGCAGCAACAATGCAACAGGTGTATATATATATATATTGTAGTGCCAATGATCGAACTCTTTTTGACCTTCTCTTTTTTCCCTTTCAGATCGGCGGCCTGACAACCAAGCAATACATTTGGACTGTTTATCAGATGACAATAACTTCAAAGAACAATAGTAATTATTATTGTTGTGCTTCCTATTTCGGTTTATGTACAGTTAACCCCATTTTGTTTGAATTACCTGAATTTTTGGATTCTTGCCAATTACACGCTGCCGTGTGCACGTTGTGTTTTGCCCTGACTTATCTCGTGCGCTGTGACCAGTGTGACGTGTGCTGCCATCGTTATCAGTTCTTCCCTGCGTTTTTCAGCCATTGACGATCTTTCGTGCCCCCTGGATTATTGTGCATTACAATATATATATATATATATATATATATATATACGTATATGCCTATATATGTACGCATATATAGGTAACTGAAGTTAGTAAAGAATACTGATATGTTCAGAAGTAACAAATGCATACCTAAGTAGGGTTTGTGTTTAAGTCTACCTACTCCTACATGTTTGATGCATAATACCTGTAAAATGGGGGATTGACTAGGTTTCGGGAATGTTATGTTGACTGAAAGGAATATGGTATGCAAGTACAAATGGTTTGTGGTGTACAATTAAATAAATAATAAATAATAGGTATATTTCTAGACTGGCTAGAGCCTGCTCCCTTAAGGTTTCGGATCAATATTTACATTTTTCTTATGCTCTTGCATGGACGTATGCAAAATACGAGTATATGTGCCTAGCTGGCAATAACAAATGTATTGGCATTGTTTGGTGTATAGATGCTTGGGTCGCAGGCGCCTACCTTGCAAATTTTCTGGTTATTTCGGGCCATATAGAGCTCCTTGTGTTTTTGTGGTGAAAGTTGCGTAGAGCTGTAGTTGCGCCGGTTTACTTTGGAACAGGATCCAATTCACCACAAATTTACTTTAAATCCATCAGACTTGTTTGGCCCCTCCGTCGTCACAATTATTGGTGCGCACATGGAAGAAATGAGAATGGCGGAATTATAAGGGATACGAAACGTTAAAATTTTTTTTGAGAAATGCAGCCGAAAATAAAAAAGATTTGTTAAGAGACATACTAAGGCGGCATGCTTCACTAAAGCAATACAAATTAACAAAAATTTATAACCAAGATTTTCCTGCGCTCATATTGCTTTCTGGCGCATAATTTCAACCTGAGTAAACCTCAAAAAAGCAAAATCTTTTCTAAAGCTAGAATATTGCGTAAAGTAGCGCACAAGTAGGCTGTTCTGGACAGGTTTTAACCGCCGATTACGTTGAAAGTAAAAACACTGCAGTACGTACAGTGGTTTGCGACTTATTCGCAATTGAGTGGTGAGCAACGAATATAGCAATTGTTCTTTTTCGCTAACAGTGACCTTTCAGCTTTGCAAGCAGATAGCGGAAAAAGAAAGAAAATATAAAAGGTAGCGAAGCGGTATACGTGCTAAATAGGCATAGCTATCTATAAATGCCCTAAATAGCCTGTAACACCCTGCTACAACCAGAGACTTCGTAGGTGACCGAAACGTACACTTTGCAGGCACACATGGCAAATATACGCAAATGAGCCATAATTTTGCGCGAACACATTAGAAATCCAGTAAGGAATCTTATGTGTGCATGGGAATTCAGGGGGAGCTCATAATTAACCCATGGTTAGAAGGCCTCAGCATACCATTTTTAGTAGATACTGTGCCACATAAACCACTAGGAATGTAGCGTATAGTATTCTTAAGCCTCTAGCTGGTTCTGAAGTTTATATCAAGGCCGCATGAGCCAGGCCTACCTGAATAACACAGGAGACCTTTCGGATAAGTTGACACATTTAGGCCTGGAAACTACACACGTTTCTTAGCTAAACATCGCAAGTTTTATCTTAGAGTCGCTGTTCTATATTTATGGGACTACGTCTCCAACATCAGTGAGCTAGAGGAGCCTGGCACAAATAATAAAGAAATGAGTATGGGAAAATTTAGTAAAATGTTGCAGATTGCATTGGGGCATGAAAGCCATTTTGGTCTGCGTTGGTGAGGCATTACCAACTCCATTGCGGTCGTGGAGGAATGTTTTATTTAAGAGTGGGGGCTGCAGCTGCTTGTCATTGTGCTCATCAGTCTTTTTCTGCTAGGTGTGCTAAGTGGAATGGTTTTGATTCATGAAAGGAAAGTTGTGTTTGCATGAAGTAATAGTATGTAAGCATCGAAGTCGGTGATTACTCAATTCGGAGGGTAAGAGGTAGTTGGAAAATAGGGGTTCTTTAAACATTTAAATTCCTTTAAATAATAGTACCTCGGGAAGGCTAACGGAGTTAGTCTGTTGTATGCGGAGAAGTAGAGAAGGTGGAAATCGGTAAAAGTTACCGTACTAATGAACAATGAACAATGAATTTATACGGGTTAAGAAGCGTTGCTTTACAAGTCCCGTTGGATAGTTGGTGGGGATATCAACATATCAATAATGATGATAAGGATAGTAAAATAGTTAATACTTTAAATATGAAAATAAGGACTTATCGTTTGTTTCGCTGCAGTCCTGCGATCCTCTTAGATTCACAGCATCCACAGTTAACAACAAATAATTCCATGATAAACTCCAGGTGTAGGATGGAGACGTAGTGTTAAGTAACAAAGTGTAAGTGGATGAGTGCATCGTCCAACCGTCTTTTAAATACTGTAAGTGTTGGTGCAGAGACGACCGATTCTGGGAGAGCATTCCACGGGTGACAGACACGAATGGAAAAGAAATTTCTGCGGCACTCCAGACGACTGTATTTTTCTGCGAGTTTTAATGAGTGACCCCTCAGGTTTGTATTGCTGCTGAGTTGCAGTAAAGGGCGGCACACATGATGTGGGTCTCGCAGAATCAAGTATGCCATAATCAGGTCGCCTCGTAGTCTGCGATAGCTTCCACTGAACAATCCCAGTCGTCGCAGCCTCTCCTGGTAGGAAAGATTGCGCATTCCAATTACGTTCTTAGATGCCCGGCGTTGTGGCTGCTCCAGTGCATTAAGGTCGTGTTTCAGCCATGGATGCCAGGCTTGAATTGCATATTCGACATGGGGGCGAACATACGCACTGAGCATTTGTCGAAATATGGAGCTGTTTATTTGTCCAAACGCCCGCCTCAACAGCCCGACGTGTTGATTCCCGGTCTTCGAGGCCTTTTCGGATTGCCTGGAGCAACCCAAGTCATCTTGAACCAGGACACCCAAGTCACGTTCGAGAGTTGATTGTTGCAGTACATCCGTTCCGAGTCGGTATGAGTAGCTGCTTTGATGTCGGATGGAAAGCACCTTGCATTTACTGACGTTGAAATGCAATAAGTTTTGGGTCGACCATTGATACACCGTATCTAAATCACTCTGAAGCAAATGTTGGTCGGTGTTTGCCTGGATCCTGCGCCAGATCTTGATATCGTCGGCAAACATTAGGAAGTTTGAAGCGATTCCCTGTGCTAGGTCATTAATAAACACCAAAAACAAACGTGGACCTAGAACCGAGCCTTGCGGCACACCACACTCGACTTGTATGGGGTTCGATAAAGAGCTCCGAACTCTGACCACTAATTGCCGTTGAAGTAGAAAGTTTGCTATCCAGCTTAAAAGAGGGTCTCCGATCCCGTAATGCTGCAGCTTGGATAGTAGTATCCGATGGTCTAGACGATCGAAAGCCTTGGAAAAATCCAGGTAGATCACATCAACACCTTCTCCAGCGTCAGCTGCCTCGGTCCAACTACTGCGTGCAATTAGTAAATTAGTTGTACATGACCGCTGTCGACGGAAACCGTGCTGTTCAGGAGTGATGAGGTTGCAGTTTTCCAGATAGCACACCAGTGCATCGGCAACTATGGATTCCATGACCTTGGAGAGTATAGGAAGAAGGGTTACTGGGCGGTAGTTGGAGGGATCAGTTCTGCTTCCACCTTTGTGAATCGGGCTTATTATTCCAAGCTTCCACATGGCGGGAACTTGGTTCTGGTCTAAGCAGCGCTGGAAAAACTGAGCTAAATGTCCTGCCAGTTGGTTTGCTGCTGCTCCCAATGCCTCTGGACGAATGGTGTCGATACCCGGCGAGCTGTGTTTGCGTAGAGAAGTCAGCTTTTGCAATACAGCCTCTGCGGTAAAATTGATGTGGGTTAGTCCTGGTGAGCAGAAGACAAAACTTGGTAGATCGCTTGGTGGTAAGACTCTTTGAAACGTGGGGGCGTATTGCATCTGCAGCGCGTTTGCAGCTTCCATAGACGTTCTTGTTGGGCCATCAGCCGTCTTGAGTGGAGGAAATCCTTGCCTCACCTTTCGTAGGCTATTAACGTGCTTGTACAGCAGTTTGTGGTTAGCACTGAAGGTTTTTGCGATGTTCTGCTGATAGGCGGCTTTGTCTTCTTTTAATAGTTGAGTGCAGTGGTTACGTTGGGCTACGTAGTTGTCCCAAGTTTCTGGTGCTGGAGCTTCTCTGTACATTCGCCATGCTGCGTTGCGTACTGTCATCCATTTTCGAGTTCTGCTCCTAACGAAAGAAACGGATTTGCACTTATTGCAAGCTTTTATCTCTGAAGCCTGTGCAATCAGCTGACTGAATGTGTTGACGAACTCGAGCCAGGCGACGTCCGGGGGTTCTTCTTCGAGGAAAGACCATGTTGTGGCGCTGACTAGCTGGGCGAGTCGGTCGTACCTTGTGATGGTTCGCACAGTATCATCGTTATCATTCCGATATTCTGCATAGCAGACGAAGTTGAAACTGATGACTGCGTGATCACTGCGACCCAACGGGCAGTCTAAAACCAACGCATCAATCATATGCTCCTCGTTGGTAAGCACAAGATCCAGCACAGATGGCCTGTTACCAGTTCTGAACCGAGTGGGCAAAGTGATATGGTTGTAAAGAGGAACAGTAGTTACTAGACCTTGTAAATCGGTTTTGAATTGTTCTCCGATCGTGGCAGGAGCTTCTAAACAATGTACGTTGAAATCACCCATGATAAGAATGTGAGTGTACTTTTGTTGTAAACTGCACCTTAAAGCGGCCGTTAGGTGGTAGTCCGTTTCGCGTGTTGAGTTAGGGGCGCGGTACACCAAGACAATAAGGCAAGCGTCCCTGCCTTTTAACTGCAATCGGCACCAAAGAGAGTCAGGGAACTGCGAGTCTGAATCCTCCACGGCTTCGCACTGTAAGTCGTTTCGGTAGTACAGGATTACCCCTCCTCCTTTTGTGAGCCTGTCGTTCCGAATCAGCGACATGCCGGGTAGCGACACTTCAGCGTCCGTTATTCCGGTGTGCAACCATGTCTCGGTGATACCAATGACATCATACGAGCCGGAAGCTTGGCGATCTTTCAGTTCAGCCAGTTTGTTAGAAAGACCCTGAGCATTTGTATACAAGCAGGCCAGTTTCTCGGTCTCTAGGAGCCCGCAAAGAGGTGAAGCTGTCAAGTGTGGGAGAATGCCGACCGATGGGAGGTCGGCAGTTACTCGTTTTTTTGATGGGTCAATGATACCTCGTTTGCAACTTGATTCGGCCAAGGTGCGTCCCAGCCTTCGTTTAGATCTACGTCAGAGTCGATTAAAGCAGCAGTCAAGTTACACTTCTGTACATTCGTCAGTATGCTTGCTGCTTCAGTTGCTTTAATATTTGAGCTGTGCAAAGTGTTTGCGACCTTTAGCCGAATTTCGGAAGGAAGATGTTTCCGATTTCTCCGCCATCGATCCAAAACATCCTTTGCTTGTTGCTCTGACTGAACCACAAGTTTTAGGATTCTAGGGCCGCATCCTCTATAATTCGATGAGAGAGGTATCCTGGTGAGCGATAGTGCCACAACATTATCCAAAGAAAGTGTTTCACGAATGAACCGCCACTGTTCTAAATCGTGCTTTCCTGTCTCTTGAATATCGTTAGAAGGATGTTCTGGCACGCCATGTATGAAGATTGTGTTTAGGCGGTCTTGCTTGCTGTGCCCCTCTTCGGTGTTTCGTTTTGGTTGTCGCGCGCTCCAAGGGACATCAGGATAGATACGTATCCCACAGGATTCGTGTTTTAGCGCGCTTGCGGAGAGCAAAACGTTTTCTACGTCGGTGGAGGATTCTAGAGTTACTCGAATAAGTCTGGGTTCACCATAGTGTGGCGAGTTCGGATGACGAGTAATTCGTAACAAGTTTATGGGCTTGGCATTGATATTCATTTGCATACACAATGAGTTCCATTGGTCTTGGTCGTCTGATAACTTATCCCGCAATGTGATGGCGGTAGATTCAGGGACATTTGAGCATACAACAGTCCGGGCACTGTTGTTGGATCCCTTTTTAATCGATCTACAAGGTATGGTACTCATTTGTCTTGACTTGTTGACAAGTGCTTGTTTGCTCTTTTTCTCTCTATTTGCGTTAACGGTGTCTACAGTGGAAGAGGAAGCAACGGCGGCCTCTCGGTGGACCCTTGCAGCAATCTGTGCATATGTAACCGATGTTCTGGGAGGCTTAGTCTCGACAAGAGATATTTGAGCTACAGGTACCAAGGGTTGGTGTTTGGCTGATTCATCCTTGTTAATGCTAGATGTCAGGTCTAGTGGAATTTGCCTAACCAGGCGTTTTGGATGGTGCCTGATTTTCGTTGCTGTGAGTACTGTTTGATTCACGTGGGTACAGTCTGTTTTTGCCCGGCGTTCTAGCAAAGTTGGAGAAGACAACGGAGATGGAGACGTGGCTGATTGCGGCGCAGGGGAAGCGGATTGTTCAGCATTCCGTTGCTTAGCAGCCGCTACGCTTCTGTGGTCCATACTCGCTTCCATTGAAGTAATCTTATTGTTGATCCTCTGCTCTGCTTCTGCGATTAACCGGTCGCATTTCTCAGCTAGGATAAGCAAGCACTTAACGAGGGGGATGGTGGAACACGCAGTACAGAACCAAAATGCATCTTGGGAGCTATTTCGCTCCCGTAACTGTTGTTGGGACACATTTGCACATTTCGTATGGTACCATACCAAACAGTGCGAACAAGCCAGACCGATTTTTACTACCCGATGACATTCTCCTAACCCGCAAATGCCTTTCGCTTGGAGTCTCTTCGGTTTCGCCTTTCTGCCATTCAATTTGGTGTCGTTACCTGACCCAGTGGGTTGGTTAGCGTTCTGTACTTTTACAGCTTTGAGAGCGGCGCACATCGGTCAGGCGAGCGTGGTGGTTGCAAGGTCAAATGAGCGGCCGGCGTGGTCGCGCGGTCCGTGTGATGGATAATGCAGCCGCACTGGCTGACAAGGTCACAATGAATGGCGAGTGACTGCAACCTGAACAGAGCGCTGAACACAGATTCTTTCACAGCTGTGTTGAGAAACACTGGATCGGAGTAAGCTTAGGCTTTTCGGCCTGCCTCGAGAATTCTGTGTCGAATGGTGTCACACAGAAAGGCAATCGGCTCAATACGATTGAATTAAACGCTTGCGCTTAATCACAGATGCCAGTGAAAACGGTTAGTGATGGCACAGCCTCTAATCGGAGAAGATATTTCCACGTGTGATGAATCACTGTGTAGAGCTGGTAAATCCGGTTCGAATGAGCGTACAGTGACAACGCTGCGAGAAGATGGAGAGAGGATAGAGGGAAATAATCCAAATGAACCAGTAGCACGCACGTCACGCGTGTGTGAGGATGACCTTAGTGCTCTGTGTTCATTAATCGTAACTGAAGCTGCAGTCCGTTTTCTGCTACATATTGGTGTCGCAGTTTATTTATAATTATCCTGTTGCTAGGTAGACTAACATGACATACTGATTAGAAATTAACACTTTGGAGCAACGGGTTATCAGCAGAAAGGGAAGCGATACGCATGACTACGTTGTACTGTTATATGCTGTGCCTTTGTAAGGTTGTGTATGATCGTAGCAGGTGGAGAGAGGGGCGCTCAAACCATATGGAATTATTCTCGTCTTAGTGGGGAGTATTGCGAACGCTCAGTACCAAGCAAGCGAGAATCCTAAAAATGTTGTATTGAGTATTAGTACAGGACTAAAAGAGAGCGCAACGAGGTAATAAGTCCAAAAGCGGAGTAAAATAGGGCAACAAGGTTTACGAAGAATATAGGCTAGAGGGGCGTGTTCATGGTTGAACCTAACTGCATAAAGTGAACGTACCACCTTAATAATGGATGAGCATGTTGTTAGTCTTCCTTTCAGTGTCGCGTCACACGTCATGCTGGAGGACTTGGACCATATATTGTCTGAAGCTTACGGAACCAATTACTGGAACCGTGAGCTTGTAGTCCGCCGAAAGGAAGTTGCAGACTTCGCACGTTGCCCATGCGATGTGGAACTACAAGGCACAGTGACAGAGGGTGGCCCTTAAAAGGGCTGTTGCTCCGTTCTCTAAGGAACGTGCCTTGAAGACGAAACTGGAAAGCCAAGGAAGACCGCATCTGGTGCAATGACAGAGCACCTAAGTGCACATAGGTCACAGGTTGACCAAGGACAGTTAGGAGGACGGCGGAGTGCGGCGCATCTGTACTATGTCTCTGAAAGCTAGGTCATCATGGAAATTGGAGGTTACCTGTGGCTCACCTTCACTGCCGCCTGATATAGTGCTAGTAGCCAACGCGAGGGCCAGGGGCAGCGCTAACCTGGACGTTGGGGGCGGCGCATATATACTTTGGCTAGGAAAGGGAGGTCATCATCAGTAGTTGGGGGAAAAGACAGTGGCAGGGCTCACTTGGACGGCGGCGCATGTTATTTGGGCTGTGGAAGGGCTATGAGTAATGAAATGTAACGTAGCCTGGAACTAGGTTTCACAGATGCATCCTATTACGGCGGCTGTACATTGGATTAGACGCATTGGCAGTAATAAGTAGGACAGCGAATGGCGGCGCATATCACTGTGGCTGTGAAAGAGAAGCCGTCATGGAAATTCAATGGTACCTTTTGGTATGTATCCATGAGGCATCACATGGCGGTGGCAGTTGGTGGGGGAGGCGCAGTAGAAGCTTTAGGTCGGACGGGCCTGTTGGGCTAGGATAATAAAGCCGTCACGAAAATCCAATGACGCTTGCGACTTGGAATCTATCATACTTTATATGGTTGTACCAGGAGATGCGAACGCCGTCCGGTTGCAGCGGTACGTGGGACCCCGGAGGGCGCGGCGTATCAATTTGCCGCTGTGAATGGGAAGGTGGCATGGAAATCGTACCGCGTAAGTTACGACTGTAGTGGTTGCTTAAGTTGGTTGTACCAGCAAGTGGGGGAGGAGCCAATAGAAGCGTTAGCGCAGGATGACATCGATTGTCCACTTTGGCGGTTATAGCGTAGTCATCTGGCTCGGATGCACTCATGCTTCAAACGGTTGCCCCGGATTTTGCGGCTATGGATATGGCACTGCCACAGTTGCAGAAACGAAAGGTTGGGTTCCAATGCTGACTGGTGGCGATATTGCCGATCGCACCTCCTTTGAAGGCTATAAGAGACAGGCAGTTTTGCTTATGTTGATGGTGAGGTGGACTATGGCACCCGTCGAAGCCGAAACCATATTTATGCGCTGCAACTCATCCGCGCTGTGTGCAAGCAAGCAAATTGCATAGAGTTGCCTCACAGACTAACGCTTTTGCACGAAATGAACGGAGGTTCAGCAACCCACCATAAATACAGTGCTCCAAACGAACACGGTAAGCATAAGAGGCATGAAAAGCATCAGACGTGGCATGAAGAGAAATCCTAAACAGGGAAGAAGATAAGACGAAGGCTAGGTACACAGCAGATAAAACTGCCAACCCATCCGTGGTATGTCCACCCAGCTGCAGCCGCGCGTACATACCACTGCGCAGACTTTCAGTTCCATTTACACACTCCTTGTTGTCGCCAAAGATGCTGCATGTTCAAGAAGGCAGCCCTGGCATTTGCAATGCGTGAGCTGACTTCAGTTGTCATGCACCCATTGATGTCGATGCAGCTGCCAAGCTAAGTGAATTTCTCAAGCACGTCGAGTACCTCCTTATCAAGGGCCATGAGGTAAGGAACTGGCTGGTGGTCCTGCAGCATCACTTTGTACTATGAAGGTGCAACGTGCATACAAAATAATGGGACCACGCTACACAGGCTATTCAGGATTTATTGTGCCACCGCAACAAGGTGGAAAAGCAGGACGAAATGGTGTGCATAATCTAGGTCAGCTAAGCTTTCACCAGGCATTACTTCAACGCTTACATCGTGAGAGTCCGAAAGGAAACACTTCATGAAATGGAAACACGACCACACTGAACAGAAATGGGGAAGTCGGACAACTCGGACGAACACCAGTAGTGGTCGGAAAGCTATACGCATGCTCACCGTAGACCCTGACACGGCCTATAGTGTTGAAGTATAGATCACGCGTATAGCACGAGAGAACAAGAGTACACAGCACGCTCTAATTCGTCGGGTTACTCTTGTGGTGTACCGGAAAACAAGCACTTTCAGTATTCTGTTACGTTGGATTTTACGGTTGTTTTAACCTTTGAAAAGTCCACTTCGTTTACTGACTGCACGAACGTTGATACAAACCGTTTTCGTGGATACCACGCTGCACGTTTCTCGCTTTCTCTGATTCGCTTCCTATTCTTGTAGCCTGCACAATATAAATAAATAAATAAATAAATAGTATATTCTTGGTAAAACGAGACACACCTGCGAAGGCGTGACCAAATATGCATTCAAGCATAGCTTCTGTGGAATGTTAAAACATTGAACACTGCCGCGGAACTATTTGCTGGAACGCGTGAAACCCGGACCACCCAGCTGACACCACAGGAGGGTTTTTAGCTTTACCTACTTTCTCACTACCAAGGGCACTAAAGTTCAAAGCTACGGACTTAACAAATTGTATCTATTTAGTCTATTGGATCAGACTTACCTTTTTAAAGCCTAGCTTGACCTATTCTTTAATTTGCTGGGGCTTTACAGCCCACTGAGTCGGACCCCTCACTACTCCACCACCCAGCTTTCCATTTGTAATCCTTCGAATGCATCCCTAGGTTCGGTCTACGGCTGGTTCATTTCCACCTTCATCAATCACTTATACTTTGGACTACGTTGATTCTAAAATATTCCTCTCTTCCCGCTACATATTTTCTTCCACCAGTAAGCAAGAAGTGCCTCGCAATTTTCATTCCACTCTATCTATGCTCGTTTTTGACTAGGTTATCCAGCCTTTTGCAATAATGTCGGGTACCGACGTAGACATTTTTCGCTTCTTTTCATGCCGATACATTTCGTATATAGCATAAGCGTCTCACTTACATCGTTGCCTGACATTTTATTTATTACAGCATGCCTTATTTAGTACGTCCGGAACAATATGGGCTTCTGAATTTGTTATAGATTGCGTAGCGTAGATTGCCTTAGTCGTCGCCGCTGTTATAATTGAGGGAACGCCGCCTCTTGAGATAATTGCGTAATTGCCTGATAAGAGGGTCGCTGGCACGCCTACGATAATTGCTTGTTACGCTGACCACTCGAACGGAATTGCGCTGTCCTGATGACGCTGGCTTAGCCGGTGAGACGGAAAATTGAACGAGCGTGGGAACGATCTTAGCCGCACTTGTTCGTATAGACGCTGAGGCCTCGAAAACGGACGCACACGAGAGGGGGTATGATAGACGCGCGCTAATGACTTAGACGCGAGGGCTGGCCAGTTAACGACTCGCACGCAATCACGCGACCCGACCGACTCCCAACTGAGGCGAAGAGAAAGAAAAGACAAGTGGTCCTCTGTAGGCTCTTTTACGACCAACAAAGGGCAATCGCAGTCAGTGCTATGGGTTATTAAGTTAGGAAAAACAGTCCCCACGCAGAGGTGGTAGATTGCAAATGAGCATTGTCAAAAGGTTCGCAGTTGGGACGCGCCTCGGAGTGGCTGAACACTGCTGCGTTGTGGGGAGAAATTGGACTCCGTTTCCCACAGCCATTATGCCGGAGTTACTGGCGCGTTTTTTGCGGGGATTTTTGACGGGCCCGCAACACCTCCCTTTGAAGAGAAAACGTACCGCTTCTGACGAGGATTGACCTGGAGGGATTTCGGCGACCTCCGGATTCTTCCTGTTCGTCGGCAAGGTGGGTTCTCGAGATGCGGCGGCGACTGAGCGGCTTCGACCGTGCTCTGTCGTTGTGTGGCCAATCCGAAAGTATCCAGCAGGATGTGCAGCGGCAGGCGCACGGGATGGCTGGCTGGCATGGAGGTTTCTCCGTGGCGCGGACGAAGTTGATTGCGATGGCGAACCCAGGTGTCATCACCCACGGAGACATCATGAAGCATGTCACCTCGCCTGGCCGTCACTGTTGCTTTGATCCAGCGAGGATGACCTGCTCGGTAATCACGAGCGTAGACTGGGGCTCCGACGGCGAATTCTTTGTGTTTGGTGCCGGCACCAGAGTGAGTAGGTGGCTTCTCTGTCGGAATGAGCGCATCGTTTGTGGTGCGTAGCTTGCGGCCCATCAATGCTTCAGCTGGTGACTGGCATCCTGGCGTAGCTGGATTCGGTGTGGACCGGTACGAGAGCAGGAAGGCCTGAAGACACTCATCCACGGTCCCCTCCCCGCGAGATTTCAAAAGCGCCCTCTTGAATGTGTCGACAAATCGCTCCGCTTGACCGTTGGATTGGGGATGGTAAGGCGGTGAGCGGAGGTGTTCGATGCAGTGTCGGCGGCAAAAGTCTTCGAAGATAGAAGACGTGAACTGGGTACCATTGTCGGACACCAAGACCTCGGGAAGGCCATGTTGACTGAAGATTCGTTGGAGACAAGCCAGCGTGGCGGATGCGGTTGGGGGGTTGACGGCGACCACTTCCGGCCATTTGGAATAGGCGTCGACCATGACCAGGTAGGAAATGCCATCGATGGGACCAGCGTAATCGATGTGCACTCGAGACCACGGTTTTGCTGGCGGCTGCCAAGGAACTGGTGATTGGTGTGGTGGCATCTTGGATGCTTGTTGACAATCCTGGAACACGGGGGCGGATTGACTGGCTTTGTCATCGGTTCGGTCGTTTGGTACTGTCGGAGAATGTACCACGTTGCAGATGGCCTGAAGAGGAAGATCGGCCAAGCCAAGGGTTTCGAGCCAGTCGAGACCAAGTACGTTGAGCTTCGCCTTCGTGATGTAGCAGGTCGCGTTGAATGTGGCGCCCCGGAAGGAGACGGAGCAGTGCAGCTGCCCAGTTAGCTGCACGCGACCACCACAGGCGCTGGTGGCAGATTGGGAGGTCGGTTCGAACGGTGGCTTGCCAAGGGATCGCCAGAGATCCTCGGAGATGATTGTGATGTCCGACGCAGTGTCCAACTGCAATCGGACCGACTGACCATTGATCAAGACGTCGACGAACTTTCTCCGATCCGCAGCGTTGATTTGGAACGTGGCCAGCAGGCTCAGGGAGCTGCCAACCGGACCAGATTTGGGTGTGCGTCTGGGTCGGGACCTCTTCTTTGGATCGCGGGTGGGGGCCAGCCCAGTTTTGGCCCCCTTGGGAGATGGAGGATGGCAGTAACCATCCCGGTGCCCCACCCTGCCACAACGTTGACAACGATGCTGGCGGAACTTGCAGTCGCGGTGGAAATGCCAGGCACCACAGAATCGGCACGCGTAGGGTGGGGACTTCGCTCGGTCGGATTGGGTGGGGCGCGCGGACGATTGCGCCCTCGGTGCTGTGACTGCCTGGACCATACCAGGTGCGGCGGCGTTCTGGATCATGGCAGAATCGTGCTTCAGGTTGAGCAGCGTTTGACACTCCTCGGCCAGGTTCTGGAGTGTGACTGATCCATCCTGTTGTAGCTTGGACAGGAGGTGCGTCCGGATATCGGCATCGTGTGGAGATTGGAGGCCAGAGACAAAGATCAGGCATTTGAATTGGTCCTCGGTGAGCGAGCCAAGTTGAAAACGTTGGCATTCACGGTTGACCATGCCCGCGTACGTGATGAAGTCGTCGGCATCACGTTTGACCAGCTGCAGACATTGGTAACGAGCATTGAACAGGGAGGACTGCTCGCCAAAAATCTGTGACAACGTTCGGACCGTGTCGTCAAAGGTAACGTCCCGTGGGTTCCTCGGCAAGATGAAATTGGTGTAGCGCTGGTGTTCGAGGGTACCAAGTTTGCGCAGAAGCAGGCGGACCTTCCACGCGTCGTCCTGGCAAGCCAAGTCAACGGTGAACAGGTCCTCGTACCGCTTGTACCAGGATTCGAACGTTACCCCGGCCTTGGCGTCGTACAGAAATTCGCTGATGCCGCTAACCACCTGGTCCACTGACTGAGAATTGGCGCTCGGACCTGCATGAAGGGAAGAACTGGAAAGCTTTTCGGTTAGAGCGGACATCAATTTAAGCTGTTGCTGCAGCATCAATTTTAAATCGGCATATTCGTCAGTCATGGTTCACCAACTCTGTCGCCACTGTTATAGATTGCGTAGATTGCCTTAGTCGTCGCCGCTGTTATAATTGAGGGAACGCCGCCTCTTGAGATAATTGCGTAATTGCCTGATAAGAGGGTCGCTGGCACGCCTACGATAATTGCTTGCTACGCTGACCACTCGAACGGAATTGCGCTGTCCTGATGACGCTGGCTTAGCCGGTGAGACGGAAAATTGAACGAGCGTGGGAACGATCTTAGCCGCACTTGTTCGTATAGACGCTGAGGCCTCGAAAACGGACGCACACGAGAGGGGGTATGATAGACGCGCGCTAATGACTTAGACGCGAGGGCTGGCCAGTTAACGACTCGCACGCAATCACGCGACCCGACCGACTCCCAACTGAGGCGAAGAGAAAGAAAAGACAAGTGGTCCTCTGTAGGCTCTTTTACGACCAACAAAGGGCAATCGCAGTCAGTGCTATGGGTTATTAAGTTAGGAAAAACAGTCCCCACGCAGAGGTGGTAGATTGCAAATGAGCATTGTCAAAAGGTTCGCAGTTGGGACGCTCCTCGGAGTGGCTGAACACTGCTGCGTTGTGAGGAGAAATTGGACTCCGTTTCCCACAGCCATTATGCCTGAGTTACTGGCGCGTTTTTTGCGGGGATTTTTGACGGGCCCGCAACAGAATTGAACATGGAACTACAGTCACCTGCCAATTTTACCTTAACTACTTATAATATGCTCCACAAAATTTGCTCTAGGATTGCTACGTTCTCGACTTTTTCTCTAATGTTTAGGGCTAAAACTGATTCAGGATTTTCATACATCAACCCCCTCTAAAACTGGTCGCTTTCCCTTACGCAGCCCCAGCATCCGACGAATACCATTATGCCGTCGCATTCTTGCTTACTCCCATTATTCTTTATCGACTGCTACGGATGCTGAAGTCGTCAACACTATGGGCGTCTACAACAATATCTCTTCATGTTTGACCAAATCCTATCCATTCCTACTTCTTTTATGCCTGCGTCATCATTCTCACTCATTCCTACTTTATTTGTACTGTTTGCTCTCAGTGCGCCACACTGCTGTTTCTTGTCTGACTTGGTTTCTGCATTCTGAATTCTCCCAGGCTACTGAGGAAGGGGTAACTTTAATTCGCCTTAACTTAGTTTAGTCTAAATTATAAGCTTTGCTAAACGATCGCGCAAGAAATGTCAAAAACTATGCCCCATGGATGGCCGCTCCACCTCCTGCTTACCGTTTTAGGCATATCTTTCATCTCTATGCCAAATACTTAATAAATTTTTGCTTCATCTCTCTACACAGCCTTACTTTATTAGGATTTCTTGGTTAGAACTTGTCAGTTTTGCTAAATCGCTAGCTTCACTATAGCATTACGCTGAACTTGTAGCCACCTGCTTGTCTGCTGCCTAGCTACTCTCTTTTCCTAGCTTTTTACCGGTAGTTAGCTTTTGTCTCCCTTAAGTCCACCAAAGCTACACATTGTTGCTTGCAGTTGCATTCTAGTCAACTTCCCCAAATAGCTTTCGCACACAAATATGTATATACGCGGTGTGCCAACTAAGTTCGCTTTACACACATGGTTTGCACCAAAGTCAGCAGCATCACATGAACACAGCTTCAACAAGTACGGATGTCTTGTGGTTTACCTGTCCATTATATTCCATCCTCATTTCTGAGATTTGCCAAGTATTACCTGTTGAACGCACCTTTGCTGTGAGCTAACGAGACTTCTCCCGATGATCTTTTGAGGCTGCACGAGACACATATTTTTCTAAACGGACAGTGTCTGCAATCAGTTTCCTTAACTGACTAAAGGAATAAAGTAAATTATTATTCTCGACAACACAAGGCTCACCATGACAGGCGTGATCAACTTAAGCTAACAAAGCTTGATCAAACAACACAAACAGACCAGGTGTTTACCGTAACGGCGAATGTTTGTTTAGCGTGTGTATAGCTATTTAATTGCGTATGCGTGTAGGTTGTGCTTTAAAGTATACCACGGCAACCTTAACGGTTTGATAGCGGAAGAAAAATTCGAGTAGATGGTGGAGGTTGGTTAGTTAGTTACAAATACCTTGATATCCAAGGGGCAGTAACATCAGTTAGTGGCTTTGGTTATAAACTGACATTTTTGGCTTGTATAGAGGTAGCGCTAGTCAGTTGAAAACCCAGTAGGTCCTGAAACATTGCTGCTGAGCCACTTTCAGGGAAGGATTAAAACCGAAGCACACAACTGGTTGCACCAGGTGGTTGTTCGACCGGCCAGCAAGTCTTGCAAAGGCGCGATCTAGCAACCAGCGTGTCCAGTAGCTCTTTGGACCTCAAAAAGTCTGGCTAACAAATACTAAATATCGGCGTTGTTGTATATTTCTCCGATTTAAATAACTTGTTTGCAAACGTTTCGCTACCATTCTAGGTGGCATTTTCAGTGCAAGGTTGAGAGCAGTCAGGTAGCAGAAGCTAATAGAAAGCAAACCTATTAATGGGCTTGCTGTCAACCTCGCATTAAAGACGTCACCATGAATGGTATTGGAACCTTTTCAATCCAGCTCCTTAGCTCGGAGAACTTCACAACAAATAAACAAGCCACCCGTGCTACACATTTTCAAATTATTTTTAAAACCTGCGGGCGCTCAACGCTCCGCACGTCTCGTCGTTGGGAGGATTTTGCTTGCCGAACTGCTCCCACAAGGCAAATGCACCACTTAGTTCACGCATGCTTGCGAAGAGACATTTTTGCTCGCAGCGTCAGTTGTAGACCATAGATGAACCAACCAGAGGCGTATACAATTGCGCGGCCATTCGAAAGGCGTATTATACGAATGATGTTGACAGACGTTATAACCGTATCAGAAAATATGAACGTTGGCTAAGCGAACAAAGAACTAATTTGTAAGTAGTAGGAGGATTTATTTGGTTTTTGCGTGGGTGCGTCGCTGTGTCTAACTGCGACGAAACTACACCTAGAACTACTTTTTTCTAAAAAAATGGGAAACAGCTGACTGAACAAGTGCAACTGGCATTGGAGCGCAGAGTTAAAAGCACACTAAATCATTATAAGGAATCTACCAGTTTATTTAAGGAGTACCTGAGTTACCTTAACCTTCTGCTACGAACCGCTTCACAAGGCGATCTTTGTTAACTGGCCTATTTCGTCGGTCACCTACCAGTGGTTTGTGCTTGAAACCTAGACGGGCCATTCTAGGTGTACCGTAGGTAGAGTTAGGTTGCGCTGCGTTGCTGCAAGCCCAGGTGAACAGCACGATCTGTTTTTGTTTGTGGCACCTGTCTGATCCTCTGCTTACTTCGTAGGTTCCGCTTTAGCCTGACAACTTTACAAGCGGAATGTGCTGGAAAATTGGAATAAAAACATATGCGTTATGCTCACTTTTCAGCAGGCCACTCCACTTCTGATAGCTTTGTATTCATGCTTACTTTTGCTTTCCATTGCAGGACCAGTCATGCGCGCTCTCGTCTCCTCCGTGAATATTTATTATCGTCCTCAGCAAATCCGCATCTGTACGACTGCCATAAAGTAACTTTTATGCACAAATATAACGCTATTCCATTCGAAAGCAAGATATCGCGCATTCTCGACACATCACATTAAGTTGGAGCTTCTATTCAAGCATCACAACTTTCTCTCAATTTGTCTAACGATATAACATTGCGCAATTTAAACATCAATCTAAGGAAGTGTGAAGTTACGCAACGTTTGCCAGCAGCGTCACAATAAGCAGGTCACAGTTAAGAACTGATTTTTCTGTCTTTATGTGTCTGTGCTAAAATGTTTGTAGGTAACATCCAGCACACTAGAGACATAGCATTTGAAGCAGATAACTGCTCACGCAGTGCGTGGGAGGTGTCGTTAGTTAGTAACATACAGTATTAAGAGCAACGCCTTAATTAGATTTAACAGAACCAAGGATCAAGGGAGCGTAGGCCGAACGAGGAGCCATTTTTAAAATGTAAACATAATAGCCTGTCCCCACCTTAGCTTAAGTGTGTTCGCCACCTTTCTAACTGCCTACGGAAACACGTCCTATAATTGCAAACGCGGAGTACACAATAGTTAGCACAGTGCATAAGTTACAAAATTATATAAAACACAATGCGATAGTAAGTGCTCATAAGCATTAGCAGTTCTAGCTGACCACAATAATAGTTAACCAATAGCACTGTAAAATAAACAAGGTCGCTTTTACTTGGATAGCATGATGTCAGTGGCATCTGTACATGTAATGTGATTCCATACAACTCAAGAAGTCTAAGTAAGGTAGGAGAGATAAGGATAGTTTTATCAGCTATTCCCGTTGAAGTGCAAAGACAACAATTTCCCGATAAAAAAGCAATAGAACTGGTCTTAAGTAACCGAAACTGCATGGAATAATCTTAACATACAGCATGATTTTATAACTGTTTTAGCTTTACTGGTCTTGTTATAAAAATTTATAAGCAATATATTTTACTGCTACTTGCTGGTTACAGACGCACCACGCAGTCCTTTTCATCTTAAGGCGGCTGCAGGAAAGTTGCTTGTTACTGGTGGTCAAGTAATGGAGCATTTTCTCCGGACAATCTATACAGGTGGAGTCGCGCATTCTGTGCAACAACTAAGGTCACGGTTTTCTGATTATGGATTGCTCGTTGACTTACAGCCTTAGTGGGGACGTTTGTGATGCATACAGCGTTCTCTTGCTTATAGTCAAGTCAGCACAAGCTTTTTCCATCTATATAAACCCATGAACAATAGTTAATTTGCATCCCGATACCGCTATAATAAAACAACTGAGGAATAACTGCAGACAGCAATATACCTAATATAGCAACCGTAGTCAAGTGTACAGTCAAGAAAGCGGGATAGCATTACCGTTGGGTGGTCTAGTAAGCATAATAAATGATGCAGAATAAAGTAGCAATAAGAGGTATGAGAATGTAAAAATAAAATTTTACCGCGCAGATGCATATTTAGTGCTTTCTAAGATAGCATGTAAACGGCAAGGGTAGTAATTTAACATCCTGGATAAAACGTCGATGTATACATCAAGTTAGATGAAAGCAGTGGATACAGTGAGCAGAACGTCGCCTAATTCAGAGCGGCGAAACAAAGTTTAACCGAGTAATGAATAGAACCAAGTATAATTTTGCGGCACTATTGGGAAAAGTAAGCAGACCATACACAATCACACATAAAGCGTTACATTAACAACCACATTCAAACGACTATGTTTGGCGGCATCCGGTTCCGGACTAGTCTGTCGCTGTGGACGGTCACAGGACACCTGCGTCTACCGAGGGACCATGAGTAGCTTGCGCTTTACCACCGGTTGGGCGGAACCTGGGGTACTAGTCGGTAAGCAATGACACGTAATACATGTCAAATACGACAGTACAGAAGTCGGAGGCGACTGAACCCAACGTATATTGTACAGGCTACAAGAATAGGAAGCGAATCAGGCAGAGCGAGAAACGTGCAGCAAGGTACTCACCAAAACGGTTTTGTGACAACGGATGTGCAGTCAGTTAAACAAATGGACGTTTCGAAGGTTAAAACAACCATAAAATCCAATGTTACAAGATACTGAAAGTACATATTTTCTGTTGCACTACAGGGGCCTCCCCTAGAAGGCTGAAGGTTGGAAGCCTTCGATGGAGCTGTTAGTGGGGAGGAACGGAAGGTGGGGGTGGATGCGAATGTTTGCAGGGGCATGAGAAGGGCTTCCAAGGTGGGGTGTCGCAGATTTCGCTGGCTCCAGGCTTTTGTTAGTTTTATTTATGACGATCGTGTGGACCAGAGTGCATCATCGATGGGCCGTCGGGGCGGGCTGGTCGGACTGCAAAAAATACTGGCTAGTCCAGAAAAAGGCCGACAGGACCTTCCCATTGCTGCAGGCCCGACGGTGCGCTTGGGAGGTGTCACTCCCCCCACCGCACTTTAGTCCACGGTCCTCGTCCCACGAAGAAATCCAGGCGTGCTCGTCCCACGAAGAAATCCGGCGTCTTCATCGGCAATGCCTAAGCGGCGTTTGGGGACCAATTCGTTCGTGAGTGTCTGCGATCGAGGGCGACTGTCTGTTCCTTGGGTGAGGACGGCTGGTGAGTCACTCCAGGGTTGCCTGGGCAGTTCCGGCGGTTGAGTTTCTGGAAGGTAGAACTCAGAGGGGGTTGGCAAGGGTCGGGGAAGTGGCTTGACGCCGGAGAGGGAACATGGCATGTATGATAAAAGCAAATACGCTTTTTAGGTTTTTCAAAATGTTTTGGGTTTCTGTCGATTTTGCAAAACGTTTGTAGGTGAGACTCAGGATAACCATTAAAGACGAAAAAGGCGGGTTAATGGAAATAGCAAACGCTTACGAAATCGGAAAAACGGACCGGACGTTTGACCAGTCTACCGCGTCGGTCGGTTGCTTGGGGTTGCGGCGGGATAGGTTGCTGGTCAAGGGGTACGGAGGGTTCCGGGTTATCCAGTGCTCGCGAAGTCGCTACGGGTGCGGGTGCTTGTGAGAGAGCATCAGGATGAGCTGCAAGTGGCTCGTCAAAGAAAGCCACTTTGAGTCGGTCGATGGACACCGTTGTTCGGTGACCATTCTGGTCTATAGTAAATTGTTTCGGAGTCCGTTGCAGAACCCTGAAGGGGCCAGTGTAGGGAGGCTGGAGAGGGCGCCGCGCTGCGTCGGCGCGGAGGAAGGCGTGGGTGCAGGTAGAGAGTCCGCTGTGCATTTGCACATCTCTAGTCTGTTCACGGGGCGGGGTCGGGCGTAGTGAACGCATGGGTTGAGCTAGGGAGGAGGCAAAGTTAGGCGGAGGCATACCCGACTATGTGGGAGGTGAAACGAATTGTCCGGGTAACTTGAGCGTCGTGCAGTAAACCAGCTCTGCTGGTGCACATTGCAAGTCAGCTTTGATGCTGCTGCGAATGCCTAAGAGTACGAACGAAATATTTTCGCTCCAGCTAGGGTCGGAGGAGGCGCAGAGCGAGGCTTTAAGCTGTCTATGGAAACATTAAACCGACTCGTTGGCTGCTGGGTGATACGCTGTGGTATGAATGCGGCGACAACCTAAGAAGTTGCAGAACGTATCGAATTGTGAAGATTCGAAAGGCCTTCCTCGGTCAGTTGTGATGGTGGATGGGCATCCGTAGTGCGATACCCACCGATCTAAGAAGGCCCGGATAACAGTCTCAGCTGTGCAGTCTGTTACGGGGATAGCTTTTGGCCATCTGGTGAAGCGGTCGACACATGTACGAATGTATACGAATCCGTGTGACGGAGGTAATGGACCTACCAGGTCTAAGTGTACATGCGTGAACCGAGCGTCCAGGGCAGAAAATGAACTAAGAGGACTGCGGGTGTGACGATGTACTTTAGAGCGCTGGCATTGAAGGCAAGCGCGAGTCCAGGTACGAACATCATTGTTTACGCATGGCCAAACGAAACGTTCGGTGACCAGTTTCAAAGATGTACGGATACCGGGATGTGCTAGTGAGTGAAGTGCGTCAAAGACTGTGCATCTGAAGGAGACGGGCACGAGAGGTCTAGGACAACCTGTAGAAGTGTCACAGAGGATTGTTCCTTCCTTGGTTTGGAGAGGAACAGGTTGCACATGCAGCGAAGTGGACTGCAGGGTGCGCTGCATGTCTTCGTCTTGAGCCTGAGCCGATGCCATGGCGGCAAGGTCGACGGTAGGCAAAGACTGCAGAGTGAGGTTGACGCGTGAGAGAGCGTCGGCGACGGGATTGTCGACACCTGAGACATGACGTATGTCAGCAGTAAACTGCGTGACAAAGTCTAGGTGTCTTGTTTCCCGTGGTGAGTATTTGTCGGAAGCCGAGTTGAAGGCAAAGATAAGGGGCTTGTGGTCAGTGTAGACCGTGAAAGCGCGGCCTTTGAGTGTGTGCCGGAAGTGACGTATTGCTAGGTAAATGGCCAGCAATTCTCTGCCAAACGTGCTGTAGCGGGATTCCGCTGGCTGCAAGCGCTTGGAGAAGAACCAAAGGGGTTGCCATTGCCCACCAACGTGTTGTTGGAGGAAGGCTGCTACCGCGACGTCTGAGGCATCAGTCGTAATAGAAAGAGGTGCAGTCGATTCGGAATGAGCGAGGAGAGCTATGTTGGAGATAGCATCCTTGAGCTCGGCGAAGGCTGCCTGTGCTGTGTCAGGGAAAGCGAACTTACGTTCTTTTCCTCTGAGTAAGTCAGTCAGTGGCTGCATTAGCCGAGCGCAGCGCGGAGTGAAGCGTCGATAGTAGTTGACCAAACCACAAAATCGACGGAGGAGCTTGAAGGACGTCGGAGCTGGGAAGTCCTTGATTGCCTGGAGCTTGTTAGGAAGGACTTCGATACCAGTCGATGAAACGAGGTGGCCTAGGAATTCTACCGTTGATTTGCCGAGTTCGCACTTAGTCGGGTTGACTTTGACACCGTGTTGGGTCAATCGCTGGAACAGGGTTCGAAGGTGCTCGAGGTGCTCTTGTTCCGATGAACTGGCTACTAAGATATCATCGAGGTAGGAATAAGCGAAGTCTAGGCCACGAGTGACATCGTGGATGAAGCGTTGGAAGGTTTGTGCGGCGTTGCACAGTCCAAATGGCATTATTAAAACTTCAAATAAACCGAAAGGAGTGATGAAAACTGGTTTAGGAATGTCATTGTCTTCCACAGGTATCTGGTGATAGGCACGAACCAGATCGATCTTGCTGAGGATCGTCTTACACCTGGGAGGCATGCGGTATGGTCCTGCATGTGTGGGATGGGATACCTATCTGGGACGGTTAGGCGATTGAGTGCGCGGTAAGCACCGCAAGGGCGCCAGTCACCAGATTTCTTGGGGACCATCTGCAGCGGCGATGACCAAGGGCTGTCGGAAGGGCGGATTATTCCAAGTTCAAGCATGTGCTCAAACTCCCCCTAGCTACCTTTAGTTTCTCAGGCGATAGTCGGCGTGGACGGCATGACAACGGTGGGCCATTCGTCCGTATGTGGTGCATGACTTGAGCTGCCACGGGCAAAGCTGCTTTCATTGGCTGTACGAGATGGGATACTGAGAAAGGAGATTAGCGTAGTCTTGCGAGGTCAGGGGAAATGCATAGACCGGGGATATAGATGTCACATCGGCGGTACTGCCACGTACGCTGAGTTTTGTTGCAGTGTCGACTATCATCTGGCGTTTCACATCGACCAAGAGGTCGAAATGCCTGAGAAAGTCAATGCCGATGATAGCAAGGGGGACTGCAGCGACAGTGAATACCCAGCGGAAAGTGCGCCGAAGACCTAGGTCCAGGGTAAGTGACCGATGACCATAGGTGGTTATTGGTGTGCCATTGGCGGCACTGATACTTGTCGACAGAGAAGCGGTAGGCTCACCTGGCATAGGGGGAATGACGCTGACTTCCGCCCCCGTATCAACTACGAACTGGGTATCGGAGTCATAATCCCTAATGTAGATGAGACGACTTTGGGCTTTGCCGACGTTCGTGGCCATTACCGCCCGGCGTGGCGGATCATCTATAGCGGAGTAGCTACATGGCTGTACGCACTTACGTGCTTTAGAACCGAAACGCGAGTGGTAGAAGCAGTAACCTGAGGCATCAGGTTTTGTGCGACGGTGCGATGATCCAGAGCGGTTGCAGTGCTTACGTTTTAAGGTGAGTTCTTTGACCTGGCGCTGAAGCGACGCTATCTGCAATGATAATGCGTCTATTGCCGACGGAGGGCTAGTCGCGCCGGTCGTGTTTGCGCCAGCGCAAAGCTGCTTAAGTGCTTTGGTTTCAGTCTCTGGCTGGTGCCGTTCGATGACGCGGTCTGCTAGATCTGCAATTGTCGTGATTGGCAAGTCACTTGCTACTGCAAGGATAGCTTGAATGCTTGCAGGAAGGCGTTGCATCCACAGCTCGCGAAGAATCCCTACGTCCATGTTGGACGTGCCGATGAGCTGTTGCATTTCGCGCAACAAGGCTGAGGGCATCCTATCTCCTAGCTGCAGATCACTAAATAGTTGCTGCAGACGGACTTGTCAGAAGGCGTGATTCGCCGAATAATAGCCTGTTTAAGAGTCTGGTATTTCATTACAAGAGGGGGGCAAAGTATGATGTCTCTCACCTGCGAGGATATACTCTGAGGAAGGCAAGATATTAGCTGATTATACATGGCGAAATCAGAAGAAATTTTACGAATATAAAATACTGATTCTAGGTGCAAAAACCATAATAAAGGATCATTCTCCCAAAACGGGGGAGGGGTTAAGGCAACAGAGTTGACCATGACAGGCTGAACGGCGTTAGCCGCGCATGGAGATGGCTTATCCTCTAGATAATCCATTGCAAAAAGCAGATAAAAATGTGGTAGGTGAGAAAACAATATGATCACAAGTAATGAATCACAAAATCACTGGAACGAGCTCACCAGAATGAAAATGCAAAATGGCGGGCGGCGTGTTCCTGACAGGGGGTCACCAATTGTTGGGCGGAACCTGGGATACTAGTCGGTAAGCAATGACACGTAATACATGTCAAATACGACAGTACAGAAGTCGGAGGCGACTGAACCCAACGTATATTGTACAGGCTACAAGAATAGGAAGCGAATCAGGCAGAGCGAGAAACGTGCAGCAAGGTACTCACCAAAACGGTTTTGTGACAACGGATGTGCAGTCAGTTAAACAAATGGACGTTTCGAAGGTTAAAACAACCATGAAATCCAATGTTACAAGATAATGAAAGAGCATGTTTTCTGTTGCACTACACACCCACTGCACCAACCACACACCATAATTAGTGTACACCCGAAGGCATAAGACCTGGAGGCATTCGGAATGTAGCTAAATTCCATCAACAGAGTCGGCCCACATTCCTCCACAGGCAACCACCAGCACGTTGCATTTGGGAAGCAATCGCACACAGGGCGGTGGCTTCCACGTAGTCCACTCCACAATGGATGGAAGCAATCATCAACCTAAGCGCGGCTACCATGACCCTGCATACCTACCACTCAGCAACGGTTCACAGTTTACTGGAGTCAGCAAGCCAGGAAAAGATTGTTAGACAGGTAGGCCACTTGCCAACATGTACATCAAGCGCAACAACACCGGAAAGCTTAAACAATAACCCATACCTTGAAAAGACCGTATAAAATAATAGTTATTGAATAAAGCTTATGGACATGCAGACTTAATTCTTCGGTAAAGGATCATGTACAACACGTTTGTTTTCAACTATCCGCAAGTTGTTAAGGACATAAGCAAAAGCTATTTTATTAAAATGCCACAAACGCAAAGCAGTCAAGGAATTTAACGATAAGCTGCTTAATCAAAGTTTGTAGGCAAAAAGAAGCTTATGCTGGGGAAAAAATAATTAATAACATAAGCGTTGACAAACTATAGCAAAACAAGCACCTGCAAAAGGAGCCACAACACGCAAGAACGCGGTTATTAAAGCGAATGGAATGGATTTACCAACGTCGCGCCGGTTCAGCCTTCGTGCTCGACAGGCCCCTACGTCTGTTCCAGTTTTGTGTGGCACAGCGCGTGGCTCGCTATGCCTGCCTGACTCATGCAACCTGCTATGGTTGGCCGCCTCAGTTTCCGGAGTTGCTTATCAATGTGACTTCTATACGACAGCCACTGGATGTCTGCGCCTGAAAAACGATCAGGAACGGCTTGCGCTACCCAGCACACAGCACCCACCACACACACCATATCCAGCGTAAACCCGGTTGAATAAGACCGGAAGGCCTGCTGCTGGAAGCCACGTTTCATTAACCGAACCGGCCAACACCCCTTCACAGGCAACCGCGAGCACGCTGTATTTGGGGATTTAAGGGCACACAAGGCGGTGGCTTAACCGTAGTCCGCTCTACACAAGGGGCGCGTAGCCAATCTTTGAGCCTAGCACGACCACAAGGGCTATGCACCCGTCCCCTACAGCAACGACTAAGTTTATGGAGCCAGTGTGGATGAAGTAGTGGGTAATAGATGGGCTGGCACCTTGTCAAAGTTCACATCAAGTGCAGCCACACGCAGTATGTCAACCAACTGTCCCGCACCTGAAAGGAAGTATCTAATAAAATATATCGAAAATCGTACGGTTCTGGTGCTAACTCAGAATATGAAGTTAATGGATTATAGAAATAGTCATGAGAGATACAAACGGGCTCAAAATGTGATCAAGACTCATAGGTAAAGCCAAATATAAGCGCAGGTAATCACCTTTAATATAAGCAAAAGTTGCAAAATAATGGACTATTCCAAACACATTAAAATGCATAACGAAAATACCTGTTACGCAAGAGAGCAGTTCCGACCTAAAATAACGTTAGCCCGCAAGCACTCGGTTAGGAATTCGAATGTAGGGCACCTAACAAAGCTGCGCCATTGCTGTTTACGTTCAAAACTGGACTCGTCTTTGTTTCGATGTTGGACCAGCGTGGGCTCGCTTGCGTTTTACTAAACCTTCCTGACTCAAATATTAGCGACCGCATGTGCTACAGCACCATGCGTTCGACATCGATGGAGTGATGCCCACCGGCGACTGTCGTTTCACAACTGCCGCCTTTCCTATGCAGCCACAAGGGCATTCTCTTTCACCTCCGCAAGTGCCTTCGTGATCAGGTCGCCACACGCGCGGCGCTCAACCTCTTTCGTTTCACATGACCTGCGATCAAAGTTGGAACGTGAGTGGCACACTTTGACCATGCCCTGCTAGCTTAAATGCAGTTTTCCGCATTCCGCTTCCAAATACTCAGCTGACAATGTAACAGCTGTTTTGGTATCCGCCTCGAATCTCTAAGCTCCACTAGAGTGAACCACCACAGGTGTCTCAGAAAATTATGCAGTCCACTGCATACATTCCACTTCGGCACAACACATCCGTGTACGCAACGCTGTTGCACCAATTGATGCGCAGAATCCCACGCAAACATTGTTGTCGGAACCGCTCGAGGTATCGCACAATCCACCGGTAACTCGTCCACATTTCGCTCCAGTGTGGAAAACGAACAACACCATTGCTTTGTAGACCACCAGCTGCATGCTAACGGTAAGCTAGTGGTTGTTCCATACGCATTACTCAAACTTCCTGAATGCCGCCGGTGCCTTCCATACGCGGATATGAAGAGCATTGTGTAGCTGCCTGCCATTCGACACCACACTCCAACGTAGTCGAAGTTGGAACTGGTATCCAGCAGTTCATCACGAATGCTGCTTCACAGCACCATTGTAGATTGCACCTTGGGTGATGTCTGAAAGTAGCATACAGTTTTGCTTGTGTTGATGGTGCGACCGAATTTGATCACTGTAGTGGCCAGAGCACCACTCCTGTGCTGCAACTCATCCACGCTGTGTGCAAACAACGCGCAGTCTTCAGCGCACCGCAACGTACGGATAGTTGCCTCACAGTCTAAGATGTTCGAACCAACCGACGGATGTGCAGCAAACCAACCTCAATACGCTGTTTTAAACGAACACCGTAAGCACAAGCGACATCAAAAGCACCAGACAGCATAGCATGAAGATAGATATTAAAGGGTGTAGGAGCTAAGGCACCGCCTACATTTACACCAGCGATAAATGCAATGTCCTCCGAGGCCTCTCCATTCGGCTACACACGGCTACACTATCGCCCACCTAGCACGGTGGTGACATTCAATGAACCTAACACACTCGGGCAACCAAACTTACTTAACAAGCCACAATGCCTGGCGAGTTACTCCACCAAGTGCTTTGAGAAACTGTACCGAAAGCGGGTACAACGGTTGGCGTTGCTCTCTGCACGTCACCTGTGACTGAAGGGCTGCAAACACCAGGTCCATGGTGCTGCGACCCGAACGAAACCTACATTGCTCTTCCGCCACGTTAGGTTCTACAACCTGCTTGTGGCGGCGGGCGATAATTTATCCACACAACTCCGCAAGTTATTGCCTCCATAATTCGTACAATAGTACTTGCTTCCTTTACACTTGTACGGTGCGAGGTAGCACAATGGCATCTTTAGGCTCGGAAGCACCTCCTCCGCAATCCACGCTCGTTCCACAAACGGTGCAGCGTAGTCACCAACGCCGGTCCGCCGTGTTTCAATGCTTTAGACTGCGTCACTTTGGCTAAGCACACTTGCGGTTTCGCAGCTGAGCAAGTGCCCTCTGCGTCTCCTCCAGTATCGGCGCGTCCACCAGACTGGCCTTCACATCATGCTGCTGTATCGGCTTCAACCTAGGCAAGTCAATCACTGAACGGTTGTGCCCGAGACACTCAGGGATTTTGCCAGACCTGCAATATGTCTACAATCTGCTTGCAAATAGCGCCTGAGCTACCATGGATTAGGGTCCTCAGTGACAAAAGCGTGTGTCCATACACCGCCTTCAAGGAGTCAAAGAATTCCTTGGGTTGGCGGTATTCGGCGTAGCATACCATCTGCTTCGCCTTCTCCACCCACCATGTCTGTTTAATGAGAGGGAGCTCTCGGGTCAGTCGTCGTGGCGTATTGCCAAACTTTCACTTTTCCCCCAGTCACTGGGGTCCGCTACAAGTGCAACAAACGCTGCTTCCTTCTCCAATACTATTGCGCCAATATTTGCGTCGCCTGCATAAAAACAAATCAGGCCGCTTACATTTAGCGCGACCGATGGTCTCCTTTACAGCAACTGTCAACTGATTGCGAATGTAGTGCCATGGCTTGCCCACTCCCTTTTGACATTACAAGCTGCACAGGCGTACAGCCATCGCCTTTTCTAGCTCAGTACGTTCCTCTATATTATCCAGGGAGCGGATGTTACGTTTACATCGATTCACGGCAAGTGTGCAATACAAAGATTTATAAAACTAAATGTACCTTTTGCTTCGCACCAAGTTGTGATCAGTGTCACACTCAGCTCCATGAAGTACATGTGTAATGCGCACTTCATCCATATCACGCTGACGTATGATCGCATAGTCGAACAGGTGAGCGTGACCACTCCGTGGGCGCATCCAAGGTGCTATATCACCAACACTTAACCCAAACCATGTGTTAGTGGTTGAAAGGTTGCTAGGCGCACACAGCTAATGCAGTCTGTCACCGTTCGCACCCACTGAACTGACGCTATGTGGCTAGCCGAACAACCTCCTCCTGGTGCCAGCTGGGTGGTTCGGGTTTAACCCGTTCCAGCAAATAGTTCGGCGGCAGTGTTCCAGGACGTGGTGGGTTTTTGCCTGGCAAGCGTTCTCCCTATAAAAAGCCACAAATGTCTGCTTATCAACACTGCGACGTGGCGGATGTGACTCGCCACGAAATAAAGTCACTGGCCCGTGGAAATCCGGAAAGTGCTATGAAACCCAAGGACATCAAGCGCTTATGCTCACATTCCTGACGATAACAAACAGTCAAATATGCGGCGGCACGTTCAAAGACACAAGCTACATTCATACACAATTACAGACGTATATACACCCATACACTTACATACACTGTTATGCCAAACATGTACTTTGTACATTTTTGACAACACTGTTAGCTAAACATGATCATGCCTGTAAAGGTGTGTCTCGCATGGTCGAGAATAAAAGTTTATTTAGTTATTTATTTATATGACGACGTGAATGCATCAGGCCTAACCGTACGCGTTGAAATAACCTAGAAGTAACCGTTGGTCGCTCCTCGGCACAGGCCATATCCCAGAGGATAGCTGAGTGGGGAATTGATCACGGGTGTAATTAGGATAACATCTGTTCGGACCGTACATGCTAATAAACGTGGCAAAATTATCTCTTTCGATTCGTAGGCAAACATTTATCAGTCGCGCGCTTCCGCCTGTTTGTTCACCCACAAGCTATCCATGGCGATCGGATATTGCAAATCTGACTCAATGTCTACATAGTGCTGCGGTGGCGTTGCTTACCTAGTAGCACGTGTATCCAGCACCGGCTTCTTGCAACTTATCTTGAGCAACAAGCGAGGGTTTACTGAGCGCAGCAATATGAATGTTGTGCCGCGCCAATTCATCATGAGCAGTGCGTCGTTTGGAGCTTCCACTTGAATTCCTGTATGATGGTGTGCGCATGTTCTAGCATCCGATGCTGAGTGCTTTGCGCACAGGCCTGCGATTTTATTGGTGGGCAATAGTAGGCGTGGTGGTTGTTTGCTTCGAGGGTTTGTTTGTGGGAATCCGCTTGGAGGCCTTTGGCTCAAGTGTCTAATCCACAGGGCAGTGGGTGCGTAAAAGGTTGCTTGCAACACCGCCCGCAGCGTTTGACACTATTGTCTGACTCGCAAGACAGTGGGTAGCAGATCCAGCTCGTACATGTTATGGTAGTGACAAATTAAGATCTACTTGAGGTCCGTCTGACGTAGCTTTTGATGTACCACTACGATTCATATATTCGTTTTGCGACCGTTGTAGTATGCGCACCTGCGACCACGATCAGACGCATGAGGACTTTGGCGGGTTTGCACTAATTTGTCAAGGGGTTGCCTGCACTGCTTCGGCATTAGCAAACCAAGGAGCAACAGGAGGTGCCCTCCCACCGTCAGAGACAATGCATGGCGCTCGTGATTTAATCCAATCGTGCGTTGGACTTATAACCAGTGGACCTGTTCTCGCCCATGGCTAGGCTTTACGGGTACCGGGCCATTGCCTACTTCATAACCTCCGAAGAGAAAGGGGTTTAGGCTAGGATAATGGCAGAGCGCCTACATCTGCCAGAAGGACGACACGAGTTTTCAGCCAAAGCTTTGATTAAATATACAACGAAAGGATATGAGTCTGGCCTATGATCAGTCCACTGGCTCATGCAGATTGACATTCAGCGCCTTAGCATGAAAAGGGGTGGTTCGGGTCCACACCGTTCCAGCAAAGAGTTGAGCGGCAATGTTCCAAAACGTGGTAGGCTTTCGCCTGGCAAGCGTTCTTCCTATAAAATGCCAAAAGTTTTGTTTAACAAGGCTGTGCCGTGGCAGTGGTCTTGCCACCAAGTAAAATCCCCCATTGCTTACCCGGAAAACTGCTTCAAATCCAAAGATATCACGCATCCTATTAGCACTGGCGACGCGTACAAACACGATTCAAATTGCAGGATAAAATTTACGTATAACCTAAAAACATTTACAAACGTTTACGCGCACACATACAAACTACTATCTACATATGTGACAAACCTGGAGTTCCTTTTACCTTAACTGACCCCATTTTGTACGATTAACCTGATCATGTCAGTGCAGGTGTGTCTCCCTTAGTCAAGCATAAGCTTTTTGTTTTGTTTTACTTTAACTAAAGGCACAGCAGTAGCAGCATAGGTATAACATCTTTCAGGAACTATCCACCACCAACCTCAGCATATTAAAGGCCATCCAGCTCTTACTATGGCTAGCGGCATCCTGTATTGGATTTGCCGGTCACCGTGGCCAGCCACAGGGCGTTAAAGCCTACAGCAAGACCACGAACGGCCTAAGCTGCAACAGCCACAGCGCCATCTACCCAGACCACGTAGGTACAAACCAGATGCATTAAGACCGGGAGGTCGGCGGATGGAAGCAAAGTGTCCTCAACGGAGCAGGCCTACCGTGCTTTACAAGCAAACACAAGCACGCTGGATTTGGGGATGCAAGCGCTCCCAAGGCGGTGGCTTGATTGTAGTTCGCGCTACACTAGGAGCACAGAGACAACCTTCCAACCTGCAGCGCCCAAAAAGATAACTCTTATCTTTCATGTATAATTTAATTGTTGACCGATTTTCCATATTCTTTCTTGTTTTAATCGTCCTTACAACCGGCTCGACGCTCGACAGCCTTGTAAGTTCCCGCGCTCACGTGTTCGTTCACTTCTCGCTTCATCCGTCAGCGTCTTATTGTAGTCCATCGAATACAGTCCGCTGTGTCCGACTCCGATTGCCTTCTGATAACCGCGCTTACTTCGCGTACCGTCTCGGACTAGTATTAACTGGTCTTACAAACTGGTGACTCCGATTCTCATGCGCGAATTCAACTTAATTTCCTCGTTTATATTTTTGGGTGAGCTCGTTCATTTTTCTCGCTGATATGCCTGTATTCATTGGTTTCTCGCGTAATTTTAGTACTTTTATCGTGTTTTTGTTCATCCTTTATCTTTCCGACTCACATTTCATGGGTGACACCTGAGTCCTTTCACAGCGTACCCATGCTGACTTTGGCTGTGCCAACTTTCCATGGAACACAGCTTATAGGGTTTGGTTTAAGATATTCGAGATCAAACTGGAAAGTAAAGGCATAACGGCGGACCCTCCGAGGTACAATCAGCTCGTCCCACGCCTTCCTTCTTCGGTTTTGACGCTGGTGGAGCACACTGCTTTGCCCGTCGAATAAGGCAAAGTAGGACAAATGAAACAAGCGATTTTAAAATAGTTACGGGCCCAGCGCACGAGCCCCATTTGAACAACTCAATGGTCTTGCGCTTGAAGATTACAAGCCGTCGGCGTTGCTACGCGAATTTGAACGCATTGTTGGTATTTTATTCTTGAGCGAAGAAGGGACAAAGTAGCTGTGGTTTGCACGTCTCACAGCTCCGTTGCCAGTATTGCTGTTTATGTTTATAGATACACCCACGAAAGAATTACCTACCAAGGCGGACGCTGCGTTTGAACGGTTCCCGCAGCAGATGACCAGTAGCTCC